>CM068957.1:134437940-134451733 GCA_035128595.1 Eptatretus atami
ACTCAGCCTGTTCGCAAACTCCTCAGCTACCCTCTCATCCTTGAGCTTGCCAACATCCAGCCTTAGCTGGGATTCTCCCAGATTGAAGGTGCTGCTTTAGAGTTGCTACAACAAGCCGGTGGTCAGTATTGAGGAACTGAGCACTTCCGGTTAGACCCTGCAGTTCTGGATCATCCTCCGCAGCGAGCCGTGTCAACGAGACATGGTCAATCTCCTTTGCCACACCCAAGCCGCGTTGGAATACCAAGTCCAGCGATGAGCTTGTGGCGCTGAGACCATGAACCAGCCACCCTAAGTCCATGACTTTCTTGCAAAAATCAAGGAACTTATGCTATTCTGGTTCATAGTTCCTGACCAATGGGGACCAACACACATCTCATAACCATCCCTATCAGTTCCTCGATGCATTGAAATCCCCAAGACTAGAAGTGTATCTCGTCTGGGGCACTGATCAACCCAGACTCGCGCATGGCGTAGAATGCATCCTTCACGGTGAGATGACTCGCCTCAGTCGGAGCATAGACAGAGACCAGGGAAATGACACACAAGGAGTGACGAATCCTTCGTCTCATAATACGCTCGTTGACCGGTGTTTCCTCAATTATCATTGGGGTCAGCTTATTGGACATGGCTACAACAACTCCTTGGGCAGGGTAACCATCAGAGCGACCAGACCAATAATAGGTGTAATCCCCCACCATTATCTCGCCGCAATCCAGTCTCTGAACCTCAGAGAGTGCTGCAATACCGATGTCCAAACTCTTGAGCTCAGATGATAACAGAGACAGGTGATCATCCTCTCTTAGGGATAGGACATTCCAGGCACCCACCCGAAGGGACCGCCTCAGATTAACCCAAGGAGACCGCCGTCTGTTGGACGACACCTCAGCACCACTCCGACACACTCTCCCTCAATCGGACCCAGGAATGTTACCTCGTAGTTTCCCTCCTATCATCCAAGATTGGGGGTCCCGAAGGCTTTGCCCCAATCCCGTCATCCGGTGAGCTGCCCTGCGAAGGGAAGCTGCACAGAAGGTACTCCCACGGAGTGGGTTTTACCAAACCCCAGCCCACAACAGTATAGAACAGAGACCACTGACTTGTCTGAGATATGAAAGTCACAGACCTTGCTCTCCGACCTCATCACGAGAGATTCCAATAATTTTGAGAGCTTGGGATTCTGCAGAATCCATTGTGTTACATTTAATGCTGTTTGGCAACCATTTTGCTCTGGCTGTTGGCAATACTGTTGAGACATACTTGAGCAATGGTCAGGTAAACCTCACTCTATTCCCAGAATCGTGAAAATATGTTATTTCATCCGGACCAGTTTTTGGTAAGCAGCCTTGATTCTTCGCAGCCCCAGCAGTTGGATGTGTATGAACAGAAACCCTTAAATTTTTTAAACTGTGATTTAAGGCTCTCACGATGATTTTTAACTGTGATTTAGCCTCTAAGATTTTTCACACACGCTTGGACGAACCAGGATAGAACGGGGCTAAGCATAAACTGATCTTTTCTTGGATAACCTATACCAGTTGCTCTTCTCTTGGTTGAGTGGGATTCCTATCAATTAGAAGAATTGTCTCTGGAAAGCCATTCGCATACAGCACCTTACTCAAATGCCATATCTTCCTTAAATGCAAGTTATTTGGACAAGTTTGTATTCTCCATGTCCTCCAGGTGAGGCTATGCACTCCAAATTGTTTCGGATGAAATGGAAGACTAAGAAGGAACCGGAAGAAGTAAAGAGCGAAGATGTAGTCATCAGGTGGAACATGGATAGGATTCGGGTTTCAGCCCCGACTCCACAACCCTCAAACCCATCCAAGCGCAGCCAAGTGAGCCTCACAGAAAAATTTATGCAAGAATTCACTTCTCCTTAGAGAGATAGATAACAAAAGAGAGGAAAAGAGAGTAAAATATAAAAGAGAAGAAAAAGCAATAATTAGAATGAATAAAGAGAATGGTGAAAAAAATTTTTAGAAAGAAATGTGAAAGCAATGAAGAACAAAGACGTCAGGAAGAAACAAATGTTATTGTGTGAAAAACGAAATTGGTAGAATTAAGCAAATTACACACCTTGCTACATAGTGTCACCAAAGTAGGTGTCATTGGGATGACAGCAGTCATCGGCATAGCTCTATGAACATTGTCATCGGCATAGCATCTTCTCGTCCTTGTACTTTTAATGTACTCGGCATAGCTCGATGAACATGATGGTGGGATCAAGTGGAGGAAACAGTCCAAGGCACAACTGTAACATATTTGTTGAAGTATCAATCTCGAAAATCTTGCATTTCATTTCTTCCATGACTGTGGCATTCATGGCAACTGCAAATACGGAGATCCCGTAGCTGTGCTGAAGATACGCCGGTAGGTGTGTGGGTATGCTCCATTATACCGGAAGCTCGTAGGTGTGTGGGTACAGGTGTGTGCATGTGTGTGTATGCTTCTCCATAGATTTCCTCAGGAGTATAATCTCATCCAATACATTATTATCATGTATAACTGTCTTCTTATGAAATTTCAAATCTGGTAAAACATGGAAAATCACTTTTAAGAGAACAACCTAGATCTTGCGGTTGTTTTTACTGCAAATCAGGGATCAGAATTAAAAGAAAATTTCTGTATTGAAAATTCATCCCAATATCTAGGACATGCTTTACCTTAACAAAAAGCTCATTACATGTTGGAGAATTGCTTTAGAGGGTTTCATATGTCTGTATTTCATGCAACCCCAATAAAAAAAATAAATGACAACTGATGATCAAGTGAATTGGCTGTTTACGTGTCTCCTCAGGTGGAAGTTGGAGGCAGTGACACACAAATTGTGCTTCCTGAACTCACATCCCAAACACAATACGACGTGTCCATCTCTGCTGTGTATCCAGATGGAGTGTCTGACTCTCTTGTGGGCAGCGAAACAACCTGTGAGAATCACATCTTGACTATTTTAGCAATAAGCATCGGGTTACCCTGGTTTTTCCGTCTCTCTATTTTGTTTCGACAAAGGATAAAGCCTGAAACGTCAGCACCTTGTTATTCTTCTTGCTGGATAACTCCAACCATTTTATTCTGATGTTTATACCTTGCACACAGTTATTTAATTCCCATCTAAGAATATATTCTTCTCGTCCTTGTACCTTTAATTGTTACAGAACCAAGTTTACAGATTCCCCCCCCAAAAGTACAGATTTTACAGGTAATGGTATCATTTATGGATGATGTTAATGCAGCTGTTGTTTTTTTGTTTTTTTTGGAGGGATTTACTCCATATTCATTGTTTTGTCACCAATATTTTGAAGTAGAATATCACAGCATAGATGGTGCTATCATGGACTCGATCCAAGTTGTCCTTTTGACATCAAAATAAAAATTTTGGTTAAACAATTAAATGAATTCTTCCGAGAGCAAACACAGTATATAAGCAAGAGAAATGCTTCACTTTATTCTGTGATAGTTCAGCTAGTCTTTTATTTTGAATTTGTTCTGCTTTCTATTAACTGGATTTAAACAACTATATGAAAGCGAAGTGTTGAAATATAATAATTTGAACTGTATTTTTTGGCTGAGCACATTATTCCGATTATAATGTACGATGATCTGTTGCAGAGCATTGGTGCTGCTGAAGCAGTTTCTTGGAAAGGGTTATACTAGGACTCAGTGGTTTTCCATGCCTTCTCATCAGTAGTCAGTGCAGCAATTTGAACATGGTGCCGGCAATAGCTCACCTACTTTTCACGAAGAGTAGGTGATGCATGGGATCTTTAATGCCAAACAACTAATGCCGGGAGATGGGATGCCAAGATTAACGTCCCTCTGGGCACACACATTGATAAATAATCACCCACCTGTGAAACACTGGGATGACAGTTTATAGCTCGGTCGGGATTCAAACCCAGGCAAAGCAGCTTAGTGGCGAATTTGTGTTTTCCTCTCGGCAATCCTTCCAGCCTTGAGCACATTAAAAAAAAATATATATATATAATATATCATCTATATATATATATATTATATATATATATATAATATATATACACATATATACTTTTATATATATATATATAATACCGGGCGTAGTGGCGTGCGCCTGTAATCCGGCTACTCGGAGGCTTGGGTTGGAGGATCGCTTGAGGACGGGAGCTCTGCACTGGGCCGCGCTATAGAGGGTGTAGGGCAGCCCGGAATCACGGCGAAACCCAATCCTTATCCTGTGTCGTAAGAGGCGACCAGGGTGCGTCAGGAAGGGCATCCGGCGTAAAACTATGCCAAATCAGTATGCGGATCATAACGGATGATCCGCTTGTGGCGACCCCTAACGGGAGCAGCCGAAAGACGAACAACAACATATATATATATATATTATATATATATATAATATATATATATATATTAATGTTGCGGCCACGGGTACTGAGACACCAGCTTGTCACTCAGGGGGATCAATCTCCGGTTGTCCTCGGAATAGCCTGACCTGGGCCCCACTCACAATTAATGTTGTGGTATGGTGGGTTATTTTAGAACCACGAACGCCACCCAGTCAACCACGAGTTCCAGTGTCACCGCTAATTATTCCGTTTAACTAGAGGTCACGTGGTTACCTGAGCGGGGAGCGCGCCCGGGCAAAGCACCAATGTTATCTGATTAGATTTTAATTAGGGTGGCCGAGCGTTTAACCGCTGGTGCGTGCCGACGATTTTTGGTCAAATCTGTGGTAATTACCTCCCAGTCTATCTAGGTTTGGACAATGCTAGACCAATGGAAGGAAAGGACACGACAGGTTGGAAATCGACAAATAATTTATTAATAATAAAATATATAAATAAATAGGAAATTTTATTTTCTGAGGTAAATAAAGAAATATATTTCAAAAGCAAAATCAATCAAATGCCAGGAAAGAGACAAAGAGCAGATTCTTATTGGGTGTTGACTTACTTACAGCTAAACACAGACATGGGTACCCCCCAGATCATTCGGGGGGGGGGGGGGGGGAGAATCGTCTCGCTCACGCAGAAATTCGTCGTCCGTTGAAGTGAAAACGTCCTGAAATGTGTGCATGCGTGTCACGTCCGTCGCCAGCACCCAGCCTTGCCGTGCACCCTCTCGCGAACAGCCCTGAATGCCAGTCGATGTCTGGAGGGCACCGAGATCATCTGTCGCGGGTTAGACCCTGGTGTTGTTGGTGACCGACCCGTGCCTCACTTGTTGGCGGCGCTGCCCACACCCACACAACGCACCACACGCTCGCTTCCTTCTCCTCTTTTGTGCACTTACACCCACTTTCTTGCTCGCTTCTCAAGCTTACTTCTCATTCTCTTCTCCCTCCCTGGCTTTCTTTCACCTCTGTTTTCCTTTCACTTCTCTCGCCTCCGCTTTCCCCTCCGCTCAGAACGGACCTCCATTCGTTTTATATCTGCGGGCCGTCGAGGCGGCGCAGTGTCCAACCAAAGCTCACCCCGCCCACTTGCGCACGTTTACCATAACGACCGTGCGCTCTCAAAAAAGGCGGGCGTCGGAGCTCGCAAAAGAACGTTGCTGAGGAAATATAAGGGCGGGCTTCAGAGCTCGTGAAAGAAATGTGTGTAAACGTGTCTGTCGTAAAGAAAAAAAGCTTCCCATAAGAGAGGAGATCTATCTTTTACCCTTCTCAAACACTCACATTTAAGATCCCATTAGACATGGAGTGGGGCTAATCTGAACATGCATTTAAGGAAATAACTGTTTGAGGACCTGGATGTGTGGATGCATTCATCAGACCAGATTCTGAAATAAAACAATGTATATATATGTATAATAGGTATATACTAGCCAAACCCATGCTCTGCGTGAAGTTTCGAAAGTGAGGGTTCGTTATGACGTCAATATATCCAGTGTTCACAATGTGATTTATCGAATTTCTTTATATACAATGTTTCTTGTTACATTTTTTGTGTCAAATTCACCTTATGAGGTAGTCAGCATGTGCAGAAGAGGTTTTACATTGCAGACGCTGTTTTCTCGGAGTGGCATTACGCCCTCTCAGCAGTGACGGTCTGTCGACGACAGACGTAATGACGTCAGCGAATGACCGATGATGTCATGACGTCATTATGCCTCTAAGCGGTGACGTCACACGTCGCCATGCAAACGAATTGTAAAAATTAGAAAATCGCCAAAAATTCCCAAACCTGTCCATCTGGCATGATCTCACATAGTCCATGCTGTTCATTAGACCACAGAGCACCCGCATGGCGAAAGTGGCCGACAATCCGTCCGGCAGTTTCGGAGGAGATACGTCAAATTACGCGCAGACGTTAACAGAAATAATATATAGGATATAAATATATATATAATATATATATATATATATATATATATATATATATATATACATATGTACATATAATCAGAACCCATCACTGAAGTGGGTACAGGAAGCAAGTGCCACACCAGCTATTGCTGCATGTATCCTGACCAATAGGAAATGCCTGCCACACATCAAGCTGTCTGTGATGCACAAAACAGTGCTGGGTGGCAGTCAGGAACAATTGAAATTTTAAAAAGGCTTAAAAAAAAAAAAAGGTCCACCTGTTAGGCATGACTTAGCGAGAGATAGAGCCCCCACATCTCCATAGGTTTGTACCCTAACCACAAAAAGGGTCTTTTTCGAACATAATCGAGGAAGATATTTTAAAGATCCCACCGGCACAATTTCCTTCGATGTGGAGTTTGTCTTTTTTGAAATATTTGTACTGGCCCTCCTAATGACCATGCTTCTCCAGCTAGCACATGGTTGAAAGTGAATATTCAAATAAAATGATTAGGAATGTGTCGGTATTGGCCCATACCTTATTTAACATTCCAAATAACATTTCACAATTCACCACAATATGCTCTGCTGGCAAAACAGTACCACTATAAGGCATTCGAGAGAGGAGAATCTGCTCCATGCTGACGAGGGCTAACAAAACCCGAAACACAACATTCGTGGGATGTTACCTCTCCAGGGTGGACTGATCAATAAAACTAAAGAATTAAATTATCTTCCAAGTATTGGCTGCAGTACAATCCTACAGAGATTTAGGGGGGCTGTAGCTCTGCCAAGCTCATGCCGAAAATGCGGAGCCTATGCAACAGTTCAGCCAGCAGAACTTTTAAAATATATTTATATCCAACAAATAAATTTCATTGTCTTCTGTCTGTCCATATGTTCGTGTTTTTTGCAAAGAGCGCTGGCCGGCCAACCACCACATTTGGCATACAGACA
Organism: Eptatretus atami; assembly: GCA_035128595.1. Lineage (NCBI taxonomy): Eukaryota > Metazoa > Chordata > Myxini > Myxiniformes > Myxinidae > Eptatretus > Eptatretus atami. Next base: position 134,445,190 of record CM068957.1, read on the forward strand.
AAGTCTGACCCGGGGATTGCCTTAGTGTATTTTCAGCCGTCACCTAAGCCTTTAAAGGCCCCTAAAACCCTCAAGACCCTTAACACCCTGAATACCATTTAAGACCCAAAGACTTGAAATAACCCAAAGACCCAGAACACCATTAGAACCATTGAAGATTCGAAAGACCCCTTTTACCCTTAATACCCTTTCAATAATTTTTTGACACCATTAGATCGCTTCACCCTTAGACCTTTTATAACCCCTTAAGTCCCTTTACACTCATTAGACCTGAACACCATTTAGATCCCTGAAATGCTTCAGACAAATTAGACAGCTTGTACCCTTGACCATTTGGAGCTATAGACAACTTGGACCTTTTTAGAACCCTTTTTACATGCTTGAGAGATTAAGACCCTTTCAACTCCAGAGACGAACTATTATTGGAACGTACCCTTTGGACCATCGATAACCTTATAATCACACACTACCCAAACATCTGTAGTCCATCTTGCAAAGCACAAATTACAATTATTTTTCAGCAAGTCATGCACATTGCACAATCTCGACCCACCCATATGATGGGAACTCTGCTATCTAATATATAAAGAAGAAAGTTTGTTTGTTTGTTTATGCATTCAGACACTTCAGGGGACCAATGGGACCGAACTTTGCATGGCCTCTCTAATCCAGAGGAACGTTGAGGGCTGTTTGGACAAAAACAAATTCACCCAGATAAAACCATATAATTGGCCATCAGGCCTCAATCGGGGTCTTGAGCTTATGCACTGCCTGCATTGTTTTTTATAGACGGCAGGAGAGGAAGGCACAAAACAGTGGGCAACAGAGACATGAATATATCTGTGGAAGGGAGAGGGATGGGGTGGGGTACACAGGGTGAACAAGATGGAAACGACAGGGACTTTCAGGTCCTTACATTACAGGATTTTCAGGAAGGAAAGCAGGAAATTTTGATGGAATGGGGTTGGGGTGGATTAGCGGGGGTAGAAAAGGTCGTGGTTTTGGATAGGGGAAGATAAGAGATGGTGGTGAAACAGCTGTTTTGAAGACCTGGAGGAGGAGTGGAATTGAAGAGAGTGTGGGAGTTTATTCCAAAGCTGGGGAAAAAGAGGAATGCAGAGTGAAGGTGAGCAGTGATTCTTGATTTAGTAGTTTTACCAGAAGGATGTTGCTGGCAGACCTTGAGCGCCCTGCGGAAATATGGGGGGACATATCGCAGACGGGGGGGGAGGGGGCAAGGCGAGAGAGGAGATGGTAGAAGAACAGAAAGACCAACAAGCTGACTGTGGTGAGAGAGTGAGACAGCCAAAGACTCGCGCCTCATCAGGGAGACAACCAATGATCCGAAATGCCATGGTTTCCACAGCGTGAAGCAAAGAAAGGTGAGAGGTGGGATCACCAGCCTAGAGGCGAGAGCAGTACTCCAACAAGGCTGTGGAACAAATATTTGTTGTGGTCAGGAGCTCAGTTGTGCCAAGGAAGGAATTTTGCATGGCGGCGGATACCCAGTCAGCAACATGGCTTTGGAGGCCAGCTTGGAAATCTGACTTTCCCAGGAAAGATCTTGGCAGATAGTGAGATGGAGAGGCTTGAATGAAGGAAAGGAGTGTTAGAGAAGTTGGCAACAGGTGAAAAGTGTGGAACCTGCAGCTGCCATGACAGGATAAATGAAATCAACTGTACGGTATACCTGTAAAAGTGAGTCAAAATTCCATGTAAGAGTTGCTGCCATTTTTTTCGCAAAGTGCAAAAGTCTCATTCCAGTTCCATAATTCTTACCTTGAAAGGATAGATCAAGGACCAAACACAGAAAAAAGTGCCTTTGAGTAAAGTGGTGATTTGGAGAAATCATGCATGTTTACCAACCCTTTCATGAGGAACCTGGGGCTGAAGGCTAAGTTCAACCATGGCAACCCACAAGTTCCTCAGTAAGGGCTGGTTTGAGAAATTCAAAAGAAGATTCGGCCTCCATTATGTAAAAACTAGTTGGGGAAGCAGCATCTGCAGACCAGGTTAATGACATATACATAATATACAGGGTGGCCTGAAAGTCACTTTACCCATGTCGCAGTGAAGCATGTTTCTTGAACTCTTTAATATACAGGTTTTATTGTACAGTACAACAATAATTAATTGTTCATTGTATCTGCATGTGTTCCATACCGGGCTAGTGGCGTGCGCCTCTAATCCGGCTACTCGGAGCTGGGTTGGCAGGATCGCTTGAGGACTGGTGCTCTGCGCCTGGGCCGTGCTATGAAGAGGGTGTAGGGCACCCCGGAATCATGCGCGAAACCCAATCCTTATACCTGTGTTCGTAAGAGGCGACCAGGGTTGGCGTCAGGAAGGGCATCCGGCGTAAAACCTGTGCCAAATCAGTATGCGGATCATACGGAATGATCCGCTGGTGGCGACGCCCTTAACGGGAGCAGCCGAAAGACGAACAACATCTGCATGTGTCCATCATTCTTCTGAGTCAGTGTTTCCGCATACCATAGCGGACGAGGGGGCGAGGGCAAGGGGAAGGGTCTGAGGGAAGTGTGAGAAATTTATCAGGGGTAAAGTAACTTTCAGGCTACCCTAGTATAATATATATATATATATATATATATATATATATATATGTATATGTATATAGTATATATATATATATATGTATAATATGTATATATAGATCCATAGTTACAATAGTAGTACAATATACATAGTACATAGTACATAGAAGTAAGACTATAATATACATACATATTATTTTTTTTTACATGTTTATTTCAATTGTAATGTGTTTATTTCTGGCTGCCTTCCCCTATATTTTCTCAAAGTCCTAGGAACTGAACCCCCCTTCCATAGACCTTTGGTTTTAACTATCACATTTCCCAGGAGTGTTACAACCCAACATTTTGAGTGTTTACTATATGTGAAGATCGCATGTTGAGGTTGTAGTGCCAAAATTCATTAGCTACAATGCTTACACGTGCGCCTGCTTTAAAAAGATTGCTTTCACAGGTTTTATTTTAACCTCTGTGTTCAGGGTTCGAGAAGTATGTTCCTTTTGCACTTTCTGGGTTTTCCCTGGAAGCGATGGAGTAATATGCTTTGTGAAGATCATATGTTGAGTTTGTAGTGTTTGTTATCACAACAAGAAATTTAACTATGAGAAGTTATTTGAATTTCTCCAGGCAACGCTGTGTACTTCAGCTCGTATACAATGCGTTGAAGTCATTGAGATAATATAGCAAGATGTAAATTATTCAATATCGTTATATTCGTGAAAAACCCCCTCCTCCCTCCCTTCCACCAAGGTTTTTCGTGCATTTGCAATGCCAGACTGTAGAATTTACTAAATTTCCTTCTGCTCATGACATGGACGCTTACAGATTCTCATGTGCAGAACATACCATGTGAATTATCTCAGCGGTCGGTGATACAAGTGCCAAACTTTACATTCTCAGTGATGATTCGGTTCCGCTGAAATTATCCCAATGCCTATAAACCTGAGCAATTGATAAATCGTTATCTGTCCTCATGGTCCATTGCTGGCCTAATAGGTATTTTCAAATATCTCTATGAGATATCTTTTCCTTGTCTTGTGGACTGAAATGATGAACTCTACTGGACGTTTGTTGATTTGGTTGTGTTGCATGTTACACACAGCATTCGTGAACCAATGAAATAGGATTTGCTCATCTACAAAGTTCATTGCTGCACATAGTTTCATACCTTCTGTATGGAGAAAATATCTGTGGTTGTGGTGGATGTCATGCATTGACCCGCCCATCACCAAAGACATTGCGCACATCTCATGCAACGACACAGCACTTCCCATGTGGACTTGGGAACATGGTGGGACTAATGCATGCTCTACCCGCTCAGTGGCGACCAGTAATGCAGCATTTTGAAGCAGGTACACATGGCTTTTTAGACTTCTTTAAAATTTATTAAAACTTCAATATCAAGATAATTTGATCAATGTAGAAAGAGTCGAGTTAACAGTGATCTTTTACTGATCAACAAACGATCACTCTGGTTGCACTTTAACCAATTGCCGAATCCGTCCAATTGTATATGAACCTTTAACATTTTGTTTGTGTTTATGAATGAGGAGATAAGAGATGACTTATGGTTTGATGAAAAAAGATGTGATAATGAGGAGTGGGAAAGTGTTGGGTAGAGGGAAAGGCGGGATGAGGATTAAATGGGATCACATAAACCGAGGAAAGCGATCAGTCTCGTCGTGATATGTGTTCGCAGTCAATCAGTAGTAGATTAATAGGCCGAACAGCACAATTAACATCAAACAGTTTTACCTTGAGAAAAAAAACGTAACTTTCAAGAGCGCAAGTCATCAGTCCCCAGGCAAAAGCAAGAGTGATGGAGTTTGAACCGAAGCTCTGATTAGCAGACTCCCCTCTCCCTTCCCACTGATGGATAAAATGGACAACACGTCTCATGCGATGATGAAGCCTGGTGTTGGCGCTCAGTGTTAGGGTAGCGGCTTGGGATCCTCGGTCTGAGTTCAAGCCCCACGCCGCTGATTAATACACCAGTGGGTTGCCTCAGCCTGTCATCCCCCGAGGTCGGCAAAATGAGTACAGTCCAGTTGTGTACTGGAGAGGGTTGACTCAGCCTGTCATCTTGCCGAGGTCGCGAAATGAGTACCAGTTCCAGTGTTGTACTGGTGAGATGGGTTGACTCAGCTGTCATCCTTCCGAGGTCAAAGAATGAGTAACAAGTTCCAGTGTGTGTAACTGTAGAGGGGTTGACCTGCCCTGCATCCTTCGGTCGCGAAATGAGTACGCAGTTTCAACAGTGTGTGTGCTGGTAGAGGGGCACTGCATCAGCGGCACAGTCAACGCTTCAAGAATGATAGCTACCCCATCACTAAAGCTGCCATATCGACCACCACATGCGATGATACTAATGATACGTTCCCTAACCACCTGCCTAATTTATTACATGTTAATTATTCTGGATCTACTAGTGAATGCAACAGTGGTTGTAGGCCTTATCTAACCCCAACAGTCCGTGCACCCACAGTACCGTACCCCACAGTCGTAGCAGTCCTCATCGTTTAATTTAATTACTCAAATAAGTGGGCCTTTAACAATCATTTTGCTTTCAACAGCAAAATGATAACATCCATGGTACATAGTTTAAGGAATAAGAGACTTTTGTAAATCAATGCTTGTCGTTCCCTGTAAATATCAAAAGATTAATTTGGGAAAAGGTGTGAGTTGCTGTTAGTGATCTGCATATTTGACAAAATATCATGTCGATATAGCCTGCTGACTACATCATGTGACTGAAGCATGACTCTGCCCCTGATGACAGTGTCCTGTGCATCGGTTAGTACTTGTATTTTCGCCAGGACAAGACACTTAACATTCAAAGGGATACGCACATCATTTCATGTATTACTGCATGTGAAACACCAGGGTGACCAGGTTATAGCTCAGCCGAGATTCGGACAGCTCGAGGAGTGTGCATCCCGAGGCGAGTCTGGCCATCCTGTTGACAGCCCATTAATAAGTGAATGGATCACCTGTTTTGACTTTGGTTGGGCATGACATGTCTTTCCTTTAATGAAGCTAACACCAAAAAGTCGTTTAAATTTTGGTTATGCTTTTCAGTAAAAGCAATGATGAAGCAGTGGATTGAAATGCTGAAACAAACCCGTCATTTAATATTTACTCCGCCACCAAATGTGAAAGTAGGTTATGTTTTCACAGTCCTTTCGATCTGTTTTTTGTTACCTTGCAAAAGCCGAAGAATTTTCAGATTAATTGTAAGTCGCTTTTGTAATTCTGTCTGTCTGTGTCCTGTCTCTCTGGTGTTGGCTTATGGTTAGTGTGGTGGGCTTGGATCCTAGGATCCTGAGTTCAAATCACCACTTAGCGTTGAATTAATATCAGGTGGGGTTGACTTGCCTGCATCCTTCCTGAGGTTCAGCAAATGAGTGCCAGCATGCTGGTATACCTGTGGTCGATAGCGACCTGTCCAGGATCTGTGCCAATAGCCAAGGAGAATTTACCAAAATTGTAAGAGGTATCTGAACTGAAGAGCCTATTGATTTTGAGGTTCAAAGGTCAAAGGCCATCTTGAGGTCAAATTTCTAAATCGTCATTTTATATCTGATTGAATCTTAAATTTGAACAGATTTACATATTTTGTCAATGAATGGAAACCAACTATTTTTGAGAATCAAAAGGTCAAGGTCAACCTCAAGACCAAACTTCTAACATCAATCAATTCTCAACGAACAATCTCAATTATAATCCTGTTAAGTTTCAATTGAACAAGATTTGCACCATAGTCCATTCACAAATTTGGAAAATCACTACTTTTGGAAGGTTCAAAGTCGAAGGTCACTCAAGATCAAACTTCTAAATCATCAATTTCAATCTGGAAAATAATCAATTATTTATCCAATTGACCTGAGCTTTATTAATATTGTCATTTCATCTTAATGAAATTGACAATTGATGTATCCATTGTACAGCTTTGGAGAGGGGGGTGGATTTTGAAGTAATCGTGCTCTGCAGTATGA
>CM068957.1:134460925-134510307 GCA_035128595.1 Eptatretus atami
TACAGTACATACAATAATTAATTTGTCATTGTATCTGCATGTGCTCCATACCGGGCGTAGTGGCGTGCGCCTCTAATCCGGCTACTCGGAGGCTTGGGTTGGAGGATCGCTTGAGGACTGGTGCTCTGCGCTGGGCCGTGCTATGAGAGGGTGTAGGGCACCCCGGAATCATGGCGAAACCCAATCCTTATCCCTGTGTCGTAAGAGGCGACCAAAGGGGCGTCAAGGAAGGGCATCCGGCGTAAAACCTGTGCCAAATCAGTATGCGGATCATAACGGATGATCCGCTGTGGCGACCCCTAACGGGAGCAGCCGAAAGACGAACAACATCTGCATGTGCTCCATCATTCTTCTGAGTCAGTGTTTCCGCATACCATAGCGGACGAGGGGGCGAGGGCAGAGGGGAAGGGTCTGAGGGAAGTGTGAGAAATTTATCAGGGGTAAAGTAACTTTCAGGCTACCCTGTATATTATATAATTATAATATATATATATATATATATATGTATATGTATATATGTAATATATATATATATGTTATATATGTATATATAGATCCATAGTACATAGTAGTACATATACATAGTACATAGTACATAGATAGTAAGACTATATATACATACATAATATAATATATTTTTTTTACATGTTTATTTCAATTGTAATGTGTTTATTTCTGGCTGCCTTCCCCTATATTTTCTCAAAGTCCAGGAACTGAACCCCCCTTTCCCCATAGACCTTTGGTTTTAACTATCACATTTCCCAGGAGTGTTACACCCACAATATTTGAGTGTTTACTATATTGTGAAGATCGCATGTTGAGGTTGTAGTGCCAAAATTCATTACTACAATGCTTACACGTGCGCCTGCTTTTAAAAAGATTGCTTTACACAGGTTTATTTTAACACTTCTGTGTTCAGGGTTCGAGTAAGTATGTTCCTTTTGCACTTTCTGGGTTTTCCCTGGAAGCGATGGAGTAATATGCTTTGTGAAGATCATATGTTGAGTTTGTAGTGTTTTGTTATCAACAACAGAAATTTAACTATTAGAGAATTTATTTGAATTTCTCCAGGCAACGCTGTGTACTTCAGCTCGTATACAATGAGTTGAAGTCATTGAGATAATATAGCAAAGATGTAACTTATTCAATATCTTATATTCGTGAAAAACCCCCTCCTCCCTCCCTTCCACCAAGGTTTTCGTGCATCTGCAATGCCAGACTTGAGAATTTACTAAATTTCCTTCTGCTCATGACATGGACGCTTACAGATTCTCATGTGCAAACATACCCAATGTGAATATTCTCAGCGGTCGGCCTGATACAGTGCCAAACTTACATTCTCAGTGATGATTCGGTCCTGAAATTATCCAATGGCTATAAACCTGAGCAATTGATAAGAATCGTTATCTGCTCCTCATGGTCAGTTGCTGGACTATATAGGTATTTCATATCTCAGTGAGATTATCTTTTCCTTGTTCTTGTGGCTGAAATGATGAACTTACTGAGTGTTTGTTGATTTGGTTGTGTTTTATGCATTTTATATACACCACATCATTCGTGACCAATGTAAATATGGATTTGCTCATCTACAATGTTCATTGCTGCATAAGTTTCATACCTTTGGATGGAGAATATCTGGTGGTTGTGTGGATGTCATGCAGTGGACCCCCCATCACCAAAGAATTTGCGCACATCTCATGCAACGACCAGCAGCTTCCATGTGACTTGGGAACATGGTGGGACTAATGCCATGCTCTACCGTCTCAAGTGGCGACCAGTTAATGGCGAGCATTTTGAAGAGGTACACATGTGCTTTAAGACTTCATTTAATTTTATTTAAACTTCATAATCAGATAATTTGATCAATGTAGAAAGCAGCGAGTTTAAACATGATCTTTTACTTTGATCACAAACGATCACTCTGTTTGCACTTTACCATTGCCGAATCTTCAATTGTATTGAACCTTTTTAACATTTGTGTTGTGTTTATGAATGAGGAGATAAAGATGACTTTATGGTTTGGATGAAACAAAAGATTGTGATAATGAGGAGTGGAAGTGTTGGGGTAGAGGGAAGGCAGGGATGAGGATATAAATGGATCACATAAACCGAGGAAAGCGACAGTCCTCGTCGTGATATGTGGTTCGGCATCATCAGAGTGTGATTAATAGGCCGAACACACAATAACATCAAACAGTTTACCTTAGAAAAAAAACGTAACTTTTCAAGAGCGCAAGGTCCATCAGTCCCAGGCAAAAGCAAGAGTGATGGAGTTGAACGAGCTCTGATTAGCAGCTCCCCTCTCCCTTCCCACTGATGGGATAAAATGGGACAACACTGTCTCCATGCGATGATGTAGCCTGGTGTTGGCTCAGTGGTTAGGGTAGCGGCTTGGGATCCTCGGGTCCTGAGTTCAAGCCCCGTACGCCGCTGAATTAATACACCAGGGGGTTGACTCAGCCTGTCATCCTTCCGAGGTCGGCAAAATGAGTACAGTTCCAGTGTGTGTACTGGTAGAGGGGTTGACTCAGCCTGTCATCCTTTCCGGAGGTCGCGAAATGAGTACCAGTTCCAGTGTGTGTACTGGTAGAGGGGTTGACTCAGCCTGTCATCCTTCCGAGGTCGGCAAAATGAGTACAGTTCCAGTGTGTGTACTGGTAGAGGGGTTGACTATCAGCCTGTTCATGCCTTTCGAGGTCGGCGAAATGAGTACCAGTTCCAGTGTGTGTGCTGGTAGAGGGGCACTGCATCAGCGGCACAGTCACGCTTCAAGAAATGATAGCTACCCCGACAGCTAAGCTGCCATACGACCACCACATGCGATGATACTAATGATACGTTTCCCTAACCACTTGTATTTATTACATGTTTAAATTATTCTAAGGATCTAAGTGAATGCAAACAGTGGTTTAGGCCTTATCTACCCCACAGTCGTGGCACCCCACAGTCGTACCCCACAGTCGTATCAGTCTCATCGTTTAAGTAATTATCTCAAAATTATATGGGTCTTTTAACAAGTGCATTTTGCTTTCTAAAGGCAAAATGATAAATCCATGGTACAAGTTTTAAGGAATAAGAGACCTTTTGTAAATCAATGCTTTGTCTTTCCTTGTAAATATCCAGAAAGATATATATTGGTGGGAAAGGTGTGAGTTGCTGTTAGTGACTGCATATTTGACAAATATTCAATTCTGATATTAGCCTGCTGACTACATCATGACTGAAGCATGACTCTGCCCCTGATGCAGTGTCCCTGTGCATCGGTTAGTTACTTGTATTTTGGCCAGGGACAAGCAACTTAACATTCAAAGGGGAATATCGCACACATTCATGTATTAACCTGCATGTGAAACACCAGGGTGACAGTTTATAGCTCAGGGCCGAGATTCGGACAGCTCAGAGTTGAGTGTGCATACCCGAGGCGAGTCTAGGCCATCCTGTGACAGCCCATTAATATAGTAAGGATCACCTGGTTTTGGACTTTGGTTGGGCATACATGTCTTTCCTTTAATGAAGCTAACACCAATAAGTCGTTATTTTGGTTATGCTTTTCAGTAAACAAATGATGAAGCAGTGGATTGAAATGCTGAAACAAACCCGTCATTTATATTTACCTCCGCCACCAAATGTGAAAGAGGTTATGTTTTCACACCTTTCGATCTGTTTGTTTGTTACTTGCAAAAGCGAAGATTTTTCAAGTATATTGGTAAGTCGCTTTTGTTATTCTGTCTGTCTGTGTCTGTCTCTCCCTGGTGTTGGCTTAATGGTTAGTGTGGTGGGCTTGGGATCCTAGGATCCTGAGTTCAAATCCCACTTAGCTGTTGAATTAATATCAGGTGGGGTTGACTCTGCCTGTCATCCTTCCGAGGTCAGCAAAATGAGTGCCAGCATGCTGGTATACTGTGTCCGAGTAGCGACCTGTCCAGGATTGTGCCCAATAGCCAAGGAGAAACTTTACCAAGTTGAAGAGGTAGTCTGAACTGAGAAGCCTATTGATTTTGAGGTCAAAGGTCAAAGGCCATCTTGAGGTCAAATTTCTAAAATCGTCATTTTATATCTGATTGACTTGAAATTTGAACAGGATTTACATATTTTGTCAATGAATTGGGAAACCAACTATTTTTGAGATCAAAAGGTCAAAGGTCAACTCAAGACCAAACTTCTAACATCATCAATTCTCAACTGAACAATCTTCAATTTATATCCTGTTAACTTCAAAGTTGAACAAGATTTGCATAGTCCATCACTAAATTTGGAAATCAACTACTTTTGAGGTCAAAAAGTCGAAGGTCAACTCAAGATCAAACTTCTAAAATCATCAATTTCAATCTGGAAAATAATCAATTTTTATCCAATTGACCTGAGCTTTGATTAATATTGTCAATTTTCATCTTAATGAAATTGACAATTTGATGTATCCATTGCAACCTTTGGAGAGGGGGGTGGATTTTGCAAGTATCGTGCTCTGCACGACATCTTTTTCATGTTGTCTGTTGTTGGATTTGCTATATATATGCTAGATATCCCTTATTGTCGGGTTTTCGTGTTGTGTGTGTGTGTGTGTGTGTTGTGTGTGTGTGTGTGTTGTGTGTGCTGCAACGCGAGGCTCCACAGCACGAACCAGCAAACCGATTTCGATGAAACTTTGCCAACAGGTGCTATATGGTCTGGGAATTGCGCATTTGAATTTTGTTGCATAGCAACCACCGTTTGCTGTGTAGCGGCCGAAAACCGTGTACAGTATTTTCAATACTTGTTCCTACAGTTTTGAATGTAGAGAAACGAGACTTCGGAATTAAATACTTCGAGATATTTAGAAATTTACTCGAGCCGATTTTGATTGAGTTTTATTTTTCAAATGGTAGTCCTTCAAAAATCGGGTGTCTATTCACCGTCATTTTTATTGAGGGGCTTCGGAAAGTGGGCGGAGCTTAGGGAAAGTGGACGTGGTTGATGAAAAGTGGGAGTGGCGTCGGAAAGTGGGGTGGCTTATGAAAATATTGTGTGGCTCAGGAGGTGTGGTCAAACAAGAGCATTGAGAGAAGTTTATCGGGTTTTCGTCTGTGTGTGTGTGTGTGTGTGTGTGTGTGTGTGTGTGTGTTGTGTGTGGTGTGTGTGTGTGTTTGTGGTGTGTGTGTGTGTGTGTGGTGTGTGTGTGTGTGTGTGTGTGTGTGTGTGCGTGTGTGTGTGTGTGTGTGTGTGTGTGTGGTGTGTGTGCAACGCAGGCTCCACAGCACAAACCAGCAGACGATAATTTTTTATTTACCGAAAACGATTCCCCACCCACACACCACTCCAATTATTTATTTATTTACCGTAAACGATTCCCCACCCACACACCACCTCCAATTATTTATTTATTTACCGAAACGATTCCAGACCCACACCCACCTCCAATTATTTATTTATTTACCGAAAACGATTCACGACCCACACACACCTCCAATTATTTATTTATACCGAAAACGATTCCACGCCCACACACGCCTCCAATTATTTATTTATTTACCGTAACGATTCCACGACCCACACACACCTTTAATTATTTATTTATTATTACCGAAAACGATCCCGACCCACACACCACCTTTATTATTTATTTATTTACCGAAAACGATTCCACGATCCACACCACTCCAATTATAATTTATCTATTTACCATTTCGATTCTCCTCCCGAACACCCCTCAATTATTTATTTATTATCGTAAACGATTCCCCACCCACACACCACCTCCAATTATTTATTTATTTACCGAAAATGATTCCACGACCACACACCACCTCCAATTATTTATTATTTACCGAAAACGATTTCACGACCCACACACCGCCTTATTTATTTATTTATCAAAACGATTCCACGACCCACACACCACTGTAATTATTTTATTTACCGAAAACGATTCCACGACCCACCACGCCTTATTTATTTATTTATCGTAAACCATTCCCCACCCACACACCACCTTATTTATTTATTTATTTACCGTAAACGATTCCACGGCCCACACACCACCTTTAATTATTTATTTATTTATTTACCGAAACGATTCCACGACCCACACACTACTCCAATTATTTATTTATTCACCGTAAACGATTCCACGATCCACACACCCACTTTAATTATTTATTTATTTATTACCGTAAACAATTCCACGACCCACACTCCGCCTCCAATTATTTATTTATTTTCCGTAAACGTTCCACGATCCACACACCACCTTCAATTATTTATTTACTAGCAGGGATACCCGTGCTCCGCACAGGAATCCGTGGATGACGGCGGGTCTGAAGGAGTATATGTCACAGTTCATTGTAAAATTGTAGGCTGCACCATTACTATTTTTTTTCGTCACCACTATAATATTATATTTTCCCCGCCATGTTTTTAATGCAGAAGACTCGAGTTCAAAAATGTTAAGATTTATTGCCGCATCAGATAAAAAACCTAATGCCTCAACAATGTGAGGCTGGTTTCATGTCATCATTTGCGACTTAATAATTCTCATTCTCTAGCAAATTCCGTTGGTCCCATGTCAATCGGCTGAACTTGAAAAATTAACGTTACGCAATCAGGTGATGACGTCATAATTCGGGAAACCGGGAAGTCGGAAGTCATTGTCTTCAATTGACTGTAGCATTATTTTTTCATTCTATGAAATGGCGTTGGCCCATGTCAATCGGCTGAACTTGAAAAATTAACGTACGAAATCAGGTGATGACGTCATAATTCGGAAACCGGGAAGTCGGAAGTCATTGTCTTCAATTGACTGTAGCATTATTTTTTCATTCTATTGCAAATGGCGTTGGCCCATGTCAATCGGCTGAACTTGAAAATTAACGTTACGAAATCAGGTGATGATGTCATAATTCGGAAACCGCAAGTCGGAAGTACAATTCTTTTTACATCGGGACACTCCGGGTACATGTTCTGTCAGCATGTGAAGTTTGGTGAGGATCAGTCCAATAACTTTTCGCGTGCATAGGTACAGACAACACACACACAGACAACCAGACAGACACACTTTCAACTATATATAATATATATATATATATATAATATATATATATATATATATATTATAATTATTATTATATATATAGATTTACCGAAAACGATTCCACAGCCCACACACCACCTCCAATTATTTATTATTTAAAGTGGGAGTGGCGTAGGAAAGTGGGCGTGGCTTATGGAAAGTGAGCGTGGCTTATGAAAATATTGTGTGGCTCAGGAGGTGTGGTCAAACAAGAGCATTGAGAGAAGTTATGGGTTTTCCGTGTGTGGTGTGTGTGTGTGTGTGTGTGTGTGTGTGTGTGTGTGTGTGTCTGCAACGGGAGGCTCCACGACAAACCAGCAAACCGATTATTTCTCAAATGGTTGTCCTTCAAAAATAGGGTGTCTATTTACCGTCATTTTTTATGAGGAATGCCAGTTGGCAAAATACGCAAGAGGAAAAATCTTGCAGGCAGAGGAACAATTGTATGTGAACCAATACGTCTTGGCAATGAATCTTCGTGTGGTGGATCGTCAGAATGAAAGCATCGTATCCAGCGCTTCGATCCTAGCGAATCCCTCGTCACCTACCGGCTTGTTTGTCTGTTTGTTTGTTTATTTGTTGTGTGCAGGATATTTAAAAAGTTGTGGGTGGATCCGGATGAAATTTTGTGGATCAGTTGGTGTGTGACAAAGATAAACTGATTAGATTTTAGTGAAGATCCTGATCTGGATCCGGATCCGACTACTATAATTTTAAGTGATTCTTCACCATTGAGAGAAAGGGCCAAAAATGATATATAGCACGATATCTCAAAGGGTTGTAGACGGATTCGGACGAAACTTGGTGGACATGTGGGGTGTGTGGCAAGGTCAAATTGATTTGATTTTGGTGAAGATCCGAAACCCGATCCGGATCTGATAATTTTAAAGTGATTCTTCACCATTGAGAGATGGGGCTAAACTAATATATAGTCCGATATCTCAAAAAAGTTTTTGACGGATTCAAATGAAACTTGGTGTTCAGGTTGGGTGTGTGGCAAGGTCGAATTGATTCGATTTTGGTGAGGATCCGAATCCGGATACAAGAATTATTTAATTTTCAAAATGATTCTTCACCATTGAAAGATGGGGCCAAAAACGATATAGTACGGTGTAGCATGATATTTCAAAAATGAATTGGGCCAGATATGGTCTCGTGGATCAGGAATTACGTGGTGGATGTATGCGCTCCACTGAGTGCCCTTCTAATTTTATATGTAATTCCTCTTTGAGTTGATGACGAATATGAAGTGGATAGTTGGTACAGAATTCAATTGTAAAATGGCAGTTGCTAGTTTTGCAGTTGCTGTGTGTATCACAAACTGATCATATCATCTTATTCAGAACTTCAACACAAAAGTGAGGGATAAAATGAGGACAACTGGATCTGGAGCTTATCTGAGCCCTGGCCTAATGTTGTAAGCCAAATTTGGTAGCATTCTGACTGTTGAGAGCGGAGAAGAGGATTTTTGAAGAAATTTGCGAAGTCGGCCTTTTTGACGTACTTAAACTCATGTGACTGGAACAAGCTTTGCAATTCCTGTTACCAGTCAGGAGAGGAACGCTGCTGCCAAATTTCAGCTGGATCGGCCATGCAGATTGGCCGGAGAAATCAAAAAAGGAAACGGATGGATGGTGTGTGATGTCAATACTTTATCTGGGATTTAAATTCCAGATAAGCCAAAAATGAATTGCCATGTTCATTGCCTTGCTTGTTGTGTACCCATCTGTGGTCCTACTACCACTTTGTTTCCTTTTTACTCTCCATCACCTTGCTCTTCCATGAGCTTCGATCTTGGATCAAAAATAATTTGAAACCCTCTAAAACCTAATTAAATACCAGTCTTCATGAAAGCAAGTATTGTTCTGCGTCGGCGGACAAGTTAAGCAATGGGTTTTAGCAACTGAAATCCAATAGCGATATGTTAACCACCATGGTAAGCAAGGTGCTGCTGACGCTTTGAGCACTTACCCTTGTTTTTAGCTCCGATAAAGGGCTTAAGCTCGAAATCTCAGCTGCACCTCATTTCCTATGGCAGCTAACATGCTCTCCTTGGCTTTCAGCGAAAGAGATCCATCTTTTGAAAAAAAAACCCTGTTTTTTCCGACTTCGCTCATCAAGTACATTGTTCTTCCTCTTTGTCTTCCCTATTTGTTCAATCTCCTTTTCTGTTTTTATCAGACCATCCTACCTGGAAACTCAAGATCATACACCATTAAGAATCTGGATCAGAAGATTCTTTATTCTGTCGAACTCACAGCCATCTATCCTGATGAGTCGGAGAGCAATCCTTCTATTAAAGCTGAGGAATGGACATGTGAGCTGCATTCATTTTCACAATATCATTGCCAGTTTCTGCATCTTCTCAATTGTTTTAAATACAGTATATGATTCAGTAGCTACAGGAGTCTCTCAGCTGTAAATTCCACTCAAAAGGTGTGAGAGAGAGAGAGAGAGAGAGAGAGATAGAGATAGAGATAGAGATAGAGATAGAGATAGAGATAGAGATAGAGATATAGATATTGAGAATATGAATTGCATTGCTTACAGATAATCGGTCAAATATATTTTGTTTTCCATTTATTATTTGAAACAAAAAGATTTGCAATAATACATTTTTTTCTTTGTGTTATTTGCTACAGTGACAATAACAACAACCACTCCGAGAACAACAACACCAGGTATGTTCCAAGCGACATGAATTTTCTTCTCCTTTTAAAAATTTTAATATTCCCTTTGTTTTCGTTATACCTTTGACCAGTCGATCTCCTTTTCTCTTCAGCAGTGATGAATGCATATAATGTCTGCCTTGTTCTTGACTTTCATCTGTCCTTTATTTATTTTTATTTTTGTATCTGTTGTGTTTCTTGTGGAAACATAAAACTCATGCTTGCCGTTAAGTAAAGAATTTTTGATACTTCCATCAGTTATAAATTTTTCATCAGCATTAACCAAAATATCTGAGGTTCAAGGTAATTCAGCTGTAGTTATATACAGGTACATAGTGATACATGGAAACACCCTACAGTCGACAGATATTATCTTTGTATTAGATCATTCAACTCATCGAATTCTCGGAGTTTATCCCATTTTGAAAATATTATGCATCCAGTCATTGACGAGTTTTCATTTTAAAGTCCTTTGCTACAAATTATCTTCATCGAGGATTCTTATCGACGGTTTTTAAGAGAGGTGACAATAAAACATAGACTTAACCTTTGAACTTTCATCAGGATTAGTTCAGTCACTCATAAGTTGCAATACAAAAGATTAACATTTAAATGTGAGTGAGCTAACAAATGATTTTAACATCGTTACTTTAGTTTGTACCCAAGTTAAAATGGCGTCAGCAATATTACTGGTACCGCTTAAATGTGTTTTTAACAATGTTCTTCATGGGGTGTGTCTAGCACCGAGAAGTGGTCCCCGGAACCTTGTCACCAGTGACGAACGTATCAATGGCTTCCGAGTTAGCTGGGATCATGCCATTGGCAATGTTCATCAATACCGGATTGTGTATGCACCTCAATCAGGGAGCAGTCCACCGCAAGTGGTAAGACTTCTGACGTTGATAATTTGTAGCGGATTTCCTTATGAAATACAATTTTTTTTTTCATGTTTGTGTCAAATATTTATCATTGACCGTTTGAGGAATTTGCTTTAGTGGATACTGTGGAAAATTACTGTAAATTAAATTAGTTCACAACTGGGCGATGATTTCAAATCTATTTCTGGTGTTGATGAGACCTCATTGCAAATCTGCATGATTAGTGCACACTGCTTCTTTCAGAGAGTTGTCCATAAATAGTAGTTGTGCTTACCAAGTGTCCCACTAGGTTGCTCACATTCTTCACTCAATTCCACCACCTATAGCCATGTTTGCAGGCTCAAACCCCTTAGCCAAGTGTCTTACACATTCAAAAGGTTGAAAATATGGTGAAGCCATTTTGGCCCCCATTGCCTCTAATCAGCACGAGTAATGGATACAACTGCACATTGAGCAAGAGCTCCAGTTAGCTTGAGTAAAATATTGGAGGGAACTCCCTATTGGATGGTTTGATTATTATTATTTTGTCCCTATGCCTGAGCTATAAGATCGATTTTCACATCATAACCACTGTGTGCATACACATAGGTTTTCCACATCTTCACCATGCCTGGATATAGCCAGGGTGCAATTTGTAAAATTTCCATTGGGGTGAAAAATTGACAGACATCATAGGTTTTTTTTTTTTTTTGGTTATTTCTGACTTTTACAACTTACAAGCTACACATAACAATGGCGACATAAATTTGAAAATTCACATTACAAGTAAAATCTATAGCTCATAGCAGGGGTACACTGCGTTGCCGGGCAACGCCGGGTCCCTCATCCCACCCCTTCCCCTCCCTCCTCCCACCCCTTACCCTCCCTCATCCCCTCCCTCATGCCTCTTCACACCCCTCCCTCTGCATCCTCCCACATCCCCTCCCTCAAGACTCTCACCCCCTCCCTCCAGACTCCCACCCCTTCTCCGGCATCTTCCTATCTCCATCCTCCCCTCTCTCTCCCACGAAGGAATTTTCGCAGGGTTTTTAACCACATTTGAGAAAAATAAATAATTTCAATAAAAACCCGCTTTCAATTCCTACCAACCGCTGACTTGCGTCATCACCTCTATAAACTCACCACGTGTCGTGTTTAAATCTGCCCCCTGAGGAACAAATTCATTTAGATGGACAAAATAAGTCATTGTATCGATGTTTATCCTTGTCCCCCATGTAATGAATCTGGGGTGTGTTCAGTTACCAAGTTTCTTGTACAGCACTCGCCAAGTGGCTTCAGCACTCCAACAAAACCGTTGAAAGGAGTGGCTGGCTTGGCAAGTGCTAGCTAGCTGCTTGGTAACGGAACACGCCCCTGGACATCTCGACAGCATGCAGCACATGGAACAGATTACTGATCCACTGGCATGAACCTGTAGCCAAACACAATTTGTCTTCCACTTTTGAAATCGACCCTACTCGTGGCTAGGCCTAATGTCCTTTTCATTGTGGCCTACCCCTTCATCCATGCTGCCGGGGCTGCCTTCCTCACAACGTGCTTTTTTCCCCTTTTTCTCCTGTATACAGCATGCACATTAGAGGGTAAGATTTATATCTATTTTTTTTATTGTCGAATCGAAATACAGCAACGTCATGATGATGACGTAGTCGATTTTCATTGGTTAATTTACTGTGCTTCGTCAGTCGTCACGTGCAGTTTTGTCAGGTGATGATAACGGATAAGTGGAATCCCATCCGATCCACTTTATGCAGCCCACCTTACAGCATGATCCGGATCCAGTGAAACCAAACTCAATTACATTTTAAAAAATCATGTTTACCATGTTGGCCTGCTCATGTTATACTGTTGTCTGGTTCGAAGAAGTTCGAAGAAGAATAAATGAGTTCGTGCTAACAAACAAAACAAAAAGGATGCAGCGTACGTTTATCATTTTTATATGTCGGATGCTAAAATTTCACGAATTCAATCATTATTAATACAAAATATATTCCCCACTTTCAAGTGCAGTGCCATGGATTTAAAAAAAAAAAAAAAAACATCCAGGGAAATCCCTCCCATCCCACCACCCTCATCAAATCGTCCCTGGATAGAGCTCACCGTTTCGCCTCACATTGTTAACCATCTCTCGCAATACAAGGAAATCAAGGAAATCCAGCACAGGTGGAGGCCATTCAGCCCATCATGCCTGCGCGCAACACCACACCAACCCATCGACACAAGATCCAAGGAAGAAATGCAATTAAAAAAAAAAATTCATTATTTGTTTATTTTTTTTATTATTATTTTATTTCTTTTATTTTATTTTTTTTTATTTTGTTACTTTTCTTCTTCCCCTCAGGGGAGGGGGCATGGGTTTGGTTAAAAACATACAACATCAACC
Organism: Eptatretus atami; assembly: GCA_035128595.1. Taxonomy (NCBI): domain Eukaryota; kingdom Metazoa; phylum Chordata; class Myxini; order Myxiniformes; family Myxinidae; genus Eptatretus; species Eptatretus atami. Next base: position 134,473,898 of record CM068957.1, read on the forward strand.
ACACAACACCCCTTGACAAGACCACCACCAACAGCACTCTGTACGCATGCACACAATCACCCATCAATGCCCAAACTACCTCAAAGTCCTGCCAGCATCCTTATACTCCTCTATCTCCATAAAGCCCAGGTACCTATCTAATTGTAATTTAAACTTATCTACTTTTTCTGCTGCCACTACCTTTCCAGGAAGGCCATTCCATGCTTTGACTACTCTCTGAGTGAAAGTCCCCTACCTTACTACCGTCTTAACTCTCTTCTTTACTCTCAAGCTATGGACCCTGGTTCTGTCACTGTCTACTCTTGAATAATTAATCTGCACTTATTTTATGTATACCTTTCATTATCTTAAACATCTCTATCGTATCTCCTCGTAACCACCTCCTTTCTGGTGTGTAAAGCCCTGTCTCCTTCAGCCGCTCCTCATAGCTGAGACTAGTTAGGCCCGGAATCAATCTGGTAGCCCTGCACTGAACCCTCTCTATGGCATCTGTGTCCTTCCTAAGTTGTGGTGACCAAAACTGCACACAATATTCTAAATGTGGCTCACACTAAATTCCTGTACAATGTTAATACCACCTCTTTTGATTTATAAATGACCCCCTCCGAATGCAACCTAAAACCCTGTTTGCTTTACCTATAGCTGACTGGTATTGTGCTGCCTGCTTACCTCCCATATCCATTACCACCCCAGATCCTTCTCCTGTGTGACACGCTCCAAAATTACCCCTTGCATCCTGTAATCTCTATTTTCCATTGTTCTTTTCCCATTCCCCAAGCACTTATTACTTGCTCAGGTTAAATTTTCCATCTGCCAATCTTTTGCCCAATCCATACAGTATCAATACTTTCCTGAATCTGTTCACCACCCCCTCTGCTATTCACCTTACCTCCAAGCTTTGTGGCATCTGCTAATTTGAAAAGCTAACTCTTTACCCCATTATCCAAATCGTTGATGTAAATAATGAATAGTAATGGTCCAAGTACTGATCCCGTAAGTATCACGCTACTTACATCCTCCCAGCAAGACATCCTCCCACTAACAGCCACTCTTTGCTTCCTACCACTGAGTCAGTTTGCAATCCAATTAGCTACCTGACCAGCCACTCCACAAGCCCTCACTTTGGCTAACAACCTCCGATGGTGGTACCTTATCAAATGCCTTCTTAAAGTCAAGATATACTATGTCCACTGCCTTTCCATCATCCACCCAATCAGACACTGCTTCATAGAACTCCAACAGATTTGTTAAACAGGAACTACCTTTGGTAAACCCATGCTGACTACCTTTAATTAGTTTGTATTTGTTTAAATGGTTCCTCATCTGGTCTCCAAAACCTTCCCCACATTTGAAGTCAAACTAAAAGGTCTATAGTTTCCCAATTCTTCTCTGGATCCTTTCTTAAATGATGGTGTTACATTTACTTCTCTCCAATCCTCCATTACCTGTCCTGACTCCAAGGAACTTTGGAAAACATCTGTTAACATCTCGTTTACCTGCTCGGCCACCTGCCTCAATACTCTCGGGTGTATATTATCTGGCCCTGGAGCCTTATCTACTCTTAGATTTCCTAACTATTCCTTTACTTCCTCCAGTCCAACCTGCATCTTCTGTAAAAGCCCTTTCTCACCTCCTTGATAAAAACTCTCAGCTATTGGCAATTCTCCTGACTGTTCTTGAGTAAAAGTTAAAGAACAATACCTGTTTAATAAGCCTGCCATCTCACTTTCATCACCAACCACTATCTCGATGCTATTCCTCAATGGGCCCACACTGGTCTTAACCTGTTCTTTTCCCCTGATATACTTAAGAATGTCTTGCTATTATATTTAATATTCTTAGCCATGTCCTTCTTATACTGTCATTTGGATTGCCGAGTTATTTTCTTAACTTGCCTCTGTTTACTTCGATAGTGATATAAATCTAACTACAGTCTTGTTATTTTAAACCTAATAAATGCCTTCTGCTTCTCCTTCATAGCGTTCCCTACCTCACTACTCAACCACCCTGGTCTCTTTCTACTTCTAGTTTTACACCTCATTGGAATATACTTACTCTGTTCTCTACACATTTGGTCCTTAAAGGTTTCCCATTTCTCTGATGCTGATTGTCCTGTTGTTAGAGTTTCCCAATCTACATCACCCAATTCTCCTCTCATACCCTCAAAGTTTGCCTTCCTGAAATCTAATAGCCTTACCCTACTATCCTGAATTCTAACCCTGAACAAAATCTTTGCACATACAATGTTATGGTCACTTGCTCCTAAATGCTCCCCGACCACCACCTCCTCCACCATATTGGGATCGTTCCTTAAAAGGAGGTCTAACACTGCACTCCCCCTCGTGGGCTTATCTACAAACTGGGTTAAAAAACAATCCTGGACCAAATCAAGGAAATCCTCATCTGCTCTGCCCTTTCCCTGTTCCTGAACCCAATCTATCCCAGGCAAGTTAAAATCCCCCATAATCAATACTCTTCCCTTACCACATGAACTTTTGAATTCTTAATGTACTCCTCCTTCCTCCTCTTCCTTCACACCCGGAGCCCGATAAAAGCATTCTACCAGTATCTTAATGTTTTTTACAATCTCCGATCTCGTCCCATACAGAATCCTCTACATTTGTTCCTTCCTTAATGTTACCCCTTTCTCTTGATGCAATGCTTTCCTTTACCCAGATTGCTACTCCTCCTCCTATTCTCTCCTTCCTATCACACTGATACACCTTGGAGCTTTCTAATCCTGTCCTCCAGTTACTCTCCTTAAACCATGTCTCACTCACTGCAACTATATCGTACTCCTCACTATCTACTTTGGCTTCAAGCTCTTCCATCTTATTATTTAAACTTCTGGCAATGCCCAATAGAGATTTTTCCACTTTGTCAGTTATTTTTTCATGTTACCCTTTGTTCATCCGATGACATGTGTATGAGTGTGTGCCTCTTCTTTGCAACTGTTGCTTTTTTACTTGCTGTTTTTGCTATATAATTAAATAATTCCAATTTATTTTCAAATACAAATATGAATATCTCCTCATTTCCTCCACAATATAGGAAAAAGGTACAGTATATGTACGAGCATACAGAGCTTGGTTTAGATATCCAATTTTAATTTTCATATATATATATATATGTATATGTTTCCACTTTCTCAGTTATTTTTGTGAATATTGAGAAAATATGGTAACCAGAACCAGAACTGAACATAATATTTGATGTAAAACTGTAAAATAGGTGAATATTTAACACAATATTCTGTGTTTTAGATGCTAAAACCTCTCTGCCTTACAAAGTAGGCATATTGAGCTGTATTATGTCATCAGAACTAGGAATTTCCATGCTGGACGTAAATATGCAGCTCCTCGGTCCCGCTGTGAGATTTACTGAGCTCCTTGCATGCTGTTAAGTAGACTGGCCTGAAGATTCAGGGCCTGTGTTCTCAGAAATCAGGTTGACAGATGTGTGAATACCACGAAATGATAGGGGAGAGGATGGAAATAGTTGGTAAAGTAAGCAAAGGATCCCCTCGAGCATTATAACAAAATACCACCAAAGGTCGTGTGCATTAGACAAGTGAATGTGTGGATTGCAAGTGTAGGCCAAGGGGGGGGGGGTGAGGTGATGGGGAGGGGGAGGTACCGTGGCGAGGGCATTTGTTTCTTTTTCCTATAATATGGTGACTTCCAGCTGCTCAGTAAGGAAACAGAGCAATGACTCCCATGAGAACCGAATGGCAGTTGTCAAGCTCGTAAGCATTCCACCACTACCAACGGTCCATTCAGTTTGTCTTTGCAAAATAAATATTCACTCCTTTGGAACCATAAGATGTTTGTAATAATTTTATTTTACTTTGCTTCAGTTACAACATTGTTCATGCATATTTTTTTCATCAACCAAAAAAGCTTGCTTTGCTGCTCTTGCACTTCCTCTCTTTGCCCTTTTAACCCTGTAATTTACCATAGGTCATCTTCCCTCTGGTTGGAAAAGAGCCAACATCACTGCACTACATTAAAAAGGTGCAAAACTGGATCCCCTTAACTTCAGCCCGATTAGCTTACTTCCAATCATCAGCAAGATCATGGAATCCATCATCACAGTTGTCATAAAATTCTTCCTTTTCTCCAACAGGCTCATCTCAGATCATCAATTCGGATTCAGACTGCCTCATGCTACCTTGGACATGCTGCTCCTACTCTCTCAAAATGGATGGAGGCCCTCAATGTCAGGAAAAAGATCAGGGCCATCTCCCTGGACATATCTCGAGCTTTCGATACAGTCTGACATCCCACCATGATCTCCAAACTGTTGGCCTATGGAATCAAAGGCCAACTCCACTCTTAGATTACAGACTTCCTCCCATCTCATTGCCAGCATGTGGCCCTCAACAGAACCCTTCCATCTCCTCTCCCTGTCAATGTTGTAGTACCCAAAGGCAGTGTTCTAGTCCCCATCATATTCTTAATTTTCATCAATGATCTCACTGACTCTGAAAAATCCTGTTTATTTTCTCTCATCCTTCAGACAGACAGAGAGACAGACAGCAGCCTCTTCCTTCTCTTCATACCTTGACAAGATCACAATCTGGTGAAACACTTTGAATATGTATTTTAACCTTGAGGACTCTCACACACTCTTTCTCTTTCTCTTTCTTCTTCTCTTCTCTTTCTTCTTTTCTCTTTCTCTTCTCTCTCTCTCTTCTCTCTCCTCTCTCTCTCTCTCTCTCTCTCTCTCTTCTCTCTCTCTCTCTCTCTCTCTCTCTGTCTCTGTCTCTCTCTGTCTCTTCCCAAAAGAACTGTACCACAAGCCATCCCATCTGTTCTCTCAATCACCCTCTTGAAGAAGTTCAGTCCCTCAAAATCTTGGGTCTCACTCTCAGGCATGATCTCTCTTCGGCAAGTCACATTTCAAAGTTAGCCTCCAAAACAGACACCGACTGGCCATCCTCCGTCATGAAAAGTCCTTCCTTCGACACACACTTCTACACACATGAGCTGCTATCTACTTACAAGGCTTTCATGTGCAGCTTGATGGAGTACTGCTCTCCCGTCTGGGCAGGTGCTCCTGCCTCACACATTGCTCAGCTTGGTGCCTTGGAAACGAAGGCCTTCAAGATCACTGGAATCTCTCTCCATAAAGTTGAGTGTCTGGGCCTATCACTTCACCATCGCCGACCAGTCGGTGGTCTCTCTGTCTTCTCCCACCTCCTTTCTGGTTTTGCATCCTCTTCCCAGGTATCTGCAGAATGCACGTTGTACACCAGCAATCCCCTCCAAGTGAAACTGCCAAAATCCTGAACCAATGCTCACCTTAACTCATTTGTTCCTCTTTTTCCCACCTGTGGAACAAATGTCCATATTCTCTTCAATCTCCATTCTTATCTCCAGGTATTCAAGACAGCTGTTCATCACCAAACCAAATCATCCCCTATCCAACACTATAATCTTTGCTCGACTTCCCAATTAAAAACCCCCCCCCACTCCCAAATCTTTGCTTATATATCCATCTTCCCACCCCTTGTGTTCTCCCCTACCCTCATCATTACCCGTATGCATCCTTGCTTAGCCGTTTGTGTTTTCTCCATCCGCCCTGCTATTGGCATTTCTCCCTTCTCGTCTTGCTGTTCCTTTCGTTATATTTTGTCCTGATCTGTTCCATGTCCGAGCTCTTCCACAAGCCTTGACTATTTATACAACCCCCCCCCTGCTCCACATGTGAACATTTCAGTTATGTTTGCAACAATGCTTCTGTATTTACTATTAGTACTACTACTACTACAACTACTACTAATACCTCTACAACTAATGCTATAAATAATAATCCTTACTGCTGCTGCTGCTGCTGCTGCTGCTACTACCACTACTACTGTACTACTATTTTTAAGGATATCTGGAATAATGCCACATGTTAGACTCATTACACTTTGCTAGTGGTGTTCTCTTTTGCATCTGTAGTATTGGAGCCAGCTGAACTGAAAAGTTCACAAACTGCAGCCCGCACCATTAGGCATGTCGGATTCATTCCAATGGTGGGGAGCAGGCCATGAGCCCAAATTGAAGAGCTGCCAGTCTTTGACAGCAGGCTGTAACTCGTGCCTCGAGGTGCCAGAGGCCACAGCTAATGAGACATGTCGTCACTCGTCGGGGTAGACCAAAATCTCTCCAGCCCTTTGCTTTGGCAACTGTAACAATTTTGCCACACTTTATAATTTCTGGAATCACTACCCTCCCGCCAAATGTCTCACAAACTTTATTTACCATTGCCATCATTGCTGGACTGAAACACAGGTAAATCAATTTTAATTGCATCATGTCACCCACAATGCAGGACCTGAAATACCATTTAACTTTTGATTACACCCATAAAGGATTATTTGAGCAACAGATTAACTGTGGCCTGTTTCACCAGTGTTGTTTTTACTTTGACTTTAGTGACAAGATCTTTATCTTTATGGTTAATCATTTCATATCCACCCAAATAAATTGGTTTATATTTCATGAAATACAATGACGTATTACAACAATGTCAGGATGAAGATGTCCGGCACCTTGTAGTGGCCTCTCAATTTCAGGAACAATCAAGATGACGTCATGGTAAAGACAATAAGTATTTGGAGGCCAGTTGAGACGGTGTAACAATACATGCATAATGTAGTTCTTGAATTGAAAAGTGAAGATTATTTGATGACCAGTTCAACTCGGTGATGCAGACAGATGCTTTATTTACTTACCTTTATTGTCTCCTGTGGTTATAGGTAACAACAAGTGGGCAAAGCTCCACAGTGGTCCTGCATAGTTTACTTCCTGACACACCATACCACGTCTCTGTTCACTCACTTTACTCTTTTGGGGAGGGTGGAAGCTTATCTGGGACTGGGAGAACATGTGAGTTTCACACTTTTTTATTTTACATATAAATGTATTTTGCTAAGTGTGAAACACTGCGCACAAGGCAAGGAGTTGGGGAGTAGCAATAGAGTGAGTCATGATTGTCATAAATTCTGGTCTTAGTTAGTAGAAACCTTAAAAGTTAAATGATTTCACTCACCGAGAACAATAACATACCTGATGTACTTCATGTTATGCTATAATTTCCAAGGGTTCCTTTCTTACTTCTTTAAATATCTCAACCCCAAGTGCAATTACTTTCACCGAGGAATCTACACGTGTCAGATGAGAAGCATACCAGATTCCGTGTGGATTGGGACCGGGTCCCGATGCCGACACAAGGGTACAAAGTTGTGTACCAACCTCTGGGTGAGTTCTTCTGTTCTTCAACTCATACATCCCAAACAAAATGTATCTTCAAACTTTTTTTCAATCTCCACCCTTAAACTACATGTAAATCTGTTTCTCAAATCGATTTTTTTTATTGACATGTAGAATTCCATTAAACATTTTTAACTTCTGTGTATCAAAATAAATAAATTAGGCTGAGGCCAAGTGAAGCGAGGCCAAGGCCGTTTATTCCTGGGATGTGAAACACCTTGCAAACGGCCAGGCCTACAGAAAACAGACTTTTTGGAATGCCGGACGCATTTTCCATCCAATCACAATGTAACTTTGGTTAAAAATAAATTTTTAAAAATTATCCATGGGTAGGTGCTTCTATGTTGAACGTTTTGTGTCATTCGCTCAAGTGATTGCAGAGAAAACAACATTAAAAACGAACTAGAGGGCTGCAATCGTGATCACTGATGGTTCCCAAAATAACCAACTCATAATATTAGCCAATTAATTTGTTGCACTTGAAATTTTGCCTCATAATGAAAACAAACTTTTTTTTTTGCCAACAGGCAGGACATCATGGACACGAAGACACACTTAATGCCTCCATCTCGGAACCAAATAATTTAAAATTCAAATGAATCAATCAATAAATAATTTTTTTTAATAATGGGAAAAATAAATAATTGACATTTGAAAAAATATTTTAATGATTGGAAGTTGGGAAAAAAAAAACTCAAATAATTTTAAGTTGGAATAAAAAATAGAAAATTAAATAATAATAATTTTAAAATTAAATAATGGGAATGTTCTTCAAAACGTGGGAAGCCATGGATACCAAAACTAAACACTTAATACCTTCCTCCGGGAACCATAATAAAGGTGAAAAAGTAAAGGCAGAAAAAAACAACAAAATGAAGGCCTCGGCCAACGTTCCATAACATGGTCAAGGATGGTTGTGGACGCCTATTACTGGTAAATATAATCATTTACGCCAACTCACCAACATGTATCCGCATGATATAAAACTTGTTTTTCATTTCTACACTCATTCCACGCCAACTTCCCGGGATGATTATTTCTGAACTTGTTTACCCCTAAATCGTGTCGCTGTCCATTCAGATGGTGGGCGGCTGATGGAGACTTTTGTTGGGGACGTTGGACACGCCGTACTTCATCGTCTCACTCCAGGCACCAGATACAACGTTTCTGTGTTTGCTGTTTATCCGTCTGGCATGAGTGAACCACTCGTCGGAATTGGCACGACAGGTAAGTCTGGCAGTAGCACCGTAGTTATCACTACCATAACACTAACCTGACTACAAGCATCAACGTTTACCCTTAACTATCAGTCTCATTGATTTTCAGCAACGACACTAGAAATACAAACGATCGTCATAATTTTCACAACATTTGTGCTGTTGTTGTGGTTTCTCTCCTGTTTGGTGGAAGTTAACGTTTGATCAGTCTCTGACTTTTGACATTGAATCAAATTCTTTGTTGTGGCTCCTTTTCTTCTCAATTTATAAACCTTATCCCAATATTCGCCCCTTCCTGCTCATCTCATCACACGTGCTTTTCCTTCATGCGACTGTGCCTGATCCGAATTAGTCCCTCTTGAAGTAATGGACCTCACAGTGACTCGAGTTGGTACAAACACTGTGTGTTTGAGCTGGAGGCCGCAGCCTGGGGTTTATTCATTCCGCCTGACCTGGGAGCAAGTTGCCGGTGAGTTATGCTACCGATGTTGCCCAAACATCAAGATCCAAAGTTCTTTCTGAAACATTGTTTACTGAATTCAAATTCTCGCATGACCAGCACGTTTCCCCCTGAAACTAGAGTTCCTTATTATTAGCAGTATTGTATATGTTGTTTAGTAATTGTACAGCTCCCCTTCAAGTAATAACGAGCACATTACCCATGGGGTGATTCCGTTGGCCACTCTACGCCCTACAGTGACCTCTTTCTCACCCGGAACCATTTGTATTACTCCACAACAGCAGGAACCCTTTAAAATAAAGCGTGACACACGGGTGTACGCACACACGTCTTTTATAGCATAGATAGAATAGTCAGAAATAATAGCAAGGACTTGCGTAACCTCCGCAGTAAAAGCCCTGCTTGAGAGAATTCAACATAGTTATTTGAGCAGTGTATAACCAACAGACCACTGCCATGATCGCTGAGGCCCATCTTCACAAGGCTCATGACACCTATATCTGCTCAAAATCTTTTGAACCGTCACTTTAGTCATTTTACAACGAATGGAAAACTTATAGGGAGGGCACGCGATTGTGAATATGACAGTTCCGAAGATGTCTTTGACCTTGCGTAGCAGTAAGCACCAACATGGCGACCGTTGTATAAAAATTGTCGACCGATCAATGGGTGGAACTTCAATGGACGGATAGACACACGCTCGGCTCCTTTTACGGGACAGATGTTTCAGAAAGTTGAATTTAACTCAACCATTAATCTTCCATTTTAATTTTGTTTTCATTTTCATGAGAGAAGGGTGGTTTCTTTTTCAATGTGCCCTGCCACTTCGTCAGGGTCATTTGGGGGGTCATTTGCCTCTAGGCGGGTCATTTGAGGGTCATTTGCCACTTCATCAGGGTCATTTGCCTCTGGGCGGGTCATTTGACTCTGGGCGGGTCATTTGAGGGTCATTTGCCACTTCATCATGGTCATTTGGAGGGTCATTTGCCTCTGGGCAGGTCATTTGAGGGTCATTTGCCTCTGGGCGGGTCATTTGGAGGGTCATTTGCCTCTGGGCGGGTCATTTGAGGGTCATTTGCCACTTCATCAGGGTCATTTGCCTCTGGGCGCACAAATATGTATGATTCCTTGTTCATATTCACAAAGTAAGTGGTCATTATAGCTATTATGCTTTTATTTAATTGTAAAGCATTACTTAATCTGTTGCATACCTTCATGATATTTCCAGGTGGATACCCAAGAGAAGTGTCCCTGTCAGGGAGAGACAGCAAGTACTGTGTACCCAACTTGTATCCCGACACACACTACAGCTTTTCCCTCACACCTCAGACAGCACAAGCCAAAGGCTCTCCTTCCAGCACCACACAGCACACAAGTGAGTGTGCGCATTCCACGATATTTTATGTTTTTCCTTTCCTATCATAGAGTATGCCATTCTTTGAATAGAAGCAATAATCTAGATAATCATGTGTGCTGATACTTGCTTGTGGGTGTTAACTCCCTTCCTTCCCCTCACGCCTTTCAAAACATGTCGGCCATTGCTTGCTAACACAAATTCCAAATTTCTCTCCTGTTTGGGGTTGCCTCGGCAGCACTTTGTGATGAAAGAGCAATTGTCTTGGGTTAACTCACAGTAATAGGAAATGCTCGAAGCCAGGTGTTGGCTTTGTGGCTAGGGTGGAGCAAAAGAGGAGATGGGATAGGAGTGACTTAAAATGTGGTGGGTGTTGGGGCCCTTTGCCGAAGAGGTTGTGTCTTTGCCATGATATAGCATGAACTTCTATCTACATCTGTTCTGTAAATTTTTACAATGGAGGAGTAAAAAGACACGATAGTGTTTCACACCTGCACTTAGGCTGTGCAGTTTCACACCTGCAAGAAGCTTCAAGGGAATGTTTTGGGAAGCAAAACATCTGCAGGAATCTTCACCAACAGGGAGTCTGCAGGAATTTAAAGCCAGCCGCCGACTGGGCGTCTTTCGTCGTACAAAGTCCTTCCTTGGCGTTCCTGAACTCCGATCAACCTGCAAGGCCCCTATTCGCGGCTTGATAGAGTACTGCTCTCCCCTCTGGGCTAACTCCCCTGCCTCAAATCTTGCTCAGCTTGGCGCTGTGAAATTTGAGGCCTTCAAGATTTTTGGAATCTCCCATGATGAAGCTGATTCTATGAGCTTATCACTTCGCCATCACAGACAGGAGGTGGTCTCTCTGTCTTCGACAACCTCTTATGTGGTCTTGCACCCTCTGCTCTTTCTGTGCTTTGTCCCCACCCTACCCAGGTTTCTGCAGGGCTCACACAGTCCACCATCAACCCTCTTTTGGTGAAACTACCTAAATCCAGGATCACTGCTCACTTCCACTCATTTGTTCCTCTTTTTCCCACCCGTGGCATCAACTTCCACATCCTTTGCATTCGCATTCTTCCCTCCAGGTGTTCAAGGCAGCTGTTCACAACCATCTCAGATTATCCCCAATCCAAAACCGTAATAATTTTACCCTCTCTAACCCCTCCCAAGTCCCTCCTCCCAATTTTCCAGTTTTCCTTCCTTGGAGTTTCCTTCTCCATGCATCCATGTTTTACCTCCACCACTGAAGGTGAAGGAGGGTATGTTTTCACCCCTTTCTGTCTGTTTGTTTGTTACTTGCAAAATCGAAGATTTTTCAAGTGTATTGGTTAAGTCAATTTTGTTATTCTGTCTGTCTGTCTGTCTGTCTGTCTGTCTGTTTATTTGTCTGTTTGTCTATTTGTCTGTCTGTTTGTCACCTACAGGTCACAATTTTAAACCGCTCCACAAAACTTAACCACATGGTAGAGTTTGTCATAAGGAAGAAGCCTATTGTTTTTGAGGTCAAAAGGTCAAAAGGTCAACATAGGCCAAATGTCAACAACTTAGGTGAGATTTCTAAAATCCTCAATTTTCATCCGATTGACTTGAAAATTGAAGAGGATTTATATTTCAGGTCACTTAGTTCAACCAGCCAATTATTTTTGAGGTCAACATGGACCAAAAGGTCAACAAAGGCCAAAGGTCAACAACTAAGGTGGTATTTCTAAAATCCTCAATTTTCATCCAATTGAATTGAAATTTGAAGCGGATTTATATTTCGTGTCACTGAATTCAACTAGCCAAGTATTTTTTTTCGGTCAACATCGACCAAAAGGTTAACAAAGGCCAAAGGTCAACAAGTTAGGTGAGATTTCTAAAATCCTCAATTTTAATCCGATTGACATGAAATTTGAAGAGGATTTTCATATCTGGTCATTGAATTCAACCACAAATTATGTTTGAAGTCCACATAGGCCAAAAAGTCAACATAGGCCGAATTTCTAAAATTCTCAATTTTCATCCGATTGACTTGAAATTTGAAGAGGATTTATATTTCAGGTCAATGAATTCAATCAGCCTATTATTTTTGAGGTCAACATGGACCAAAAGGTCAACATAGGCCCAAGGTCAACAACTATGGAGGTATTTCTAAAATCCTCAATTTTTGTCTCATTGACTAGAAGTTTGAAGTGGATCTGCATATCAGGTCACTGAATTCAGCCACCAATTATTTTTGAGATCAACATAGGCCAAAAGGACAACATCGGCCAAATTTCTAAGATTGTCAATTTTCATCTGATTGACTTGAAATTTGAAGAGGAGTTGCATATTTGGTCATTGAATTCGACCACTAGTTATTTTTTAAGGTCAAATTTTGTTTTATAGATTTTGCAAGTGTTGTGCTCTGCACGACGTCTTCTTCTTGTTTGTCTGGTTGTCTGTTTATCTGTCTGTCTGTGTGCCGGATAACTCAAAAAGTTGTCGACAGATCCAGATAAAATTTGGTGGGCAGGTTGGGTGTTTGACAAGGATGAACTGATTAAATTTTGGTGAAGATCCGGATCCGGATCCGACGACTAAAATTTTAAAAGTGATTCTTCATTGAGAGATTGGGCTAAAAATTATATATAGCACGATATCTTAAAGAGTTGTTTACAGATTTGGACGAGACTTGGTGGATAGGTTGGGTGAGTTGTAAGGACGAATTGCTTCGATTTTGGTGAAGATCCAAATCCGGATCTGGATACGAGAATTATTTAATTTTTAAAGACATTCTTCACCATTGAGAGATAGGGCCAAAAACGATAAAGTACTGTATAGCAAGATATTTCAAAAGTATATTGGGCCCGATATGTTCTCGTGGATCAGGTATTACGTGGCGGAGGTGTGCACTTTAACGAGTGCCCTTCTAGTTATATATGTTTTGTCTGTTACGTCCTGATCTGTTCAGTGTGCCAGCTCTCCCATGAGCCTCGACTCTGTATACAAAACAACAGCTCTTTTAATCTGTGTTATAGCGATCTTGATCTTGTCAACAATGTCACTTGTCATGTCGAGAACAAATTAGTGTTGGTGCCATGTTCAAACTTTCATCTTTTTTCATTATTATTTCATCTTTATAGATTTCACATATTTATGAACACTCAATCCAGGTACTCACTGCTTACTTTTGGTACCCATCTCAGCAATTACATTAATTTGTTTAAAAAAAAAAATTAACTTTCCCTTTGGTCCTGATTGGAAAAGAAAATCCATACTTCGGTGAATGTACGATTCAAATCACTTTACACAGATGAGATACTGTCAATATCTCCAGTTCCACGACGAGCATGGGATCCCGTAAATTAATGAATGAATAAATGAATAAATATATTTGACTTGTACCACTTTATGATGAACCTTTCAAACATTACTCCTGCATTTCCTATTTTCCACTTTATACCCCAGTGCCAAGGACGACGACTGCACCACCCACTACAACGACTACTCCAGCTCCAACGATACCCCCTGCGAGGGAAGGTTAGAAATGCTTCTGGCGCCATTTTGAAAGCAAGAATGTCGGTAGAAAATTATCTGCATTATGGAATCCCTGTTTGGCTTTAGACAAGGATCAATCATGTGGACTTGCTCTCCCGCAGAGTGTCGAAATGCTAAGGCAGACATTGTGTTTTTGGTTGATGGTTCATGGAGCATCGGGGAACCGGATTTCCGGAAAGTCATCCAGTTTCTCTACAGCACTGTCGGGGCTTTGGACAAAATTGGGCCCGATGGCACTCAGGTGAGTTACTCTGGCTCTGAAGGGCATTGCTAACCCATGGCACAGTTCCAACTTTTATAAGCATGATTGCAGTTTTGTAATGACGATGATGATAAGTATGACTGAAGTTGTTGCTGCATGAAATAAAATTATTATGAATATATTTTATGCAGAGTGCAGGGTTCATAAAACATGTGAAGCACTAAGAGTGACGTGTGATTATTATTTAATTCTAATAACATGTTTCCAAAAAATATTATAATACTTATTCAACTACGAATCTGGATGAATAATATTTTTGATACTTATATATTGGGCTGGCAGGACGCACACTCGTCTCTAGGCTGTATATCGTGGGTTTGAATCCCGACCCAGCTATAAACTGTCATCCCGGTGTTTCACAGTCACGGTTATTCATCAATATGTGTATCATCCCTCGGATGGATGTTTAACTGGCATTCCATCTGCCGGCATTCGTTGTTGGACAGTAAAGATCCCACGGTGTCCTTCGTGAAGTGGAGGCGTGCTGTCACCGGCACTCTGAACAAATTCCAAATTCTTGTCTTCACCCCTGGGAAGGTCATGGCAAACCACCCACGAGCCAAAACCACCTTTTGTACCATTTTCTTTGTATAAGTGGGCACAGATTTTTGTTGTCAGTGCTTATTCGTAAAAAATAAAAATATAAAATTAAAATACTCCTTGCCAAGAAACTGCTTCAGCAGTACCGATGCTCCGTAACAGAGTATCAGTATCATAATTACTATATTATTTAAGGGACATTCGAAAAGTTTAACAATCGAGATATTTTCAATAGGCCAGAAATGACAAAGTTTTTATTTGTCCAGAGAACCTTTTGAACACATTGTACCTTAATCGATTTTAATGGAATGTTTACATGGCCTGACATTGTAATTGCATAATAATAAAATTATTACTTATAATTCTTATTACTAATAAGACTTATAATCTTAAGAATCCTCTCCTTGTGGGGTCACCCAAGTGGGAAGTTTTGGCCACAGTCTTGAACAAACCAGCTAATCATGCCTGAAGTCCGAACTGCTTTCGGCAGGAATTTGGAATGTGTTCAGGATGCCAGTGATAACTCGTCTACTCTTCCTGAAAAACACGGTGGACTCTTCAACATACACCAAATGATGCTAGCAGATGGAACATCCACTTAAAATCAACCTGAGGGACTGACCACTTTTGCAGAGCCTGGTGTTGGCTTAGCAGTTTGGGTGGCTGGCTTGAGATCTTAGGCTCCTGAGATTGAGCCCCTGTCGACCATTAATTAACTTTTCAAATATGACTATTAATTGACCTGAAGCTTCTTGATCGTTCATTTGTGACATCACTTAAAAGGGTTTAAAAGCTTATACATGCATAAGGCAACCATAAAGGTTTATCATAATGTGACCACGCTCATGACGGGCACTTTCACAACAAAACCTGGATGGCGAGTTTGGTTAGTTTGAATCAAGTGTGTGAACTGTCATGTGGTTTCTGTGTTCAAGCATGAACCATCAGTTGCTCTCTAAGTTGGCGGGACTTTTCCCACCAAGACGACGGGGCAAGAAGGTAACCTCCACAATTGGGCCAAATAATTTATTAATTATAATTTCAAATACACGCTACAACAAATCCTACAGCAGGGATAATGTGGAAGGAGGGAAACTAATGCAAGAAATCAAAATCTTTTGAGAGACCAAATAAATATACAAAAGCCACGACTCGATGGCAAAAAGGGGCTGCGTAATGTGCGCATAGGCTGGGGGTAATTTGTATGTCATGCCGTCGAGCCTGAGAGTTCTCTGAAGTGTCACTTTTGCCAAGAATCCACTGGGCCACTGGACTGCACTGCGGCTCGGCTCTGTGGTTCTCACCAATTCGTTCTGTGCTTCTCACCAGTTCTCTCCCTCCTTCTCCGCGGCTTAGCACCCCACCTTCGAGGCTTTTGTAAGGACGGGCTGAAGCACGTCTCATCCAGCAGAACAACCTCCACCACTCTCTGTATTCCTCCGTGTTCCCACAGGGTCTACGTTTGCCCACAGGGCAAAACCGGATAGCATTTCAATGAATTAAATGAAAATAAACTGGCTGTGCAGAAGAGTGGAACGGGATCCTTGGGACACGTAGCATCCCAGACTATATCCGTTATAAGTTGGCCCACGCACATGCATTCACAAAGTACATCTACAGATGTGGCAGTATTTACATTAACACAAACACACAAAGGTAGTTATGATTCCTTCCTATTCACGTTTCATTATAATACCAAATCTCTTTGCTTCACAAGTAACAGAGCCCCACTTCATTGGTGGGTCGATGACATCATAGCTTTGCGTTACCGTGAATGTTTATGGTTATATGTCAAACCTATCTTCAGTTTCCACTGCTGTCAACAAAAATCTCTCGTGGGAGACTGTGGTGTTTAAGGATCCATGATTTTAAACAATATGTATTACGGGTGATTCAAAACATCTGGCGTTCTGCAGGTTGGGATTGCACAGTTCTCCCACAATTCTCGTACTGAATTTTACCTGAATAAACACCTGGACAAGGAAAAGTTGCTGAACTCCATCTTGGGCATTCGCTTCAAAGGAGGGAACACCAATATAGGTAGGAAAGCACAATACATCCACACTTTTTCCTTCACGTTAATAGAGTTTAAGACATTTTTTATAATTCTTACATTTGACATGCTCCAAAATCTGTGATCAAAATGTGCTTCATGTCTTGTGCCTGAATGAAAAAAAAATAAAACCACACACCATTCTTCTGACAAACAGGAGGGAGTTGTCATCAGCCATGATGAAATGATGCTGTCCATGGGATTTATGCAAAGTGGATGATAATTCCCGCGAGGGAGTTCGGGACATGGATCCTATTCTTAAAGCCACAAATGGAATTTGAAGTGCTTGAAGGTCACACAAATCGATGGGATGTCAACAACATTATTTTGTTGATGGAGTGGGATGTTGAGACAAGGTGATACTTTCTTGTAGTTGAGGTCCTAAAGAATGCTCCGAGGTTGAATAATCCTGCGAGGTCAGCACTTTTCCAAATTCAGAATGAATACGAAGGATGTAAGGGTCGGTCTTTTACCCTCGGATTGTACCTACATCTCTTCTTGTGTCCTGCATCATAAATCATTTCTCGTGTGTCCTTAATGCACCTTTCTCTCCCGTGATGGTGGCGATGCTTCACTGTGCACATTGATCACCAGTACTTCACATTCGCAAAAAAACACGTTTACATCCCTCCCATCCCCCTCAACCTCAAATCATCCATCCCTCCCTCCCCCAACCTCAAACCACTCAGTATAATTATTCAGACTCTTATCACGCAATTTCAGTTGCAGTTTATCACCTTCATGCAAGAATGTGAGTGAAAATTTATCAGATACCTAAGACAAGCTATCTGTCTTCATGCTATCTTGGGGCACCGTTGTTGGACCAAACTCTCTTTGCCAAAGCGGAAGGGGCTTTGTAAAAAAAAATCTCGGTTCTTTGAATTACGCTGTGCAATCACACATTGTTTCAGACGCAGTGAACAAATAATCCAGAGTCACTTCTGCAATATCAGCACAATACACTCGTGCGTACCACTGTACGCTGCTAATGAAGGAATTGGAAACTGACACACCAAAAGACCGGACGAGTACACACACATAAACAAACGATAAAATAATTATGGAAAAGATAGAGTGGTTTTTGTTTGACATCTTATCTTTCAGACAAGAATAATGAAACAAATGTGCTAAGCCAGCAGAGCACATTGATTTGTTTTCAACCTGAGTAAATATCCCAGCTACGAACCATCAAATCAACCAGCTAGAACCTTGTGTATTCGTTTTCTATCACTGTCTAGGTCGTGCCTTGAAACATACGCAATCGCAGCTGTTCAAGGAAGAGGTTGGACTGCGTAAGAACTTACCCAAAGTGCTCGTCATGCTTACCGACGGTCGTTCCTTGGATGACGCACAGGAGATCGCCAGCAACGTCAGAACCTCGGGTAAAACAAGTATACCCACCAAAAGGTCCACTAAACGGATTTATATAATGCTCATGAATGTTTGTGTATGACATAGTATTTACACTTAAAAACGACTGTTTCACATGTTTGTGTTAAACCATTGTCATGGTTTGTGATCTCTGTCAAACATTGTGCATCTCAACTGAAAGACGAGTCATTAATTATGATCAATTTAATGGGGATTTTTTTCTCTCGAAGAAATGACATTCGAGCTCTGGCAAAATAAACAAGACCGAGAATTGCTTTGCAATACATGTGCCCTACCGGTCCCAATGAATGTTTGGGACATAAATATTTGTTTGTGTTTAACGCACGCTCCAGCCAATACAGGAACAAAGATGAAGAAGAAGAAACTCGAACGCACCATGTTTGGGTCTATTCGGCAAAACATAAAAGGAAAAGCAATTTCAATTTACTGATACCTTTGGTAGACAAGAAACCAATAAAGACAACGAGGATAACAAACCGGAGATAAAAATGAGTTTGCTTTAATCCACACCCTGGCCGATATTGGAACAAAAATGAAGAAGAAGAAACTGAATTTTTTCAGTGTAAAAAAAGGCATAACTGTGAAAAATTGACGAATCACCCTGAAACTCGAACTTGTTCTGTAACTTATCATATGAAAGCCATGCACCAAGTTTCAGTTGAATATGTTAAACGGTATGGGGAAAAAAGTCTGGAAAACCACAGGTGGAACGAACAGAAAGACAGACGGAGAGCAAACCTATAGTCCTCTCTGGTGATACCAGTATGGGACTTATAATAAAATCGATCAAAATATCCCATGCTCACCTGTGATCAGACTCGAACCTGTGCATTTCTGCTTCGTCTAGTGTCGATCTGCATTGGCAGACAGGTGAAACCATGGATGGAATCAACGAGACATTTATTATGGTATGCTAACCACCATGGGAAGCAAGGAGAAGCTGACGTTTCGGATGTTTAAACCCTCATCGGACAAAATAAATCTGAGGAATGATTGATGCCTGGAACGTCAGCTTTCCCTTGCTTCCCACAACAGTTAGCCTAACTCAATAATTGTCCTGGTTGTTTCATCTTGTGCAATAGTGTCTTCCTATCCATTTTCATTTACTTATTATCCCCATGCTTTTTGAAAAAAAAAGTGGGGGGATATTGTAATCGGCTCCGCATGTCCATCTGTTTTTCTGTCTATCCGTCCATCACGCAATCTCGTCCTAAACGTTTGGGCAGAAATTCATCAAACTTGGTAGTTTTGATCACCAAATGACATGAAGGTGCAAGAGCACCATCATTTTGTCTCTGCCTTCTGTGGCAGGGTCAAAAGGTCAAATACCGAAAAATTCAATTACGACACATTTTTAAACATTTTAAAATTAAACTTGTGCATGTAAACAACATTGGGGGACACATTGAATATGAAATGATTTTTTTGAAATAAATAAACGAATCCATGAAATATGTAAATAAATAAGAAAACGGAATTTCTCATCTTAAACAGGTGTCACAGCTCATGGAAGAGCATAAGTTACTGGATATTCCAGTTTCAAGATGATGAGCTAAATCCCCCACGATGGTGATGTTTCAGTTCTTGGTTTATTTGTAAAAGCAGGCTTGGTCGTTCAAGCTTGGCGAGCAGTGAGTCACACGTATACAAAATTGATGATGGATGACAATGTCCATGTGGTGTGAATGACAGGTGTGACTGTGTTCGTCATCGGTCTGATGGATGTTGATTTCGCTGAGCTGGCTGCAATTGCCTCGCAACCCGTGGCTCGTCACTTGTTCTTCGTGGAGAATTACAACAGCTTCAAGAAGATTCAAGATGAACTCATAGCCTTTATTTGTGAGACGGCTTCATCAAGTGAGGAACACCATATGCCATGTCGTCTTCATGATTCTTCTTAACCATCTTCACATTTTTTGCATCAAATACTTTCTCACACTTGGTCTGTTTTGTTTTCTTCTTGCAGTTTCTCTCTTCTGAGTCTTAAGTGCAATATTCATCACACACATCCTTGCACCAACTTAGTGCTCATATATTTTGTCTACTTTTGTTCAACTTTACATGGATGTGATGGATTGCACATTTCAACTGTTATTACCAGATCAAGTTGTAAAATCTCAATATGTTTTATATTTACTTATTTGGATGTAGCTGTTTGGTTGAGTGGTTAAAGACTTGTTTCTTTCTCTACTTGGTGATGTGGCTTCAATTATACCGTGGCTGCTCACTCTTGCCAACCCGCACTTGGGCAAGCATGACAGTATATCAATCATCCCTCAACAGGAGTTGAGTTGAGGGCAGCTTTCATCCTGTGGCCTGCAGTGGGCTGAAATGGCCGAAAAAGGGAGGGACATACATTTGTTCCTTATTTTGTCAATGCATGTAATCAATGTCACTTAGTATTTAATTTTGAATTAAATATTTAATATATCCTCCACTTTAGCTGTTGTGATTGCAGAGCGAGCCAGTGGCCATGCTGATATGTAACGGTGCTTTTATTTAAGTTATTGAAGGACATAAACAGGATTCTGTTGAAAACTTAGTCACTTGTTTGAACTAGAAGGACACTCGGTAGAGCGCATACCTCCGCCACGCAATGCCTGATCCGGGAGAACATATCGGGCCCAATACATTTTTAGCTCACCTGGAACATAGTTTCGGGGAACTTGTGAGATGGTGCGTCACCCGTCCACAAATACTTTCAACTTTTTCTCTGAAACTATACATACAATTTCGATGAAACTTTACTGCAACGTTCATCACCGTGTATGCACCAAAGTTTGTTCATGGCATTAAAAAAAAAATCCCGAAGAGGGTCTACAGGGGTTGCCCCCCAAAATAGGTATTTGCTTCTCAGAAACTACACATGCGATTCTGGTGAAAAAAAACTTACATGCTATATGGTACATACATTTTGTTCCACTATTCCACATCGAGGAACTTGGTAAAAATATTACTGTTGCATGTTAATATGCTTATTATCCCACTGCAAAACCAATGTCTGGACTCATTTAGCGACGTATTTGTATTAAGACTGTGGCAGTCACTAATGAAGTAGTGGTCTTAATTAGCCACAAGACAGCAAGGATGAAGACGGCCTTCTCACCACTTTACAAACTTTCAACCTGTATGAATGTTCCCGGATATCTGCAAAATGTTGCAACCAAGGACGTAGCCACAGAGGAGATTGAGGAGGATCTGCCAGAAGCAAGCAAGAAAGGACAAGTTTCAATGGAACTATTTTGTAGAGGAAAGGCTACCTTCTCCCTTGTGCTGAAAGAAAGGCCAAGTTCAGAGATCCCTTGCCAAAAACAAGGTTGCTTACTTTTGCCTCATTGTTTCAGGTGGGACACATCGATTCAGTTACGGGGAAAGTGAGGTCATTTAAGGCAGACAGAAGACTGCTCCAGAATTTGATCACTGCTTATGAAGCTCGGTGTGATGTCCACCAGTCTTAAGTATTAAAACATGAACTTTTGCCAGTGCCACAGGCTCGCGCAGAAATGATTGGAAGCCTTTGAACTGATTCAAAGGCAATACTGCATCAGGTATTTACTGCAGGCATCCCTTGCCCCTCTGTCATTGAAGCTGCAGATTTTGGTGAGAAGGGATCACTTATTATTGATGGTCAGGCACTAGTGATTACCATAGGGAAACCTCAAGGAGCTTCCACCATTGGGGACCTTGCTGATGTTTATTGGAGCTGTTGTACAATGTGGAGCAATATGTAGCAGAGTGGATGTAGCATTGGACAGATACTATGAGGCTTCAATCAAAGGTGGAACTAAGAGAAGATGTTGGCAAGGTTCAGGAGCAATAAGAAGACTGATTAAAGTAGGGATGCTCCTCTGCCTTCAAAGTGGAGAATTTCATATCTCACCCTCACAACAAAGTAGACCTGGCAAGATTCTTGCCCCAGCAGTTGACGCTGATGCACCAGACAACAAAATCATTGTGGTATCCGATGAGTTCAGCAATGAAGAGAGGGCTGAAGCATTCTGACCCTGGAGTAAACATAGAGACAATGTAAGCCAAACACAAGGAAGCTGACAAGAATTATCATTCATTGTGAGGAAAGCCAGGCATCAAGCATCGTAGTTGCTCTGAGGGATAGAGATGTCCTTGCGTTACTTTTAGTTCATTTTCACAGGATGCAATGTTCCAAACTGTGGCTCAAGGATGGGATTGTGAAGAAGAGTAAGGACATTCTTATTCACACAATATTGGAGCACATGATGCTGGAACAGGATGTGCTGGAAACAATTCCTGCATTTCATGCTGTCACTGGAAGCAACACCACCTCCTATGTGGCTGGACATAGCAAGAATTATCATGCTGGAAAGTATTCTAAGAGCACCATGATCTTCTGAAACATCCTGGTGAGGGAAATCTGGATGAACAAACTGCCACAGATGCCAAGCTGTTTATCTGCAAAGTCTACAATGTGCCAAATGTCACCAATGCCAACAAGGCAGGTTCAACCTTATTTTTCAAGTATCATGCCCCAGAGGTCCTTCCACCAACAAGTGATGCTTTGTCCTTTCACATGCAACACTCACATTATCAGGCAGCAGTGTGAAGGCTGGCACACAAACAGTACCCAGAGCTACCTTCTTCAGAGACGCTTGGTTGAAAACTTGATGATACCTCACTTGTGCCCATCCTCCTGTCCATCACTCCAGTTCCAGAATCATGCATGGAACTCATAACCTGCAATTGTAACACTAAGTGCACAAGTGCCCGATGCAAGCATAAAAAGCCTGTTTGGTGTGCACAGCAGCTTGCAAATGCAGAACCAATGATGACACCTGTACCAATGTTTGATAAATGGTGCTTCAAAATATTGACTGGAAAGCAATGTTGTGGAAATAACTCCTAGGGGTTAATAAATGCTTAATATAGCATAGTTACTTCCTTATCAAGTATTCAGAATAAGCGAAGAAGTAATTAAATGTCATATTAAACATTAGTCTCCATTTTGTGTTGTTAGACAATGTTTACCCATCCCTATGTCTGTTTCTAAAATTATCAACCCATTTCACCCCATTTGTTCATGTTCTTTTTTTTCCTTTTGATCTGTCTTAAATGTGCCTTTTTAGCATTCTGTTGGCAGCAATGCCCAAGTTTAAGCAGGAAACATTGTCATCCCTTCGGGACAATGACACCTTGCCAGTTCAGTTGTGAAAGGGGTTTTCCCCCACCCTCTGGCTGAGACACCAGACCAATGGCAAGCAAGATGGGAGGGCAAGGCTCATCATGGTTGACGTGCAAACCCAAGGGTATAAAGGGGTGCAGTGTCGAGATGATGTCAGTATATGCCGGAAACCTCACTGGGGACATGCATGCCAATTACTGCGGGGTTTCCCCCCTGAACCGGCCATTTACTGCTGCATGCTCTGCTACGCCCCAACCAGCAAACCATGTCCACTCTTCTCCTCGTTCCGGGTTTGGACTGTAGCCCGATTGTTCTTTGCCTGCTCTTGTCTCTGCATAGGTCAAGCTGTGTCCTGCCGGGCACAGCCGGGATATTTCCGTATTGTCCGCCTCTGATGTCTATCTATTGTGTGATTGATTGGGCACTAAGCCACATGCAGTAAACCCTTCAATATCACGGTGGTTATATTCCTGGAAAATGTTGTGATATTCAAAACTGCAATAGTTAAAACCGAGAGTCTATGGAATAAAGGGGCTTATGTTTCTGGGCTTCGAGAAAATATAGTGGAACGTAGGCGGCAGCCAAAAATAAACACATCACAATTGAAAGTAGAGAGTTCATATGACATGATACCCTACACAGTGTGATTTTAAATGACTAATTCTTGTTGATATTTTATTTCGCTTAATGAAAAAGAAATAATGATTTAGCGATCGTTTAAAAAAAAATTGCACCCATTTCCGAAGGAAGCGGTTTAGTTTGGCCTTTTTAATATGAAATAGGTAAAGCCTAGAAGCAAATGAAACACATTAGTATCCCCCCTTTAGAACACTTTGGAATCACCCTTTAGAATCGTTTAGAACTTATTAGAATTACCCTTCATAACCCTTTAGAATTACCCTTTAGAATTACACTTTAGAATTACCCTTTAGAACCCTTTAGAATCACCCTTTAGAACCTTTAGAAGTATCCTTCAGAATCACACTTTAGAATTAACCTTCAGAATCACCCTTTAGAATTACACTTTAGAACCCTTTAGAATTGCCCTTTAGAAACCTTTAGAATTACCCTTTAGAACCCTTTAGAATCACCCTTTAGATTCTACGGGTGACGGGGTTCTATTCTACGGGTTCTAAAGTTTAGAACCTTTAGAAATATCCTTCAGAATCACACTTTAGAATTAACCTTCAGAATCACCCTTTAGAATTACCCTTTAGAATTACACTTTAGAACCCTTTAGAATTGCCCTTTAGAACCCTTTAGAATCACCCTTTAGGACCCTTTAGAATCACCCTTTAGAATGAACCTTGAGGACCCTTTAGAATCACCCTTTAGAATTACACTTTAGAATTACCCTTTAGAACCCTTTAGAATCACCCTTTAGAACCTTTAGAATTACCCTTTAGAATTACACTTTAGAACCCTTTAGAATTGCCCTTTAGAACCGTTTAGAATTACCCTTTAGGACCCTTTAGAATCGCTCTTTAGAACCCTTTAGAAATCCCCCTTAGAAGGACTCTTTAGAATCACCCTTTGGAATTACCATTTTTATCCTTTAGAACCCACTAGAATTACACTTTGTTACCCATTGGAATGAAAAATGGTGGGTTAGAAAGTTTCTTCATTTTGATGGACAGACAGATGGATCGATGGACAGGCGGACAGATGGAAGGAAGGACATAGCCAATATTGAAGCGACTTCACCACTTAAAAATTCCTGAAGTTTAGTGCTATTGAAGTAGTCCAGAAGCAGTCCCGAATACCACCCTCAAACATCACCCCATTGAACCTTTATTTATATTGAAGTACCCAACTGCAAAACTTGAAGTTCTTGGAAGTACTATAACAGGTTATTTGTGTACTGCAGTGTTCAAGTATATAATTCAATTTAAATAAAATAAAGATTGCAAAAGTCAAATAAATAAATTGATTCCGGAATTTACCACCATTTTCCGCAGTGTCTATTGCATCACCTTATCGAGCACGTTACATGAGTTCTTCGTGCCTGTTGTTTGTATCCATTATGACGTCCTTAAAAAGAGTTTCCTTTTCAGTTTGGAATTATTTTCAATTTTGTTTGACTGGCAAGTAGGCAGACGAAGCAAAAAACAATTTCACTCCTTTCTGCGCATGTGCGATCGGGACAAAGTCAAAGCCAAAGTACGTCAAAATGAAAGACTTGTCTTCCTATTCATGTTCCGATTCATGTTCCAAATATAACATTCAATTTAAATAAGTTGTTCCTCGATCATAAACTGACGGTCATAAACTGATCAGACAGACAGACAGACAGATGGAAGGACATAAACCAATTGCTTAAACTCCGTTTGTTGCTTCACAGTAACGGGGTAATAAACATGTAAAATAAATGTACATCAGCTTTACAATGAAGTTTCCTGCTGTGCTGAAGCAGATTCAACGTTCAAAAGCAGATTCTGTGACATGTCTAAAGCCACCACCATCCCTCCCCTATTAATCTCTTGATTGTTTCCCTTTGTTATCTGTTGATGTGTTTCTTTAATAAATCTTTCTGCAGCTCCATAAACTTGCGAATAAATAAAATTCAATAGCAATTTTTGTCCATCGTTTTACGCTTCAGCGACATTATTAACGATGCGAGAGAAACAACAAAAGGCTCGTGGTGCGAGATAACCATCACAACTCAGTTCAAAAACGGAGATTGGTCGAAATTAATCAACGCGATAACTAAATCAGTGCAATAAAGAAGTTGCCCGTGATTGTTCAAAACCACGATATTCAAACCCATGATATTTAAGGGGTTACTCGATAACTAAGGAATCTACTGATCGTTCTTTGTTTTGTGGGCATGTATCGGTAGTGGGTTACGGGGCTGTTCTCATTGTGATTATTACATTGCTTCATTTGTAAATTCCTCTCCGTGTCATTTCTTTTAAATACACTTGGTCTCGAGTGAATTCCGTTTATCCTGGTAGCTTGATCTGGTTGGTTGAGTAAATCCTTTTAAGGGTAGATTGGTTGTGGTTGACACCACTCGATAAGATCGTGTCACATGACTAAGATTTGCTCTGCCTCATTAGATCAGTCATGTGATTGCCTATTAGTGTCGAGCTTGGCTAGCTCGACAGTTCCAATGGATAGGGTAGCAGATATCGAAGGCCGTAATTTGGCCCGGAGCCATCGACTCCCCTGACCTCTTTGACGTGACTCACCGGATCCGTACCAGGAAACTGAAACGGACCGACAATTGTTACAGCGTTAAAGTTCACATGACATATCTTTTACTGTTCTCTGCATTACCTGCAGTATTGAGACAAATATTGAACAGAAAATTAAAATGTGGTGGTGTTATGTAGCTTAGATAACATATTGTACTTGATTATGTTGTTTGCAAATATCAGTAAAGCATCCACTTGTCGAGTCTGAATACTTTGAATATACTATTATTTGTGTAATTTGTATACTATTGTTTGATTTTTCAGTCTATTATTTAACTATGCATCACAAATGTCTTTAAAATTTCTCACATACTTTTGTTGTTCATATTCCTTATCTGTGTACCAGCCAGCAATGCACAAAATGCAAAAAAGTCAATGTGAAAAATGGCAAAAATATTGGTATCTTTTTACATGTTGTGCACCAAAGTGATAATTTACCTTAATAAAATTATTATTTAGTAATTAATTCAAATGGGCATTGTTAGTTAATCACCATATATACAAACCATGCTAAATTAATCTTTTTTTTTTCCAAAAACTAGATCTTGTTCTATTAAGCGATACAGTGCATTTACGCAGCAACCGTATCTCAGACTGATGATTTCTGTGCTATTTTAAGTTGGTCATTTTTGAATTAATGTATCATAATAGTCAAACTTTTCTTCACTGTTACTGTCCCTTCCAATAATGAATCATTTCTTGGGGGAGTTGCAGCAGAAATGTATGCCAAGATGGCCTTTCAATCTATATTTTGATGGCCATTTTGGATTTTTGCCTGTAAAATCTTAACCGTCAATTTCTCAGCTTGGCAGACAGCAAAATTGGATTCAGCCACCCAAAATCCTTTGGAGAATAGTATCTGCAAAATCTTCCTCAAAAATACCTGGGGAGTGTCAAAATTCCTGAAAATGGGACTAGACTATAAACTGTCTTCCTGGTGTTTCATAGGCAGGGTGATTCATCAATGTGTGTGTGCCGTTCCTCGGACAGACATTAAACCGGGTTTCCCCTCTGTCAGCATTAGTCAATGGTCGTTAAAGATCTCCCGGTGTACTTCGTGAAAACTACGCGAGTTATCGCAGACACCCGAGCTAAATTCCAGATTCCTGTCATCTTCATTCGAACACCAGGCCTAACCTGTTGGTTTGTGAAGAACTTGGGGTGAAAAAGTTCCTGGTCAACCCCACAAGGTGGGAATAATCGCGACTGTTAAATAAGTAATGTTGTAGTAGTAGTAATTGTAGTAGTAGTAGTAGTGGTAGTCGTAGTAGTACATTCCTAATGTGATTCCCCCCTCCTTTTATGCTTCTTTTTTTTGGGATTTATTTATTTTTGTCACGATAAGCAGTTGCTTTTTATGAAATATTGATTTTAGAAATATTCACAACTAATAAACTCCTCTTGTGTTTTCTTGCAGCCTGTCCTCTGGCGTATGTTAATGGACATACAGTCTCAGGTACCACAGCTGCCTTCACTGTCCACTATCATCTATACTGTAATGGAGCTAAGTGTTTTGTTATCTCCTCCAAGACGAAGTGTCAACAGTCCACGAAACTCAGCTATATTGTACTTCGTATACACGACTCTTGATCGCAATACGTTTTAGCTCGCTATCACGAGTGAATGAGCAAAAATTATGGGGGTTAAAAAGTGAAGCCTTGACCGTCGAGCATTAGCTATGCAGCCCGAGATACATCACCGAACATGATTAGTCCAGTGCTATCACGTGCCTACCACAGAACAGACGACCACCACCACCTCTGCCACCCGTCCATGGGATGGGTAATCTACTAGTTTAAATAATTATTTTATCAATGAGCAGGATTAAAATAACAATTCTAAAGAAAGAAGTATAATGTTAAAAACTAAACCATACCTCTAATAACAAAGTTTATAACCTTAGGATCTGTATGTTCTTGAAAGCAAGCAATATTTTTGTATATGCATTGATAGCAGACCAGAAAAACTCAACCAAAGGATAAATATCGTATGGAAGCTAACATCCTGGTAGGATTTAGATCTTCATAACTTCTAATGCACACCCTCTCTCTTTAAAAGGTTTCAACATGATGGAGGCGTTTGGTCTGACGAACATGCTCCACGGGACAGTCAATGCTGTTTCCATGGAGCCTGGTACCTTCAACTCCTTCGACTCTTTCAAGATCCACCATGATGCTATAATGGTGCAGCCTACAAAGTATGAATACAACAACAACAGCAGAGAATATTTGAGGGAGAAAAGATGAGAATATATTTAAATAGCTGCATGAGCAGCATGTAAAGGTAAATTTGGAATACACCAACGTTCATACTAACCAAGTTAAATTATGTTTTATATCTCACCTGACCCTCTTCTCTTTCTCACTCCCCATTCCCACCTCCCTGCCTAACCCCACCCTCTAGGAATATCCACCCTGAAGGTCTTCACCCTGACTACACCATCTCTCTACTCTTTCGTTTGCTCCCAGACTCAAACCTCAAGCCATTTGCATTGTGGCAGGTCATGGATGTGGCAGGGAAACCACAGAGGGGTATAGCACTGGATAGTAAGTACCGGTTGATGTTTGGTGCTCTGTCGACTATCATTCTTTATTTATTTCTGAAGGCATGGAAGAGGGGGGTGGAGGGGGAGGGTTAAGTTCTGATATTTTTCACACACGACTTGAAGATGGCCCATAGACTGTTTCATACATCGAAAAATAAATATTTAAATGTGTATTATTAATTTGGTAATCCACTTTGTAGTGAGGACAATTG
This sequence comes from Eptatretus atami, assembly GCA_035128595.1. NCBI lineage: Eukaryota > Metazoa > Chordata > Myxini > Myxiniformes > Myxinidae > Eptatretus > Eptatretus atami. Next base: position 134,503,057 of record CM068957.1, read on the forward strand.
AAATCTCCTTATCTTACAGGTGGCAGTAAGGAATTGCTGTATTTCTACATTGATGAGAAGGGTTCTCACAAAACTGTGAAGTTTATTGCACCAGAGATTGAGAAAATCTTCTTTGGAAGTTTCCATAAGGTCAGAAGAGTTATTTTAATTTTCTTTTGGTTTGAATAATGCAATTGCTTTTCATGATGATTTGCTCATTTTTTAGGACCACGACATTTACATTTTTACTTGATTAAGCAATTGGGACATCCTTGCTGATTAAATAATGGAAACACACTTTTTTTTTTTTGCTTCCACTTGCCATCAACTGGCATGAAGCAGCAGGCATGGAAAGGAAGACAGGGTGTCGAAAAGACATTGCAAATTCTATACAAATGACAATCAGCTTCTTTGAAGCTTTCCTTTTTCCTTCATATTTTCTCCATTTATTGGGGGGGGGGGGGGGAGAAGCAAAAAAACAGACCGTGAAGTGCTTTTTTAAATACTAGAACCATCCACTCCCTATGGAAGTGGCAAGGGAGGCAGGAGGGGTTGGGTACATTCGTCTGTCAGAGATGCGAGAAGTATACATTGCTTCAAGGACATTGGGTTTCCCCCATATCTTTTTCAGTCTCGTGTTGAACAACAGTAGCGACCTTTTAAAAACATAAGCGAATGTGGGATGGAATTGACTAAATAGTTTGTGGCTATAATAATTTTCACTTCCAATATGTGTGCCCCATGAAACACCATGATAAGCTCTTTATACACGATAACACAGATTTCGCCCAAGGTGGAACCCTTGGGAAGGTGGGCAAACTATGTTGCTACAACCTCCGTCGTGGGACCCTTAATCCCCGTGGCAAGTTTGGTTGAGATTGGATAAGTAATGACTGAAAGTATCACAGTGAGAGAGGAGAGAGAGAGAGGAGAGACGAGAGAGAGAGAGGAGAGAGAGAGAAGAAGGAGAGAGACAGAGAGAGAGAGAGAGAGAGGGAAGGAGAGACGGAAGAAGACAGGAAAAAGTATGAGCAGAGACAGGAGAAGAAGCAGGAGAGAGAGAGACAGAGAGAGAGAGACAGAGAGAGAGAGACAGAGAGGAGAGAGACAGAGAGAGAGAGAGACAGAGAGAGACGAGAGACAGAGAGAGAGAGAGACAGAGAGAGCAGAGAGACAGAGAGAGAGACAGAGAGAGAGAAGAGAGAGAGAGAGAGAGAGAGAGAGAGAGAGAGGAAAAGAAAAGAAAAGAAGAGAAGAAACCAAATTGCGTATTTTAATATGATAGTATTAATGCACATGGGGGAACAAAACGAGAGATAAGGGTGTTTCATCCAACGCATTAAGCACAGATGAGAGCAAGCGGATACACAATAGACATCCAAACATGATCTGTAGGAATAGGCTGCATTTAGCAAGTGGTTATCAGAAATTTAACATAAAAGATCCTCAGTGGAAGTGAGATGGTGTCGAGCTGCAACCTTGAAGTTGTGGAGGAAGCAACGTGATTGGGACAGGCAAAGTAATGCAGGTGAGCAATAATCCTGGACTTTGAAAATCAGACAAGGAGACGGTTTCTGAATATGCATATCTGGTCGAGCGAGGTAGGGACAGACAGCTAAAGAGGTTGGAGCAAGAGGAAGACATCACCAGGGGAGAAATGGTTGAAGATCAAAAGAACATCAACCATTAATGTGAAGATCAGGCGACAGACCCTGATAATTTTTAATAATGAGAGATGATGCCAGAGCTTAACACCAGAGGATAAAATGTTGATTTATCGACACCAACATGATCAAAAATAGACTGACACGGGACTGTTTGAAAAATCAAAAACATTTTTACAACTGCTGTTTCTGGCAAGCAAGACCAACAAAGCCACCACATTTTACACAGGTTCTTCCAACGATAAGCATTTTTTGGAAGTTTATCTCTTTTTCATCTCCTGAATAAATCTCCCTCCATCATGCATTTTTGATGCACCTAAAGTATTTTGTGAGGGGTTGTTTGAAGCAGAAGTCAAAATCAGAACAATAAATATCGCAATATTCCCAAAGGCGTTATCATGAACTATCTATTAAGTCGATTTCGATTTCATGTTTATCGATGAGAAGGGAACTCGTAGGGAACACCCCCCTTTAATGCCTGATCCAGGAGAACATATCAAGCCCAATATTTTTTTTGAAATATCATGTATTATATCGTTTTTGCAACCATCTCTCAATGGTGAAGAATCACTTTGAAAATGAAAAAATTCTCGTATTCGGATCTTCACGAAAATTGAATCAATTCGTGCTTGTCACACATCCACCATGTCCACCAAGATTCATCTGAATCCGTCTACAACTTTTTGAGATATTGTGCTAAATATAGCTTTTGGCTCTGTCTCTCAATGGTGAAGAATCACTTTTTAAATTTTAGTAGCCAGATCCGGATCTGTATATTCACTAAAATGTAATCAGTTTGTCCTTGTCACACACCCAACCTGCCCACCGAATTTCATCCAAGTCCATCCACAACCTTTTGAGATATCCTGCACATAAACAGACAAACAAACAAACAAGCAGTCATAGACTGGCTTACTTATAAATCGTCAACTTGACCTCTCACCTTGTCTAATAAAAGCTGTCTCTAGAGAAGGTAGCGACGCAAGCCAGAAGTTTCTACGATGATTCTGTACCAAACCATCAAAAATCGTAACGTCGACCGAAGCAAAAATCTCCATTTCTCCACACAATTATTTTATATTATTTATCAAAGTCACAAAACCGTAATATTCGGCCATCCACCAACAATCTTTACATAATCCAACGGCTTAGCGAGTCAGGCATGCGACGATAACCTTTATTGGGATAAAAAATGACTTTTAAACACCGTCTTTATTGAAAACACCGTCAGTGCGCACACGCAAAACCTTTACGTGATCAACGCCGCCTCTGCTCAAGTGCACTGCACCACTGACGACCCGTGACGCGCGAGTGAAAAATTTTTTATACAATCTTAAAACGTCTCCAAAACATCCGATTTTTACCAGAATTTCGACAACCGAGTTTTAAGCGTCCGAAGCGATCGCAAAAACCGAAGACAAAATTAAAATCGAAGTTAAAACGAACTCGTAACGTCGAGCGAAGCAAAAATCTCCATTTCTCCACACAATTATTCAATATTATTTATCAAAGTCACAAAACCGTAATATTCGGCCATCCACCAACAATCTTTACATAATCCGACGGCTCAGCGAGTCAGGCATGCGACGATAACCTTTATTGGGATAAAAAAATGACTTTTAAACACCATCTTTATCGAAAACACCGTCAGCGCGCACACGCAAAACCTTTACATGACTCAACGACGCGTCTGCTCGAGCGCACTTCATCACGTGACGACCCGTGATGCGTCGAGTGAAATATTTTTTATACAATCTTAAAACGTCTCCAAAACATCCGATTTTAACCAGAATTTGGACAACCGAGTTTTAAGCGTCCTAAGCGATCGCAAAAACCGAAGACAAAATTAAAATCGAAGTTAAAACGAACTCGTAACGTCGAGCGAAGCAAAAATACTCCATTTCTCCACATGAATTTACGGAATTATGTTTGACCTCACTGTTACCTTGACCTTTGACCGATTTTGACCAAAATCTAATCAGCGCTAGCCATCACCCTCCTGAATCACGTGGTGTAATTTGACATTGGTAGCTTCTTCCGTTCTCGAGTTATCGTGCCTACAAACAAAAAACAAACACACAAACAAGCACACAAACAAACAAACAGAAACGGAAGTGATCAATATACTTATGAAATCTTTAGATTTCGTAAGTAACAAACAGATTGGGTTGAAAACATAACCTTCTTCCACCTTCGTTGGCGGAGTTAAATATACGATATCTAATAGAATTACTTTTTCTTTTCTCTTGATACTAGTTATTTGGGGTAAGAACTGTTCTCTGGCAAATTTGGCAGTTTTCAAAGGACAAAGTAGAAACAGAGTGAAATTGAATACTAAATGGCCATGTTTGAGCCAAATGCCTTTTTTCTGCGCTCAATTTTCTTTCCGTTTCTTTGCATTCGAGATGGAAACTTTTTGTAACATACACTCCAAATTCCCTCGAACAAATTTCACTTGTTATTTTGATATGTCCGCATTGTAAGAATAAATGTTTATACAGGTGAAGTATTTCCAACAAGCTGAAACCCTTTTACGTCTGATGAAGATTTTAAAATAATTGGTCATGGCGTTAGGATTTAAAAGTGTCATATTGTCCATTGTTAAATTTCAGGACTATTAAGGTAAAATGGGGATATGTCCCTTTCTACGAGTGGTGGCAAGCTGTACTATGAAGGGAGCATGAAATTCCAGGCTTGATTTGTAAAAGCATGTACGAGTTTGCACAAAATCAGATGGATAACTGAACCGAAAGCAGCTCCCTCCCACTCCCCCCCCACCTCCACCCAAACCTGCAACCCGCATCCCTCCCACGAACTTACACTACTTCCCTCAACCACCTATAGTTACAGCAGGTGTGCCGCTGCCAGCAGCTGACAAAAGCTTCTGCAAAAGCCATCTGAGCAAGACCAAGCAATTCACACAAAGTCTCTTTTGTGCCTTTCTTTCAATATGTCCAATGAATGAATTTTAATTAGAACTACAGGAGTTATGGCAAAAGGAGAATAGCACAGAGTAATCAAAGGTAACCTACTTGGTGCCACCACTTGGGAAAATGCTACTGGATGTTGCCTGCTCAAAGGTAAAAAAAACAAATGAAATAATAATAATAATAATAATAATAATAATAATAATTCAAAATTTGCTCCTGGAAGTTGCTTGCTAAATGTTAAAAACATTACGAAATAATAATAATAATAATATTACTTCGAAATTTGAAATGCATGCATTGATCGTATTCAGCTGAAAACCACCATTTTCATAATGCCGATCCATTTCAAATGCACTTTTCTTTAATATGTTTGCTCTTGAATGCAAACTTGAGTCTGCACATCATTTTACACGAATATTACTTAATTTGGTGAAAAGATAACGAATGTAGAACATGTACGATGACTCGGTTTGCTGAACAATGACATGCCATGGCAAAATCCAGTTTAAAAGACACGTCAGCGTGGCTTGATGTGTATCAGTCTGGTACGAGCTTTTTGTTGTTGTGGGCAGCAATGGATCTGATTAAAAACTCCATCTGGTGTGGTCTCCTCACCATGCTTGGCAGGATGCACTTCATTACATAACAGATTGTCTTTTTGTGAGCAACAACACTCAGTAGGATGCACTTCATTAAAGAGCAGATTGTCTTTTTGTGGGCAACAACATTACATTTGCTGATGCACATGGGGCAATGGACGTTCCTGAAAGCATGAAGAGTTTGTAAAAGTAGGTTTTTAACCATAAAAAATTCCAAAATAGCCTGTACAAATCAAACTTGGGCCTCACCAACTTGCTTAAGCATGATACCTGATTTATAAACACCACAGCGGCTTCACAGAGCTGCATAAATAGTTCGTCCCCACCATCAGATCACGTTGGATCACATCAGATATATTGAATAAAGGTTAATTTTATGTCAATCTTTCCACATGACCCCCAATTCCCTTTCCTCCAAGCCCCTCCCTACCCCACTCTAACCCGCTTAACCTTCCAGCTCGATTATACCATTATATTTCTCTCTCTCCCTTCATTGTACATCCTTCTTCAATAATGTATGCTACTTGTAAATACAATAGTTACTTATTTGAGCAATATAAAGAATACAACTCCACCCATTAATTATTTATCTCAATATTTTTATACCCAATGAGATGCTGTTCCCCTTTCACCTTTAACTCTTCTCCTCATGCTGTGGACCATAAATGGGTTGTCATGTACTCGCTGTTTCCTCTTTTGCCTGCTTTATATCGGTTGAACCATTTCCCTCTGTTTTTTTTCCACTTTTCCATTTGCCTTGGCAGTTGTATAAACAAAAGCTCTTCACATGCAAACTTCATGACAGATAAGTCGGTTTTTATTTCGTTTGGACCTCCAAAGAAAGGAACAGTGTTGTAACTCCTCCAACATTTTTGTCTCAGCATTCAGGCCTTGGCCACCCAGCAGCACTTAAACCTTCTCAACCATGCCATCAGCCATGATTGTGTCTGCAAATCGTGTGTCTTCAGCATTTCGTACCTTGAAGATGTTAGGGTGGTCTCACACTTCAGCTTTCATCTTCATTTGGCCATTTTTTAAAACCTGGCCTTCCATACCTCTCCACAGTGTATAAGGATTTGTATGTGATTCAAAGTAGTACATAATAGCTCTTTTACCAACTGGAGTCCCCCAAAATCTGCCTTGCACTTTTAGATCCATTTGATTTCACATTATTTGGAATCATGTCCATTACTTACCAATTCCTTTCGCACTGTGAAGGCAAATAGGGCGACCAAGGCAGTTTCATTAGCAAGGAGTACTGTCCTGGACGGGTCGCCGCTCCAACGCAGGTTACCCTGAATGGTTATTACCCCAGTACACTGGTTCTCATTTAACCAACATCGGAAGGATGACAGGCTGAGTGAACCCCACCTGGTGTTAATTCAACGGTAGAAAGGGGCTTGAACTCAGGACTCCAAGGTCTCAAGCCAGCCACCTTGACTGCAAAGTCAACGCCAGGGGCTCATCACCATGGCCATTCGATCATTTAATTTAGTTTTTCAATTGGAAGTCGTCTCACCATGAACATTTAGTCTCCTCCTTTAAAAATAATTTCCTATTAAAATTAATTCCTATTGAAATTGTGCATTACCCTCAGGTACTGAGCCACCTGCTTTCTCAACTTAAGGTCGTGGCTTTCAATTTTCTTCCTCTGATCCCAACCATAAGAGGATTCACATATCCAGTGATCAACACTTCCTGTTCACTTTTTCTAATTCTAGCAGATTACTCACCTTCACTCACCCAATCCTATTCTACCAAACTCAAAAATCCCTTCCACATATTTATTACTCCTACTCTTTCAAGATGGTGGCATGCTAATACTACTACTAATAATAACAATACTCGTGTAAACCACCCATGTAATTGATGTTTGCTCTACCTACTCCACTCTTCCTATTTATGGATTGTGTTTTTAATTCCTTTTTCCTTCATGACCACACTGGTCTCAATGTCTAACTTGTCAGTTAACTCCACCATGAAGTTTCATTTCTGCATAAACAAACGGATGAAAATACGGATATTGCTTTGTCCAAGGCCTTCACTGAGAGATAGTAAGAAAAAAATTCTCTCCAAAGT
>CM068957.1:134510317-134570847 GCA_035128595.1 Eptatretus atami
ACGAATCAAATGAAACGGCCAGATGTTTTCAAAGGCATTCCGCAGAGAGTCGAGCGAAGCGAAACACGAAGCAATTCTGGCGTTGAAAAGAAATCACAACAAAAACGCATTCACAAGCCAATATAACTTAGCCATTTTAAATGGGTTTGTGTCCACATAGCATTTCCATCAGGAAATAAGAATAAGTAGTTGGTCGTGTTCACCCCCCAAAAAATAATCTCACAGCCCCCTTCGAGGCTCATCTTATAGAATGCATCCTGCGTTTATGTAGGAGGCCGTGCTGTGGATCGATTGCATCACGTCTTCTTCTGTAATGTTGTTTCCCAGAGATAAGCTCTATTTTGTTTTGCGGAGATGTCAATTTTAATGTTGCTTTATGTTGCTTTTAATGTTCTATAAATAAAAAGACAGCAGAAATCATGGGGTCCACACAGTCTTTGTACAATACAAAGGGACATGTCACTTGATTTTTGTTGTAAACGAGTAACTTTGCGCACGGGTTCCGCAGGTCCATCTCGTCCTCACCAACGAGACGTGCCGCTTGTACCTTGATTGCAAGCTCATCTCACAGCAAGCTATATTGCAGCATCAGAACCTTTCGACGGATGGTGTGGAAGTTTTGGGACGTGCGCTGAGCTCAACTGGCCCACAATCTGGCAGCGTGCCTGTATGTATTACTTCTCAATGTCAATAATCTCTATTCGTTCTTTTAATTGTTCTTGTATCTAACGAATGCAAACTTATGGGCATTAAGAAGGGCATTTAGGAAGGTGAATCATGGTAATACAAATTTCACCTTTCCTTACCAATCTTGTGAAAAAGATAAATGCTCCAATTACTTTTTTTAAAACTAAGCCTCAAGGAAGAGTTTGTACAGATATTTCATGCAGGACAAGGGCATCCCCCCTGCACACCACAAAGCCTGACCTTTTTGAGTAGGACAAACACATAAATCATATTTTCAGAACATTTGGTTAGATTTTAACATAGAATGATTAATATTAGCCATTTTGTATTCTCGAGTAAAATAAATGTTTTTGTGTTGGCAAAGGTGGTTGCCGCGTAATGCCATCTCTTTGTATTCTTGCATCTGAAGCAGGATTATCAAGCTTCTCGATTGTAAATCAATGGTAGAAATAATTAATAAAGTATATCCTGAAGTCATGGTTTCCAACTCTATTTCTGACAATATTTGGAGAAAAGAATCAGAGGTATTCCAAAGTTAGGATTTCAAAGCCCTTGCAGACTATGCTGCATTGCAACGACTTCAGGCCAAAAATTGTATGTGTGACGTCATCAGTGCAAATAGTAAACGGCAAGGTAAGCTCAACATTATACGATTTGTTTGTTCACTTGAAGAGCACAAACAAAGTGAATGAATGGCTCTCATGGCTGTGGAAGAGCATCGCTCTGCTGAAGCCTGGTGTTGTCGGAAAGGCTAATATTTAAATATATATTTACATAGAATTGTAGGAAATATAGATGTGCTCAATTTTGTTTCCAGTTTTACAGAATCATGACATTTTTGTTCATATTATCTGTCTTTTAAAGAAAAAAAAGATTAGATTTCACAATCCCAGTGAAGATGAACATTCGTCCATTTATCAGAATGATTGTGTTTATTTTATTGATTTTAACATAATTCCTATATTTAAAGGAAAGGTCACTGCAATGTTCTATAATATCTGTGCCATTTCTTTCCATGACTTTATTTTTTAATCTGTGTTACCTGTTGTCTCATACATGTATTCAATACAATATCTGATTACACATGTTTGAAAATCAAGGTGGGTATGCATGGATGTAGGTATATGTGTATGTATGTAATATATGTATGTATGTATGTATGCCTATAACTGTTATTTTGAAAAATAAATCTGATCACTATGTCTAACTCTTCTTTTCTTCACTGACTCTCTTTACAGTTTCAGCTTCAGATGTTTGAGATTGTATGCAGCGTCGGTTGGCCAAGCCGTGACAAGTGCTGTGAACTGCCATCTCTGGTACTGACAATTATGTTGTTGACAATGTTGTTGCGAATACAAATTACAGAAGTCTTTTGACTATATTTAAGTTGCTGTACTTGCTTTTTATGACACTTACTTGTTGATTTGTCATAAAACATGGATGAGACATCATTGTAATTCCTATTACAGTAACAGTTACTCATTCACCGATGCATCTCTTTTTGACCTTGGCCACAGAGGGTTGAAGAAAAATGTCCAGCCCTGCCGCATGCATGCACCTGTTCTAGTGAAAGCAAGGGTCCACCTGGTCCTTCTGGTCCACTAGTGAGCAGATAACACCGCTACCTTGCCTCATAACAAACATTCAACACTTTGATTTGTGCAATTTGTGTTTGTGACTGTATCAAGTGGCCGATTTGCTGTGATACAATCTGTGAAGTTTGGAAAACCTTGCATGGATGCCCACTCACCATCCACCATGGCATTCTGAGGACTACATTGTATAAGGCTGTGAAACTGCTGGCCAGTGGTTTGCTTGAATACCATCTATAACTGATCGGTTAATTTGTCTGTGATGTTTATTGGGCTGCCAAAGTGTCTAGATTTTCGTGATTTTCTGGACCTCTGGGATTTTTTTTTTTAATTGCCATGATTAACTGAGTAAGGCCGAATTTCCATGAGTTTGAATGTTTTGTTTACCATCCTGTGTTAACACGTCCTTGATGCAAGACATTATTTTACCCTTTACATAAATAGGATGTTTGACATTGTTAGACATATAATTTATTCAAGTTTAAAGGGATTCTGCTTGTTGGCAAGAGATGTTTCAGTTTAGTTTCAAATAAATAAATAAATAAATAATAGCAAGAAGTAGAACGACACTCAGTGGAGCGCATACCTCTGCCAGACTGAACAGTTTATGCTTTCCTTCCCACTGATAGGCCAGATCTGCATCTGGACCAGAATAAAACTGTAATTGGCTTGTTTGTGTCACCTAACCAACTCATCGACCAAGTTCCATCAGAATCCATCCATCATGTTTTGAAATATCATGTTACATGGGTATCGTTTTTGGCCCCATCACTCATTGTTGAAGAATGACTTAAAAAAAATTTAAAAATTCCAACATCCAGATCCTGATTCGGATCTTCACCAAAATCTAATCAATTCGTCCTCGTCACAGACCCAACCTGTCCACCAAGTTTCATCAAAATCCGTGCATAACTTTTTAAGATATCCTGCTCATAGACAAACAGGGGTGAAAATATAGCCTTCAACCACCTTCGGTGGTGGAGGTAACGATGTGGCTCCTACATTGTTGCATATCAATCTCAACCTTGAGGAGAGAACAATATGTCACTATTGTTGATGACTTGCTGCGTGATACTCAAATGAAGGAATCCCCCAGTAATTTCATTCCGCTCTTACACACAACTTTGGCCACGACAGCATCTTTATATACTCTTTATTTTCACAGTCATAAAGATAGTGTTAACGTCACATGAATAACCTCTCGACAATAACCTACAAAAGACCACCGTGTGTGGTACACTTCCCCTCTATATTGTTCATTTATAACTGCTCTGTCTTCCACTGACATTCCAAGATGATATTGGCTCGACACAAAAAAACATGAACTTCCAAAAGACACGACTTGATGTTGACTCGGACGATGCATTTGAATGAATGTGCGGAGATTTTTGCTCAAATGAAAGCACCCATTGTCTCTGATGGCAACGGCGATAATTGTAGACTGATGAACTCCATTTGTGTTGTTGCTTCCGGAAGTTGGACTATAAGAATTCACTGGTTTGAGATCTTTTTTCTATTTTTGGTCACGTGTTCACACCAAAATCCTCCTCACGAAAACGATGCATTGCCAATTTCAAATAAACAATGCAGGTACATAGATTTGCCTGAAATTAATTGATTCCATTTTTGCAATTAATTCAATGGTTGATTAATAAATACGTACATACGTCGATATAATAAAACTTTTCTCCCCCTTTCTCTTTATTTTTATCTCTTCTCCCGATGCAATTCTATTTTTTTCTATTCACCTTCTCGTTTGCTTATTTATTAAGAATATGGCCCTTTTAGGCATGGACAGGGCAAGCATGGGAGTTGGGTGTGGGGTGTGGGGAGTGGGGATGGTTGGTTTGCAATGGTTTTTACGAAAACCAGGCTACCATATTAAAGTTTTTACAACTCAAAAAGTAAGGCAAGGAATCGAGGCACTGCGTAACAGTGCTTGGAATAATAAAGAAAACCTTTGATAGTAAATCCACTGTTTTCAGTAAACCACCAATGCCTCCGCTGGCATGTCCGGTAAGATTATTTGAATTGGCATGTCTTAGCTACGACAGTCTCTCTTCATTATCATAAACCTTTGCATCCATTCTTGCCATTTTTTTCTGTCTTCTTTTCGGGTTTTCTTACTAACTACCTGTCGACGTGTTTGCTTCTCAACCACCCCTCTTCACCCATGCTCCCTCTCCTACTTATCCTCCAGGGTAGTCCTGGAAAGAGAGGTCTGCAAGGAGATTCTGGCATGAGCGGATCACCAGTAAGATGTTCTTCATCTTTGATCTTGATTGTGTTGTGATCGATATTTACACATTTACCTTTAGTGAGGCAACTTAGCTAAATATAGCATAACAATTGTGCATTTTGTGAGGAAAGCACCAAATTTGGCACACTAGTAGCCTATCATATTATGAACAGATTTGGATATTGGGCCATCTCAAATTTTTTGATGGCAGTGGAAAATGGCTGCCACAGCCATCAGTGGCTGAATTTGAGATGGCCCAATATCCAAATCTGTTCATAATATGTTAGGTTACTAGTGTGCTAAATTTGGTGCTTTCCTCACAAAATGCACAATTGTTATGCTAAGTTGCCCCACTACTTTGACCTCTGCCTTTCTGTGATATTTTCAGGGGGTGATGGGGACAAAAGGTGAAACAGGTCCCGCTGGTCCTCCTGGACCACCAGGTCCACAAGGTCCCTCTGGTCTCAGTCTTCCAGGAGAACCGGTAAGAGTGGCCACAGTTACCTTGTGCTCATTAGCGGATTTGTGGGGACCTTCATGCCGGTCCAACTGCTTAGGTTCGCTCCAACTGTTGTGCCTGAATTACATTTTCACTTCTAATACCCAATGCGACATCATTCCGTAAGCCTTTCCACCACCACATGGTGGAAAATGTGGATTTCTTGCTGATTAATTACCTTTTGTAGTTCATTGTGTGGATTGAGTAATGACTAGAATGTCCAAACATATAGTCCATGTAAAGGCACTTATTCTTCCACTGGGAGAGGAAATGAAAGGATAATGTTGAGAGTATGTGCTGATTGATTGTAAATTGAAGTAAGGGCAGGTTGCTTTCTCATTACAGACAGGTTAATGGTTTCTGTATTTTACCAGATCACTTCTGGTCTTGCAAACAATGCTCGTTCAGTTCTCTGCCCCTCCAGTGTGCATGCCTTCTTCCATTGGTCCTCTTTTAACTCTCTCTCTATCGAGTGCAGCCTGTGGCTGCTGGTTGCATCATTTGTTGGGACACGGCTATGCCGCTGATGCAGTGTCCCCTTAACTAGTACACTGGTGCTCATTTTGCCGACCTCGGAAGGATGACAGGCTGAGTCAACCTCCTGGTGTATTTTAATTCAGTGGCCAACGGGGCTTGAACTCAGGACCCTAGGATCCCAAGCCGCCACCCTAACCACTAAGCCAACACCAGGCTTCTCTTTTAACTAACCTTACATTGCTCACCTCCATTCCTTTATTCCTTTTAATTGCTCTAGCCCATGGTGGCCACAGTTACCTTTAATTCCACCTGTCTGAGTTTTGTACAATCTTAGTTTTCCTTTCAGCGTATCAAAATGGCAGGACAATAAAATCTAATGATGTTTTCTACCCCAGTCACCCTCCTAACATCCACCCCACTTATGTGCAGTTTACCATCTTTCTCACACCTCCTCTCCTCTCTGCTTTTCTCATTCATTCATTCATACACCTGCCTGTCTGTGTCTGGCTATTTCTCCACCATATCCCACTTTCATTATGTAACCATTGTTTCCTCCATTACTTTACTTTTCCAAGAGCCTGGATTTTGTTAACAAAAATAGCAAATATTGTATCAAACCAGCATACTTGGAAAGTTTAATACAGGAAATTGCAACAAATATTGCACCAGTTTGAGGACACTGCACAGAGCTTCTCTGTTACATTGGTTGCAAATGAAAAGTAGTGTGTAATAATTTGCAAAAGCTGAGAAAATGAATGGAGAAAGGTTTCTTTAAATACTGAACAAAACGTTTTCTCTATCACAACTAGAGTGGCCATCGTTAGAGCACATACCTCTCTATACATTTTGTATCACACTGATGGGCCAGATCTGGATCCGGATCTTAACCAAATTCAAATCAATTCATCCTTGTCACGCATCCAGTCCTGTCCAACAAGTTTCGCCCTAATTCGTCCATAACTTTTTGTGATGTCTTGCTGTATATCGTTTTTTGGCCCTATTTATCAATGCTGAAGTCACTTAAAAATTCCAGTTTCCGGATCTGGATCTTAACCAAAATAAAAGCATTTCGTCGTTGTCACACGCCCAACCTGTGCACCAAGTTTGATCTGAATCCATCCGTTCCATTTTGAGATATCTTGTTCACAGATAGACAGACAGACAGGGGTGAAATGTACAAACATAACCTCTGTCCACCTGCAGTACCAGAGGTAGTTATTGTACAGCAAAACAGCTGTTTTTTTCTTTACCTCTGATCTGTCTTTGCTGATCGTGGGTTTAATTCATGGTGGAATGTTATCTGACTAAAACTAGAATTTTATGCTCGAACAGCAGAGAAAAGATGGTCAGAAATACAGAAAATATAAGTCAGATATCCAGACATACAGACAGAGGCTCTCTCTCTCTCTCCATCTCTCTCTCTTCTTCTCTCTCGCTCTGTCTTTTCTCGCTCTGTCTCTCCTTCTCTCTTCTCTCTTCTCTTCTCTCTTCTGCTGTCTGTCTGTCTGTCTGTCTGTCTGTCTGTCTTCTCTCTCTCTCTCTCTCTCTCTCTCTCTCTCCTCTCTCTCTCTCTCTCTCTCTCTCCTCTCTGTCTCTCCTCTGTCTCTGTCTCTCTTCTCCTCTCTCTGTCTCTGTCTCTCTTCTCTCTCTCTCTCTCTCTCTCTCTCTCTTCTCTCTCTCTCCTCTCTCTCTCTCTCTCTCTCTCTCTCTCTCTCTCTCTCTCTCCCCTCTTCCCCTTCTCTATTTTGCTTTAAAGAAGGGTTAAGCTCAAAGTCGTCAGCACCTTGTATTTATCTTCAGCGGATCAAGCACCACATTTTATTTGTTTTTACCAATATAAACTGTTAGACTGTTGCTTCTCAGGTGGGGAGTTGCATCAATGGGTGTGATGCCACTCAGACTGATGTTGAGCTGGCAACCTGTGTAGCAGCATTAGATGGTGAATGTTAAAGTTTCCACACTGTCTTTGGCCAAAATTGGCGATTGTGTGCTGGTATTCTGGCCATAATATGTAGGAGTACTGCATCAGCGGTATAGCAGTGCCTCTTTGACGATGCCCTCAGTAATCCCGGGAATTTGTAATTTAATCACAGACAAATATGCATTCGCCTATGACGGATATTATGTTGGCTCCATGAACACCAATCCTACTATTGGCAGATTACCAGATCAATATTTTTACATTGATTTAGTACATTTATCAGTTAATCAATAAATGTATCATAAAGCATTTCACTGTTAATATAATAATCAAACATTGAAATACTTCTTTCTATGACATGTCAAAGGAGAACCAGTTATGAATCATTGGGTTATGTATTTGGTTTAGGGACCAAAGGGAAAAAGAGGAAAGAAAGGAAGCACAGGAACACAAGGAGTTCCGGTAAGGCCATGTTTGTCCTAATTGTCTCAAATTGTAATTGTTGTGATGGTCATTGGTTTTCCTTTCAGTTTTTACTATGATAAACAAACAGGACTAGGAGTGCCAGACCTACATTTACATTGAATCATGGTTCAGTCGCAAGTATGAAAAGGTAACTTGCTTGTACACGATCGAGAACCGTGTTCTATGTTGGTGATTGCAAAGGCCATGGTACATGATTTGATATATATACTTTTGAACAAAATATACCACACTAATTATAACTTTGGACTCGAGCACTAAATCTATCAAGAGCAGCAAGTTGTCTTTTGGAATTTCCGACCAGCAAGTCTGCGATTTGCGCTTCTATAGTGCGGCATTAACAAGTGATGTCTATTGAGTCGTTCATTTCCAGCTGTGATTGATGGACTGTTTAATTTGCAATTTTTCTTTAATAAGTGGGGTTAATTTAAGAGGGGAAGGACAAGTGTAGAGCTGCCCACAATTTACCAGAAGCCATTGACATCCCACCTCTGTTTCGCACAATTTGCATTACAGACACCCCTCGACATCCCCAGGGTGAGTCGGATGTATTTTGAATCCACTTCCAAACCATTTAAAAGGGAAACAAGTTTGCTGTATGTTTGAATCCTATATTATAATCACTGGAAATTCAGACACGGGGGAATAAAGTGAAATCATGTGGAATTTGCTAGGAAAACACCTGAGTTTCATGCCAGTGTCCATTGTATGTTGGTTTCATTGGCAAACGATGCAATTGTATAATTGCTGAGAATAATTGCCTTTAATTTGCGCTGAAGAATCCCCTCGGGTTATGGCTGCGAACAGGTGCATTTCACCAGCAATTTCATGCACCTGGTATCCCGTCTTGCTCCACCACTGTTCAACGTTGGAAACTTCAAAATTCTCAAAGGAACTGATAAGTCGAGAATAGTAATGTTCGAACTCTCATTTTGCGAGTCCACGCACTCTGCAGCATTCGCCGTACCCGTTCACATCACCTGCATTACCCATATCTGTTCAGTAGGACGCAAGCTCTTATAGATGGGAGATATTTTCACTCATGAATAGGAGATGTGATCCTTCATGGCAATCGTATGGAAGGAAAAAAAAACAAATATGACTTCCGATGAGGAATTGCTCTCTGTTAGTGGCAATGATGAAAGTCTGTGAAACACAACATTTTAATCATATCGTTATAGTTTCATTATTGATGCTTGGCTTGAAACACAAGGTTCATACCACTTCGTCTTTGATGAAGTAATTTGTAATAAATTGCATTCTGCGATTATCCTGATCATCGTTGTAAGTTGTCATCTCCATTTGACTTATATGATCGACTATGCCTGAGCCTGTCAGATATGAGAAGCTAAGATAAGTCAAGTCAGTTTAGTACATGTAATGGAGACTTCCATTGAAATGCGGATGCTGTAAGTGGAGAGACAACAAGATATGTCGGCTTGTAGCATGATCCGGCTTGCTTCGTTAAAGTTGTCCAGGTGCAGTGCAGGCAAGGATTAATATATCTGGGAGCACACAATGTGTCAAGAATACTTCTCAAAGTTTACACAAGCAGTACATTAAGTCGTCGCGATTGCCGATTCAGAAATGACCTGACTGCTCTCCATTAGAGTTTAAGCTAAGATAGTCAAGTATGTTTTACATATTTCATAAAATCGACACTAATGTAAGAGAACAATAAAAAAGGAAAAACTGGTAATGTTTGAATGGAGAATGTGTGGGCATACAATGTATATTCCATGAGTAGGATCCATGTAGACAATACTGCGGATGGTAGGTATGCGGAAGGAGGACTATCGAGGAATGAAAGTATTACGTGTCGAGATGCACAGCGAGGTGCGATCTCAGTGATTTGTTTCCATGTAGCATTGAACATCAGGATCTGAAAAACTGAAAAACACAAGGAAGTGATGCCAACTGGTTCAACTATATGTTTGAGGGAGAATTATGAAGGCATGTCCCAAAAATATAACAAAGAAGGGCGTTGCCATCTGCAGGTAGTGAAGTTGAGGAAAGCACCTCGAACATGTGCTGCATCTTTTTTTTTCACTACAGTTGCACTGCATGTGTGGAGTATGTTTTTTTTGTTTTTTTTTACAAAGTAATGGGAATTTTATTGGTTTTGGCAATGCACGTAACATATTTGGCTGAAATCACACTCTTGGGAAGAGTTATCAGGAAGTTAGTAGTATCCCACAACTTTGACTTCAGGATGTTGTCATATCACATTCAGAATCCACGACATGTATGAGGTATCCTTTATACCGCAACCCAACTCTAGACCTTCGTAACTTCTTGTGCGCATGCTGACTCTTCAAACAGTTGACCTTAATCGCTGATACACAGTGAATATAAACATAATGATGTTGAATCAATCCTTCAGCTTCAAAGAATTTCATATTGGATTGATTCACTTGATTAATACTTACAAGCAATTTTTGTCCCCCGCCACTCCGGCAAGGCCAGAGACGGGGGACATTATAATGAGCTCCGTCCGACCGACCGATCACCCGTCCATGTACTTTCGTGTATGCAATATTAAGAAAAAAAACAACGTTTAACATTTACCTTTAATTTTGCAGATATCTATTCCTCATGACATGCTCTCAACCTGATTAGATCAAGGCTGTAATTGGCTGAATTATGTTGCTGTGGCAACCATCTCGGTAACTTGGCTTGTGTACGTGATATTTCAAAAAGCATTCAAGATTTAGCTTTTATATTCCACAGATCTGTTCCTCATACCATCCCAAAGGTGGGGGGTCACGAATATCAGCTCCTTGTTATAACTGAGAGATTACCTACATTGGTCATGTCACCATATCTGACAACGAGGTGTTAATTTGTTTTTCTTTAATTAATCTATTATACAGGTTTGGAGTGTTTTGGTAATACGGATGCACAAAATAAACAAACTTAACATCTTTGCCTTGATTTATCCACCAAATGGCAGAAGCCTGAATAATTAGTAATTATGCAGCAGAAAGAAGAATTTACACTCATCAGATGAATCAATGTTGTTACTCGAAATAAATTCGGTTTTTCTTTTCAAGAAAACATAGACGTTTGAACATTTACCACCTTCATGTTGAATAAAATGTATTACCGCCTCTCAAATAAGTGCAAAGCACAGAAACTGCATTATGATGATCTGTTTGGAAATGACAATGTAGAACAATTCATGGTAGCAAGGATGACATGCGGTGTGACTGATAATCATTGGAAGCTTTTATCTGATCTATAGTTTGTCAAATATTGGTTGTTCATGCAGAAATTGGCAGTCCGCTTTATCATGTCACTTTGTTCCCAGGGCCAGAGAGGTCCCTCGGGGAGTCCGGGAAGTTCTGGCAAACCTGGGCCTCGGGTGAGTAGTACGTGCAATAATTGTACACAATGTAATTTATTTGGAGGAAGCTGGCAGTACACAATTTCTCGTGAAAAGATAGATTATTTCACTTCTGCATTGCAAAGTTCCACAAAGATTTTGCAATCGTTCTGTGTGATCTTTTGGATGAAAGACAAAGACAAATTATACGGAAAGTGATGTCACTATTTTATTACCTTAGATTCTTTTTTTTACTATTATAAAATAACCCTTGAAATTCTTGTAAATCAGTGGACTTGGATGGGGGCATGGCCAGAATGGCATTCCTGATACATAAATTCTGTTGTCATTGAATACAGAAGGTGAGTGATGATGTGTGTTGCATGTGTTGTGATCTTGGTGTGGATGTGGGGGTGCGGGAGGGGGAGATTACATCATGTATGTACAATGTGTTTGCCAACCTTCGATTTGAGTATTTTGATGTTGATGGAAAGAGTCTTCTCATGCTGCTTTAGTGTTACAGTGTAGTGACTTTGTCTTTGTCTTCTTTCCCGTTCAAACCTGTGAGAGTGGAATCATGTGATTAACATTTTACATCATCTTTATGAACCAATTGCAGAGGACTTAAATATTTCTTTTAATTCAGACTTCCAGGTGCCAGAATGAGGTTGCGGAAACAAACACCCACAATAAATATTCTGGGCACTGGGTAGAAGCTTAAGGTATGACTAAGGGAAATTGAGGCAATCTCAAAGCTTAGGCTCTGCCACTGAAGCATTGTAATTATGGACCCAAATAGAGTCGAGAAAGAAAATTGGGATGGGAAAGTAAAAGAAGGCGAGGTTGTGGAGAGAATCATCAGGATGGTTTGAGAGCTCATGGATTGTTCCTGTGGTTGAGGTGACTCATACCGCATTCATAGGAAGCAACCCCTGCTGGAGAGTGCTTCCTGATCCCCAAGCTTCACACAGGCTGTGCCCCCTGCCAGACCTGTGTCCCTGGTGTGTAAATGGTCTGCATTGCAAGTAGGTGCACAAACTATCTGACCAATCACATGTGGTGCTCATGGACATTCCCTTTTTACAGTGCAGTCACAAGTTGCACTTTTACAGATGTTATGCAGCTACATTCTCAAGGTATTCATTTCTGACAGTCTTTGCTGACTCTTAACAGGAATATGCCTTTATCTAAATTCTACATAAAATTGTGAGATAAAATTTAGAAATCTCCACTCCTCACTCTCCCCCCATCACTCCCCCCCCCCCCTGGCCCTGCCACCCTTCCAAATGCATAAAAAAGCCTCTCTACTTTGGTAGGTATTTTACTTTTTTTGCGGGAATACTAAAGGGGGGGAGAAGAAGAGGGGGGGGGGGTGTGAGAGAGAGAGAGAGAGAGAGAGAGAGAGAGAGAGAGAGAGAGAGAGAGAGAGAGAGAGGAGAGTGAAGAGGTGGGAGGGAAAGGAGAGAGGAGGGAGGGGAAGCGAGGTGGGTGGGGGAAGGGAAGACAGAGTGAGGTGAGAGGAAGGGAAGGCAGACATGTGGTAGAGCGTTAATTACGATTCACACTGTCTCATGAAAATGATTCTGCATGGAATAACAGTGAAGATGGAAACAAAATATTGTCTGAAATGCATTTTCTACCACTCATACTATAAACAAGGCCTGGAGACAAACACCACCCAGACACGTTCAAAGACAAAACCTGCCGGACGCATCCGGAGCCAAGCCGTACAGCCACAAACACTGCTCAGACACATCTGAAGAGAAACTCCCATGCAGACCCGGCCAGAGACCAACTCCCGTGCAGACCCAACCAGAGACCAACTTCTGTGCAGACATGTCCGGAGACAAACACCACCCCGATGCGCCCAGAGACAAACACTGCCCCGACGCGTCCAGAGACAAACTCCACCCCAACGCGTCCGGAGACAAACACGCACCGAATGCGTCTGGAGACAAACACTGCCCCAACGTGTCCAGAGACAAACTCCACCCCAATGCGTCAGGAGCCAAGCACCGCCCCGATGCGTCCGGAGACAAACACTGCCCCGACGCTTCCGGAGACAAACACTGCCCCGACGCGTCCGGAGACAAAGTCCACCCCAATGCGTCCGGAGACAAACACCACCCCTACACATACGGAGACAAACACCACCCCAATGCATCATGCGTCCGTAGACAAACACCACCCAAAGTGTCACGTGCCTTTAGAAAATACCGCCCGGACACATCCAGAGTCAGCTGTTGGAAACAAATACCACTCGGACATGTCTGGAGACAAACTCCGCATGGACATAAATACGCCCAGACACGTACGGAGACGAGCTTATTCTCGTGAATTGCAAAACTTTTTTTTCTGTGGGGGGGGGGGGGGGGAGATGACGGTTTGGTAGGAGAGAGGAGATGACGGAGTAGAGGGAGAGAGGATGGAGTGGAGGGGAGAGGAGGAAGTGGAGGAGAGAGAAGACGGAGGGAGGAGAGAGGACGGAGGGGAGGAGAGAGGACGGAGGGAGGGAGAGAGGACGGAGGGGAGGAGAGAGACAGAGGGATGGAGAGAGCATGGAGGGGAGGGAGAGGGGATGGGTTGGAGGGAGAGAGGACAGAGCAGTGGAGAGAGGACGGAGGGGAGGAGAGAGGAAGGAGGGGAGGGAGAGGGGACAGAGGGGATGGAGAGGGGACGGAGTGGAGGGAGAGAGGACAGAGCAGAGGAGAGAGAGAAGGGAGCAGAGTGAGAGAGACAGAGGACGGAGCAGAGGAGAAGAGGACAGAGCAGAGGGAGAGAGAGAGAGGGAGCAGAGTGAGAGAGACAGAGGACGGAGCGAGGGAGAGAGGACAGATGGGTGGGAGAGAGGAAGGAGCGGAGGGAGAGAGGACGGGGTGGAGGGAGAGAGAGGGGCGGAGGAGAAAGGACAGAGGATGGAGCGGAGGAGAGAGAGGAGGGAGCGGAGAGAGAGAGAGAGGGTGGAGGGAGAGCGAGAGAGAGGACCGAGCGGAGGGAGAGAGGCCAGAGGGGTAGGGGGGAGGGAGAGGGAGGAGGAGTGTGAGAGGAGGAAGTGAGGAGAGAGGATGGAAGTGAGGGAGAGAGGACGGAGGGGATGGAGAGAGGACAGATTGGATGGAGAGAGGACAGAGGGGATGGAGAGAGGATAGAGGGAGGGAGAGGATAGAGGGGAGGGAGAGAGGACAGAGGGGAGGGAGGAAGGACAGGGGAGGGAGAGAGGACAGAGTGGAGGAGAGGGATGGAGGGCGGACTGAGGATGTTGGGGGAGAGAGAAGGAGGAGGGAGGAGGGGTTTGTGAGGAGGGAGTGTTAGGGGAATGTGTTTGTACATGCGTTTGGTAGGAGGATTTGTGAACAACAGGTGGGGGGGAGGGATTTTTGAATTGCGTTTGGTAGTTGGACTTGTGTAGAAAAGGGGTGGGGAGTGTACTACAGGATTGAATGAAATGGTGTTTGTTAAAACAGCACAGTAATACAGCATGTGGAAACCGCCTGAAGATGTCCATGAGGAGAGAAGAGGAGAGTAGGTTGGGAGGAGGAAACGTGAGAGGAGGAGGATGGAAGGCAGCATGATTGGAAGGCAAGGCGGCATGTGTGGAGGGGAAGGCATTGTAAGGGGAGGGGAAGAGAAGGGAAGGCAGCATGAGGGGAGGAGAAGGGAAAGGCGATAAACTCGCCCAAAACGCAACATATTTCTTTTTGACCGCCAGGTTCTACATAAGAGCAGGTGGAGCATTTAAAACCCATGCATTCTACCGAGCAAAGGCCTGCCTGCCTGCATGCTCACACATGCAGCGACCTTTGTTCCCCTCTGGTCGACTGACTCCGAGTTTGATTTGTGCATGCTACACGATGGGGAAGCTGTTTTAAATTCAAAACTAAACCATCAGTCCTTAGTCTCCATAACAGAGGGGGGATTGGTGGGGAGGAGGGAGGTGGAAGAGAGAGAGTGAAGTGGAGAGAGAGAGAGGGATCGGTGGTGGTAGAGACAGCAGAGGCAGCTGGAAGAGAGAGAAAGGAGAGGTGGTAGAGATATGGGAGAGAGAGGAGGGGGTGGATATAGAGGGGAGAGGGTGGGAGATAGAGGGAAGGGGGGGAGAGTAGAGGGAGAAGGGTGAGGGAGAGAGGAGGATGGGTGATGGGAGATAGAGGGATTGGGTGGGAGAGAGGAGAGAGGGAGAGCAGAGACAGAGACAGAGAGGGGGGGGGGGGGGAGAGAGCGAGAGCACTTGGAGAGTGAGAGGGGTTCAAGAGGAGGAGGGTGGTAGAGGGGCAGGGGGAAAGAGTTGAGAGGAGAGTGGAGGAGGCGGAGAGGGGATGGGGACAGGAGAGGGGAGGGGGATTCCGGCTGATGTAACACCCAGTTTAACGTTCATCCAAGAGACAGCACACACATTGATGAATCACCCTGCCTGTAAAATACTGGGACGACAGTTTATACAGTAGCTGGGCTGGGACTCCAACTCAGGCCAGAAAGGTTAAAGTAAGTGTGTGTATATCTTGGCTATCCTGCCATGATGTGACGATTCATTGCTTTGTAACAACTGAGGACATTTTTACTCATTGCAATCATCGAATTTATTTTGCATTCCTTACTCCGGAGATGTTCCCATGGAGAACCAAGCCCTGGTATCGCCATGGAAGCTTGTAGAGATTGAAGCTTGAAGAGTGCTCACCAAGTGTGTTAAGCATTCCAGTAATCACTCCATTGAAACAGTTGAAGACACTTAAAAACGAAACATTTAATTTTTTAAATATGTATCCATCTATGTTGAAGTGAAGGTTTGTATAATGAAAGAAGATCGTACAAAAAGGGGAAACGTCGTGTACAATATAATTGCATATTTTTAGCAGTCGAACCACCGTCCAAGGCACCACATGACAACGCAGGGCTAAATGCAGGTTAGTGGGACCTGAACTTTGTTCAAGTCGATCGATATATTCAGTGACAGTGTGAATACTTTTGCTGTTTATGGCCATAGCTTGCGAACAAACAACCAAGCAGCTTGTAGAGCGCTCGCCAAGTGGCTTCAGCACTCAAGCAAGCACTCCCATGAAACGATTGATAATGAACAGGTGGCTTGGCAAGCGAATCGCGATTGCCGATCGGTCATATATACACCATGCACCCAGAGATGCCTGGAATGTCAGGCAATGTCCAAATTGGACAAATGAACAGTTTTTGTTTTTTTTAGAAGTCGGAAATGCTGCTGAGGTCAATTAATAAACTGAAATTTTGAAATTCAGCTCAGATTAAGAGATTCTAGAGGTTATGGCATGTGCGGAAATTAAATAAAGCTATGAAAACTGGCGTCTCCATGCGTTTTATAAGCATTGCGATGTATCCAGCGTTTTGTAGGTATGGTGATGACGCATTCAATGATATAAGTGAGGAAAGTGAAAAAACATTTTTATCGTTAAGCAACCGTTGAGGCCTGTTCCAACTCAAGGCATGGTTGAGTAGGCCAATCAACTCCCTTTATGTCTGCCATCAACTCCTTTCTTGTTTAATTCCCAAAATGTAGGATCACTGCTCACCTCCACTCATTTTCCTCCTCTTTTTTCCTGCCTGTGGAACCAACTTCCACATCCTCGTCAATCTCATTATTCTTCTCTTCAGGTCGTCAAGACAGCTGTTCACCACCATCTCAGATCATCCCACATCACAAACCATGATCTTTACTGTCGCTATTAACCCTCTCCAAACCCACTTGGTTCCAAATTTCCAGTTTTTCCTTCCTGAGAGTTTCTTTTTCTAGCCATTTTGTTCACCCTGTGCAATCTCCCAAACCCCTCATTCTTCCCCATATCCCTTATGTATCCAAGTCTGTCTCTATTTTGTCCCTCAACCCCGCTATTGGTGTCCTTCACCCCCTTTTCTACTGTTGCTTTTGTTCTGTTATGTCCTGATGTGTTCTTTGTTCTTGCTCCTCCATGAGCCTCGACTTTGTATAGAAAGAAAACAATAGCTCCTCTTTGAGCCCAAGACATCCTGTAAAATAAATAAATGCAAGCTACTTTCATCACCTATTGTTGTGTGTGTGGTGTCTCATTAAACAAGGAAATTTTCCTTTCCACTCATGTTTTTAAGATCTCCAAAATTAAGCTAATTGGTGGTTTCTTCCAAATCCTATTTCTTTGTTATGTCATATATACATATGGGTGAGCTTGCATTCAACTATGAGGTAAATCAAATTCAAAACAGACAATAATTACTTTACTGCTCGTTATAGTTCACTTGGGCACAAGTTACCTTTTGCCAATGTAAAGACCACTCACACCTGAATGATGAGTGTTTCTCAAAAGTTGCCAGTGATGGATAACTTTTATCAGCGACAAATTAGCTTAATTTGTACAGATAAATTGAAACCCTTCCATGAGTCGTGAAAATCTAAATGACAAACCAAGATAAACAAACTCTGATGTTGATTCTCATTGTGAATGTTCCACGAATGCCAAAGTATCGTGCATAGTCATTTTGATACTTGGTTCTCTGTTCTTGCATGTAGCAGCTTGGCTGACAGGTAGCTATCGTTTCTTGGGGCATAAATGTGCCACTAATGCTGTTCCCCTCTACCAGTACACTGGAACTCATTTCTCTGACCTTAGAAGGATAGCAGGTTGAGTCAACCGCACCTGGTGTTAATTCAGCAGCCAACATGACTCGAACTCAGAACCCTAGGATCCCAAGCCAGCCCCCCTAACCACTAAGCCAACACCAGGCTTGGATACTTGGTGATCTGTTGTGTAACTATTGCCTTGTTTCCCCAAAAACACTCATCCTGTAAGCTGTGTCTTCAGTTAGTTTCAATGGTGAGCAGCACCTTGCCGTGCCGATGACCCTAAATGAACAGCACGTACCCTCAAAGCGACCAGCAATGCTTTATATGGTTTGAATTAAGGAACATCATTTCATTTTCATGGAATACCATCATGTTGCATTTATTTTTTCTTTTGTTCTTTATAAGCTTATTTTGTATGCAGACGAGGCTCGTGGAAGAGCTAAAACACTGAATGCATCAGGATACAACAGAACAAAAGGGACAGGAGAGAGAGAGAGGACGGGAAACACCTCCAGCAAGGTTGAAGGACAACATAGAGGGGGACTTGGAAAAATAATGGGTGTGAGGAGGCATACAGGTAAAGCAGGATGCATGGAGTGGACAAGATGGATCACAGAAGCAAACACTCAGGAAGGAAAAACTGGAAATTTGAAAGGAGTTCGGCTTGGGGGTGGGGTTGAAAAGATCATGGTTTTGGATGGGGAATGATCTTAAATGGTGGTGACCAGTGATTTTGAAGACCTGAAGGGAAGCATATGAGATTAAAGAGAATGTGGAAGTTGGTTCCACAGGTGGGGATACTTGGAGGTATGGGGGGGGGGGGGACAAAGCACAGAAAAAGCAGAGGGTGCAAGACTAGAGAGGACGTAGTAGAAGACAGAGTCGACCGACCTGTCTACTATGGGAAAGTGATTGGCCCATAGACATATTCATTGTGAGAGATTCCAATAATCATGAAGGCCTTGATTTCCATGGTGTCAAGCTAAGAAAGGTTTGATGCAGGGGATCCAGCCTAGGGAGAGAGAGAGAGAGAGAGAGAGAGAGAGAGAGAGAGAGAGAGAGAGAGAGAGAGAGAGACAGACAGAAAGACAGACAGACAGACAGAATGATTGAGAAAATGATTTGTCAGGATTGAAAGTCACGTTCCAAGTGTTTGACAAACTTGTGATTTTTGTCAAGGTTTGTAGTGAGGGAAGAGGCTGCAACCTGAAAATATAAGAAGGATGAGGGATGTCACAGTCGAGGGTATAGTCATCAGCAAATAGATATCATGGGGATTTTCCAGAGTCAGAGAGATAATTTATGAAGATTAGGGATAAGACTGGACCCAGAACACTGTCCTAGGGCACTCCAACCTTAACAGGGAAAAGAGACTTCAGGATTCCATTGAAAACCACACGTTGGCTATGAGAGTTAGAGGAAGTCAGTAAGCTCTGTGTGGAGTCGGACTTGGGTGCCATAGGCAGACAGTTTGCAGAGCAAGATGGAGTGTTAGTCTGTATTGAAAACTTGAGATACTGTATGTCTAGGGTGATGGCCCTGATCTCATGTCTGACAATGAGGGCCTCCAGCATGTGTTGGGAGAATTGTAGCAGCATGTCCAAGGTAGAGTAACATGGTCTGAATCAGAATTGTTGATCTGGGATGAGGTTGTTGGAGAAAAAGAAGGATTTTATATCAACTGCGATGTTGGATTCCATGACCATGCTGATGATAGGAAGTAAGCTGATAGGTCTGTGGTTAAGGCAATCAGTTTTGGCACCTTTTTATGGAATGCAGTGATGTTGGCTGATTTCCAAGCAGATGGAAGATGATCTCAGGTAAATGATAGGCTGAGGAGAGCAGAGAGAGGATGTGCAAGAGCAGCAGAGCAGGTTTTTCGGACACATGAGCTGATGCTGTCTGGTCTAGTTGCAATATCAGAGTTGAGCATTGCCAGAAACTTCTCTACCTTCTCAGGTATAAACACAGAGACAGGAGTAGTTGGGTGTATACATAGAGCAAGTGGTTGGAAACACATTATTTGGAAGCAAACACAGACTTGAGGCATTCGGTCTTCTCACAAGCAGTGTCATCTGTGGAGCCATTTGAAGTGGTGATGAAAAGGATCCATCCATCCTTTGGGACTCTACTCTGTGCAGAGCGTTGGTGCTGCCCATGCTATTGGGCTATTGGGCACAATCCTGGATGGGTCGCCACTCCGACACAAGATACTCGAATAGCTCAATCATCCCTGCAAGCTGGTACTCATTTTATTGATCTCGGAAGGATGATAGGCTGAGTCAACCCCATCTGGTATGAATTCAACAGCCAAGCAGGATTTGAACTCAGGACCTTAGGATCACAAGCCCACCACCATAACCATTAAGCCAACACCAGGCATATTAGGTGAAGGATGGAGAGGGCACATACTCTGGAGACAGTCTAAACAAGGTGCCACCAGGTTTTCGGGAGGGAAACAAGTTTGAAAGCTCAATCTTG
Organism: Eptatretus atami; assembly: GCA_035128595.1. NCBI lineage: Eukaryota > Metazoa > Chordata > Myxini > Myxiniformes > Myxinidae > Eptatretus > Eptatretus atami. The sequence goes on from CM068957.1 coordinate 134,530,584, forward strand.
GGGTTTGCCAGATGTTGATTTCTGACCCCACTGAGGGTGGACACACTTCTCGTGAACTTTTTGGAATGCTCTGAGGTTGCCTTTGGTCAGGTTTGCTTTACAGGAAGAGAATGCAAATTGTTTCAGAGCAACTGCCTCATCAAAGGATTCCCTGTACGATGGGTGGGAAGAAGGGTGGGATAAGTAAAGACGAGATGAGATGGCTGTGTGCAAAAGAGAGAGCAGGTTTCTGTGGAAGAATCCCAGGCTGAGTTCAGATGATGGGGCAGTAGATATAGGAGACCAGTTTAATGGCTCTTTTGAGCATTCGTTGAACGATAGCTTCATTCATCGGATTTTGCTCACGATAGCAATTAAATCTCACGGAGGGACCAGATCAAACTTGTGGAGCTTGGAGTATATACAGTTCGTGTTGCGATGATAAAACGTAGAGAGTCAATCTTGTTGGTTGATTTTGATGTAAAACGTTTTTACTATTGCTGTCTCATTCTTTTTTTTAAAAAAACATTGGACCATTCATTCTACTCTTCAGGGACCCCAAGGGAAGCAAGGAAACACAGGACCGAGAGGAACATCAGGACAGCTGGTATGTTTTTATTTTCATTATCTGATCCTCTTCCCTCTTTTTTTTTCTTCTTTTATTTTATTCTCCCTTTCCCATATTCTGAATTGTTATTTGTCCTCCTCAAATGATCTTACTCCATTCTTACCTGTCACCGAAGGAGGAAGGAGGTTATGTTTTCACCCCTGTCTGTCTGTTTGTTACTTGCAAAATGGAAGACTTTCAAGTATATTGCTCAGTCAATTTTGTCTGTTTGTTTTTATTTATTTATTTATTTATTTATTCTAATATGATCCTGTTTTCTTGTATTGTGTTTCATGTGTTCCTGGTGTTTTTCCAAATTATTTATTTATTTATCGGATAATTCTTAATCCGTGAATCTGTGATGTTGTGGTTAGTCCGGTTTTTTATTTTAAAAAGATTTTTTAAAATAACAAAATAAATTAATAAAACCCTCACCCCCCCATAAAAAAGTCTTTAAAATGGTGTTATAAAATAAAATAAAATGGATTTTGTTTTTTCCACGCCGAAGCCAGAACACCAACGGCATTTCGCCGCTGGACGGCCAAGCTCAGTCGCTGCTTGAACCAGACCAGTTACCTTCTATCGCCAGTGGATGCAACGAGCCTTCTTCCGATATCACTCATGATGTTGGACGGAGATCGTCCATACACTCCGGTTGTTTCAATGGCAATTGGTTCGAATGAATGTTTGGCTGAGGCCGGCGTATTTATTGCGTTTCAGAACTTCCACATCGGTGGCAGCCGCTCCAGCCGTTGAGGCTGTATTATAAACGTGTGATTTGGCGAAAGTGTCGACACAAGTGAAATCCCAGGTTAGGCTTTTCCCATTCTTGTATGGAACAATGGTCAAGCCATCTGGGTCGGTGTTTTCGCCAAGGTCTCCACCAAGGGGTTCTAGGACAGATGGTATCCCTGCCCCAGCAAGGGCACGTTTGACCACATTGGTTGAGGTCGAATGTCTGAAAGATCAACTGGCACTGAAATGGCATGACAGGCCATGGTGTCCAAGTGTATCCATCATGCTGCCACATCGACATTTATGCCACTCACAGACTGATGCTCCAACTCAGAGTGCAACCGCAACCCATAAAGACTCAGGGTCAAGCTGTGTTCCCAAAAAGGGAACAGGGACTGCATGAAGCCACATCCCACTTTCCTTAGTGGCTGCGGCCAAAAGACGGGCTCTGTTGACCTGATTCACACTGTTCAACAGTCTGACAAAAGACACTCTTGCTGCCTCAACATCCCATGCTTTTTGGCTAAGCCGGGAGAGGCCTTCAGGTTCGCAAACACTGATATGGGCTGAACTCCATGGCAACAACACCGCTGTCAACTCCCCCATTTGCGACAAACTGCTTACGCAGGACAGAACGGCATCGACTGCCAGCAATGAGGAGATTAAGCCAGAGAGAGCGATATAAATAGCCCTCCTGAAGCCCAGACCTCCCTGCTTAACTGGGAGCATAGCTTGCATCCAAGCAGAATCATTGAAGAGACCAGAAGAGACCAGAGACCAGAATCAACACCAGAGATTTTACTAATGGTTTCCCAAACAGTGCGGTCAAAAGCTCTTTGCTGTGCACCATTCAGGAAGGTTGGAGATGCACGCATGATATACAGGAGCTTGGGCAGGGCGAAACAGTTTTTGAGCAGCACAAATGCGTCAATTTGCTCCAGACGGCCTGCCATACAGATCAAGTCATCGTGCTTCTCAATAATAGCTTTGGGTGAACGCTTCGAGGAGATCAGAGCACCAAGAAGAGTAGTCATTGATCAAAACAATCAATATCAGGGAGCACTACCTTAAATATGGCTTTGGTTGACAGTCATCTCACGATGCATGGTTGAGGATGGTCAACTCGGATTTGCCACCATTGATCTCGAGGCCAATGTCGGTAAACTGGGCAATGACATTCTGGAGGTCAGCCAGCACTTTTGCGGGTTCATCCCCAAATGATGCATCATCGAGGGACCAGAAATTGAACTTTGACTGCACCCCCCTGGCTATTGAGTCAATGCCCACGGAAAGAAGACCTGGCCCGAAGGCGTAACCCTGTTGAATGCCAGTTGCTGAATAAATGCCCTCATTGCCATAGAATAAATCATCAGGCCTCGCGTATGCCTGCCAGGTGAGCGGATGGATACTGTGTGTGCGCCTTCGTACTTCAGACAAAAAAAAAAGTCACACCTCAAGCAATTAAATGCATTACGCATGTCGAGCTTAAGAAAGACGTGATTAGGAGGTGGATTTGTCAGATCAAATCTGGCAGTGTGGGCAGCCACTTCACACCCACCTTTAGTTAAATAGCCCAACACGACAGGACCGAGCTCAGCACTGAGATCTTCAGAAAAAGATCGCACTGTGGCTTTGGTCACAATACGATGCAAAGTATTGCCCACAGCGATCGGACGAACACCACTGACAAACAAAGAAACTGCAAATTTATTTGCTCTAGCCAAGAATGACAATTGCATACAGGTCATCATTTTGAACCGATCTTCACGAAGCTTCACCACATGGTAGAGTTTATCAAAATAAGAAGCCTCTTAATATTTGAGTTCAAAAGGTCAACATGGGTCAAAGGTCAACAAATATGTCAAATTTCTAAAATCCTCTATTTTCATCCGATTGACGAGAAATTTGAACAGGATTTTCATATCAGCTTACTGAATTCAACCACCAATTATTTGTGAGGTCATCATAGGCCAAAAGGTCAACATAGGCCTAAAGGTCAACATAGGCCAAAGGTCACCAACTTGTGAGATTTCTAAAATCCTCAATTTTTATCTGATTGGCTTTAAATTTGAAGAGGATTTCTATTTCAAGTCACTGAATTCAACCAGTCAATTATTTTTGAGGTCAACATTGACCAAAAGGTCAACATAGGCCCAAGGTCAACAACTAAGGTGGTATTTCCTAAATCCTCAATTTTCATCTCATTTACTTGAAATTTGAAGAGGATTTGCAAATCACATCACTGAATTCAACCACCAATTATTTTTGAGGTCAGCATAGGCCAAAAGGTCAACATAGGCCAGATTTCTAAAATTGTTGATTTTCATCGGATTGACTTGAACTTTGAAGAGGAGTTGCATATATGGACATTAAATTAAACCACTAATTATTGTTGAGGTCAAATTTGTTTTAATGGATTTTGCAAGTATCATGTTCTGCATGATGTCTTCTTCTTGTTACTTGCAAAATCGAAGATTTTTCAAGTATATTGGTCAGTCGATTTTGTTATTCTGTCTGTTTGTCTGTCTGTCGGTCTGTCTGTCAATCGCCTACAGGTCACAATTCTAAACCGATCGTCATGAAACTTTACCAAGTTGTAGAGGTAGGCTCAACTAAGAAGGCTATTGATTTTAACAAAGAAGTCAAGCTCATCTTGAGGTCAAATTTCTAAAATCCTCAATTTTCATTTGATTGACTTGAAATTTGAAGCGGATTTATATTTGATGTCAATGAATTCAACCAGCCAATTATATTTGAGGTCAACATAGACCCAAGGTCAACAACTAAGGTGGTATTTATAAAATTCTCAATTTTCATCCGATTCACTTGAAATTTGAAGCGGAGTTGCATATTTGGTCATTGAATTCAACCAACAATTATTTTTGAGGTCAAATTTGTTTTATTACAGCGCGTGCACTGTATACAATTGCACCGAGTTTGAAATGTCCCCGGCGTCGTCTACACAGTCTTCGTGGGTCGGTGTCCCCCCCCCCCCACGTGCCTCAAGACAGCCAATGACGGCCGCCGTGAGGCAGTGCGTAACCTCGACGGAAATGGCGACAATTGACGGAAATACCGAGTATTTCAATGGAAATTTGTGAAACGAATGTGTATATATGTGAAAAACATTTAATTTATTGCTTGACGGAAAAAACGAAGAACGCGCCCCTCATGTACGAACGAACGAAAGACGTCACTTCCGCCCACCATCGCATTTCGCGCCGAAAGACGTCATCTCCGCCCACCATCGCATTTCGCGCCGATCGCGAATGCTGAAAGCTAAGTTCTTCTTATGCTATCATTCTTTGCGGCTCCCTGCCACGCTGTATTGAACGATTTCATCCTTTTGTTATATATAAAGGTGCTTATCACAATAATAACAAGATTTTTACATTTCAAATATTAAGTACGCTTTTTAATTGTTTTCAACTGAAAAAGCATAAATTCTATTTACACATTAGTGTACTCATTTGCTTCACCACACGCGCTGTATTGAAGGATTTCACTTGTTGATTTTGCAAGTATCGTGCTCTGCAGGACGTCGTCTTCGACTTTGTTTGTTTGTTTGTTGTGTGCAGGATATATCAAAAAGTTTTTGATGGATCCAGATGAAATTTGGTGTGCAGGTTGGGTGTGTGACAAGGACGAATTGATTACATTTTGGTGTAGATCAGGATCCGGATCCGATAATTACTTTTTTAGTAATTCTTCACCATTGAGAGACAGGGCCAAAACAATACATAGCACGATATCTCAAAAAGTTGTGAATGGATTCGGACAGAACTTGGTGGACATTATGGGTGTGTGACAAGAATAAATTGATTCGATTTTACTGAAGATCCGAATCCAGATCCGGATCTGATAATTTTAAAATTCTTAAGTGATTCTTCAGCTTTGAGAGATGTGGCCAAAAATGATATATAGTATGATATTTTCAAAAATGTATATGTTCTTGTGGATCAGGCATTGATTGGTGGAGGTATGCACTTGACCAAGTGCCCTTCTAATTTCTTATGGGGTTAGAATGCTGAGTTGATTATGGCTTTTTTCCCCTTTAACCAATTTTGTTTTACTTTCTATTTTGTGTTTTATCATTGTGCAAAATTGTATTCAAGTAAAAATGGAGAACTTTTAAACTACGGTCCCTACCCAAGCATTGAAACGATTTAAATGCTACCATCTCATAGGCTATAAGAAAAATCATAATGATGACCTTTTGGTGTTCATACATAACACTTGCAAGTTGATTTCATTTGCTGGAAGTTTTCAACATTTTATTATATCTCGAGCTGAATGGTAATCTATCTGTCATCAGCATCCACTTGATTGCCCTTCCACATATTATTCCTATACCTTTCCAAATGGGAAAGCTCCATTGTATACCCAAAATGTGTCTTCTCATTTGAACTGAGCTTGATTTCAAGAGCCGCGTGATATTCCCATAATGATTCCTTTGACTTAACACAGTTGCTGATCTTGTTCATTTTGGGAATGCCAAAACAGTCCTGGGGAAATAAAAAGATGTAATGAAAGAAATCATTTTTTAGGAGGTCATTTTCTTTGCATGACAGGGATTTTATAGAGAAAGCATAAGAGGAAGGCGAGAAGGGGTGAATAAAGAATTACAGGTGCAGAAATTTGATGGTTCATTTTCAGTCGAAAAACATTGAAGATTCCAATGAGTGACTAACTCAGTCGAGGTTTTATTTATTTTTTCTGATTTCCATGTTTATGTAGCGAATTGATAGTTGGAAACTTTAGCCCAGTTAAAACATTGATTTGTTTCATGATTCTGGCACCATTTTTTTGGGAAGAAGCCATGAGGTTGTGAACCAACGGGCCATTTAGAGTGTGCGCCCTTGTTCCATTGAATTTTCTTTTCCTTCAGTTGTTCATGACGTTTCATTTAACTGGTTGAATCCTGAACTCTTCAGAAAGAGCAGTGTTTTTAATTTTTGATTTGTCAATTGTGTGTAGTTCAACTGCTTTAGTAAAGGAAGCAAAAGAGACCCTTTTGAATTCAAACAGATTTGAAACCATCAGATCATGATGAACAATAACACCAATAATGCTTCTTCTTCAGATGAAGCAAGAATTTCAAATCAAATGTCTTCTTAACCATAAACAAAATGTACAAAGTGACTGACGTCATCACAGCAAGACATTCTAAAACGGATAGCTTTGCCTTGAATGAAATACAGATTGTTGTTCTTTCGTATGCCAGCATATGGCTGTCAGTAGCATGATTTGTTTTAGCTTTGCTGCTGATGCAGTGTCCCTGGAAGGTTAGAGCAGGAATTCTGGTTTCGGCCAAGGTGCCGGCGATAGCTCGCCTACTCCACGAAAACTTCCGTCGGATCTTTAACGTCTATCACCTAGTGCCGGCAGATGGTACGCCAGTTTAACGTCCATCCAAGAGATGGCACACGCATTGATGAATCATCCTACCTGGAAATACAGCGAAATGATTTCTCATCCAAGTTGGTCTCGGAATTGTAATTTGGGCTTGGTGACCTATTCCAATTGTTTTCGTCCAAATTATCAGGGAATTTGAAGACCAAGTCCTATCATGAACGTATTTTATTTGCCATAAAAGTATGTTCTGGAACAAATTCAAACAAAATAAATTTTCCTGAATATAACATTTATCAAATAAAACAAAAGAAGTACATGCTTCTAATATTAGAACACAACTAAATATATCACTTAGCTTTGATTAAATGTAAAGTGAAACAAAAAAATGACCACCGTGTGGGGGTGACGGTCATCTCTATGATACCACAAGTTCTCAATGTTCAGTTATGACCGAAGACTACTGCGCATCTCGACTGCGCAGTTTGGTTAAAGATGACTCGGCATTTTGGCGCGCGGGCACGGAATTATATTTTGAAAATAAATGCCGACGTTTACATTTCGGGTTTTGAAACTTTTTGCACCTTCGGTGGAAAATGTGTAAATATACAAGGTCAGCTGCTATGCAATGACACCATTCACTAACTTTTACCATGCCCATTAGAGAATATTTATAGCCTCCTGAAGCGAGGGCAGTTTTTGCAAACTTTGAAGTCACGTGACGCGAAAACGAAAGCGAAATTCGAAAATCCGTCCTGACCAAATTTAGATATTGTCCCATACATTCATATGCCACAATCAAATTCAAGATCGCTTGAGAAATGTAGGAGGAGATAGATTTTGAAAATCGTCATTTTCGCAACTTCAAAGGCTCGTGACCTTGACCTTGACCTTCGAGTGACCTTGAAGTCTACCATCGTGTACGTCTCATCGACCTCTATCAGGATCACTAATGACCAGATCTCCCGCTTCAACTTCATTGTGACGGACGTACGGACGGATCGAAGACATCGACACCCATCGTTATTAGCATGCTCGAAGAGATGACCTAATGAAGTGTCAGATGAATGAAAATTTTGTTTTTGACAAAGTACTTAATTTAAAGAAATACAGTTCATCAACTATGGTATTTTAAAACAGAACATTTATGTTAACGCAAGTCACGTTCAATAAAGACGACAGAATAGTTCTTCTTAATCCCAGCGACTTAACAAGCTGTTATTATAGTGTACAATCACATCAATTTTTCTTCCTTAACACCCAAAATGCTGATTCTTCGTTGTTTGAAATGATGCTAGGCCGCTCTCTGTGACATTGTGAGACTCAGGAAAAAAAATAAGTTGGTGCAGGTAAAAATCAATATTTCATCCAGTTTTAATTTTACTTTCCATAAAGGTTAAGCTAACTCATGTGTCCATTGTTTCAAACCACTGGCATTATGATGCCATTACGTTCAATAGCTGCACAATTGGTGAGAATATTGGGGATCATTGAGCACAAATCTCTCTCTCTCTCTCTCTCTCTCTCTCTCTCTCTCTCTCTCTCTCTCCTCTCTCTCTCTCTCTCTCTCTGTCTGTCTGTCTCTCTGTCTCTTTGTCTCTGTCTCTTTTTATTTCTGTCTGTCTCTATCTCTTCATCTGCTCTGTCTCTGTCTCGTCTGCTCTCTTCTCTCTCTCTCTCTCTCTCTCTCCCTCTCTCTCTTCTCTCTCTTCTCTCTCCTTTCCCTCCTCTCTCACGTCTCTCTCTCTCTCCTCTCTCTTCTCTCTCTCTCTCTCTCTCTCTCTCTCTCTCTCTCTCTCTCTCTCTGTCTCTCTCTCTCTCTCCTCTCTCTCTTCTGTCTGTCTCTCTGTTCTTTCTCTGTCTCTTTATTCTGTCTGTCTCTGTCTCTGTCATTCTGTCTCTGTCTCTCTCGTCTCTGTCCGTCTCTGTCTCTGTCTCTCTCTGTCTCTCTCTCTCTCTCTCTTCTCTCTCTCTTCTCTCTCTCTCTCTCCTCTCTATCTATCTCTCTCTCCCTCTCTCTGTCTCTTTGTCTCTGTCTCTGTCCTCTCTTATTTCTGTCTGCTCTGTCTCTGTCACTCTCTGTCTCACTCTGTTTCTGTCTCGTCTCTGTCTCTGTCTCTGTCTCTGTCTCTCTCTCTCTCTCTTCTCTCTCTCTTCTCTCTCTCTCTCTCTCTCTCTCTCTCTCTCTCTCTCTCTCCCTCTCTCTCTCTCTCTCTCTCTCTGTCTCTCTTCTGTCTCTCTCTCTGTCTCTCTTCTGCTCTCTCTCTCTCTCTCTCTCTCTTCTCTCTGCTCTCTCTCTCCTCTTCTCTCTTCTCTCTCTCTGCTCTCTCTGTCTCTCTCTCTTCTCTCTCTGTCTCTCTCTGTCTCTCTCTCTTCTCTTCTCTGTCTCTCTCTCTGTCTCTCTCTCTGTCTCTCTCTTGTCTCTCCCTCTCTGTCTCTCTCTCTCGCTCTCCCTCTCTGTCTCTCTCTCTGTCTCTCCCTCTCGTCTCTCTCTCTTCTCTCTCTCTCTCTCTTTCTCTTTCTTCTCTCTTCTCTCTCTCACTCTCTCTCTCTCTCTCTCTCTCCTCTCTCTCTCTCTCTCTCCTCTCTCTCTCTCTCTCTCTCTCTCTCTCTCTCTCTCCTCTCTCTCTCTCTTCTCTCCTCTCTCTTCCCTCTCTCTCCTCCCCCCCCCTCTGCTCTCTCTCTGGGTCTGTTCCTTATGCATGGCCACATATTTAAAGCTATAAACTCCATACTTGGAATAGAGATACAACTTTGTGTGGGAAGTGACATGGGCTTCATGGCTGCTGCTTCAGAGGCCATTTTGAGGCCAAAGAGGCTAATATAGCATTTTTTGGCAAAACAGCACCACCATTTGGTCTCAAATTGAAAAGGCCGCATTTTTTTGGTAATGTGTGATCAAGAAGGCTATTATTTACATTTCTTCTCTGTGTGAGGATTTCTCTGAATCATTCTATCCATGATAAATTATGTGTTAAATTGATTCAAATGCCTTGTGTAGCCTTAATTTGCTTCTCTGCTCATTCTCTCTCTTCTCTTTCCCTCCCCTCTCTCAAAATCCCTTTAACTGCAAAAGACTGGTGCTTTCTCTTGAACATGCAAACACACACTCCCTCCACTCGCTGGCCGATGTTGCACCACCATTTCACGGTGGGCGGTATAAGTAGCTCAGAGCTTTGGCTCTGAGTGAAACCAAGAGTGCAGCACAATTTACCATTTTAAAGTCCATGAAATAGGGATGGGAACTTTTGCTAGTTACTTTTAAAAGTCAGAAAAAAAACCTACAGGAACATTCAGAAATCGAGATGCGGTGCCCCACAATTTCATATCATCAACCATCCCTCCAGCTAATGTTTGTCATCCCCATTAACCCAGAATCTGTTTGTAAACGTTTAACCCCCATTAACCCCACATAACCTAACCTAACCTTCTTACTTTTAAATTGCTGTCTACTGTCTCTCACCTCTTCTCTCTACCCTCTTTTCATGTTCGTTAATTCTTCTGCATGTTGTGTTTAACCATGGCTCCACTGTCAGCCAGTGAGCTGCAATTTGTCATACACAAGAAAAAGAAGAACACTGTCACTTTGTTGCCTTTTTTACCCTCTGTCACCTCACTTTTCCTTCCATCAGCATTATCTTGTCGGAAAAAAAAACTTTCTGTAGATCTTATAGTTGAAAACAGGTTGAAAGCCACGTTAACATAATTAAACTTGAATGTGAATGGAATATGTCATCTTATTATGAAGTAGGATCTTGTATGATTTTGTATGCAGCCGGTGGCTACTGGTTGCATCATTACTGGGAGCTGTGCCGCTGATGAAGTGCCCCTGTTTCCCTTGAGCTGGTACTCATTTTGCTGACCTCAGAAGGATGACAGGTTGTCAACCCACTTGGTCAACCCACCTGGTGTTATTTGAAGGAAAAACAGGGGCTCAAGTTCAACACCCTAAGATCTTATGCCAGCTACCAAAACCGCTAAGCCAACACCAGGCTTTTTTTGTGGGATGAGCCACAAGCTCACAAACTTCTATCATCTTAATCACTATCTGTCCAATTACCTAACAGGTCATTGGAGCACCATGTTGACATTTTGATTGGCAAATATACGCAGTGGTTCACATTTCCTCTCTGGGCCAGATTATTGCAGAAATTTTTATTTCATCAAAGAGGAAGCGAGTTATTCTTAGCACCCTGGTGAATTCCAAGAGTGAGCTTGTGCCATTGAGTCGGGCACGAACTTATATTGCTTACTTTGCTTATGGCCATGTCATGTCTTATGGCATATAGTGAAGAAACTCACACGACTTTTGTCTGTCTTGGTCCACTGATGGGTCACAACCAGGTGGTTTCTAGCTCCCTCAGATTATTTTGCACCGCACATCACCAGGTCTCTGCAGGCCGTCCAATCCTCCTTCGGCATTCAGACTTCCAGTGTATCACCCTCTTTGTGATGTTGTTTTCCATATGCAGTCCATGCCCAATCCATCTCCACCTTCTCATTTTCATTTCCTCCATGATGTTTCCCTTTCTTGTCTTTCTTTCCACCTCCTTCTTGCTCACTCTATCCGGCTCTGTCGCAGATTTGAATTTTTAAGTCGATGCCTTATATTATATTATACTTGCAGAGTACCTGCCCAACAGGCAATCTTGTTCCTGGCCATGAAACATGTTCTTCTGACACATACCTTTATTTGGGCGGTGCATAGGTAACTGACCGCTGCATCAATCACTCCCAAAAATAAAATACAATAACTCGAGTTATGTGCATGAAGAAAAAAACATACCTACTGCTTATGATTCAAAACACCTCACTGTACAGGAAAATGTGGGGACAGGAATACTGTACTGTAAAGGGTGGGACTTGTAATACCCTCTCCCACCTGGCGATGGCGCAACACGATACACATTTACATCGAGAATTTGCGTCCTCCCCCTTTCCTCCACTTCACCTCCCCTCACGACCACCGGAAAAGATAAAAACACCCCCATACACTAATTAGGGTCATGCTCATCCGATGCAGTAAGTCTGGATGTAATCAGCCCAGAAATGTAGGAGCAGTGCGACACACACACACACAAACAAACACCTGACCGTGAATTATATTAAGCATAAGGATTTTTGTAAAACGATTGTAGAGATTGCCAAGAATCACAAATATATCTTTCTGCAAACAACTGCAGTTATCCGAATGAAGAAGTTATCAAAATAATAATAATTGGAGAACATGTCACCCTGCATCTATTTTATTCCCTTTTTCATTGGAATGAAAAAGGAAGCAAGATCAGATTATCGGGTAAACTTTCGGGTAAACTTTCGGTAAACTTTCAGATTATCAGATCTTTCCATCGGGTAAACAATGCTCAACAAGTCAAAATAACTCGACAGTTTGCTCACTAGATGTTTTTTTTTAAGTGAGGTGTGTGTGTGTGTGTGTGTGTGTGTGTGTGTGTGTGTGTTTTATCCTTGAAAGCTTGTTTCCTTCCTGCTGTGTTGATCAGGCTGACCCATCAGAGCAAAAGCGGCCATTCCTTTACCCACCCACCAGTTGCTGCCGGCCAGCTGGCTAAGCAGATGCATTCCATGGATCAGCGGGTGGTTCACACAGTAGCAGGGCTTCAAGCTGCAGACTTCCTCTTGCTTGACTGGTTCTGGCTTGTATAACTATAAACTTGCACAACCTGCAGCAATTTTATTCATTTTATTTATCGTGCCTTTAGTTTTCTTTTCTTCTTATTCTATTTATTTTATTCTTTTATCCATCTGATTTTATCCTGGACCTCGACCCTCCTGCTACACACACACACACACACACACACACACACACACACACACACACACACACACACACAACACACACAACACACACACACAACACAACACAACACAACACACACACACACACACACACACACACACAACACACACACACACACACACACACACAACACACACATCTACAGTATATCTAAAAAGGCTGTGATCAACATCAATTAACAATGTCCTTCTCCTCGCTCCTTACACCGCCTAATTTTATTTTTTTGCCAAAGCAGATGCCGACGGGCTTAGCGGGGATCGGACGGACAGGCGCTTTCTCATTTTATTTAAACCCACACCAGCATCACCTCAAGTCACCATTTTAAACCATCCACCACCCCCCAACCCCACTCGCCCCACTGATTCTCCTGCCCACTTCTCAGTCTACGAAGCTCTCCTGCAACCCACCCCCTTTTTTTTTGCACTTTTGATGCAACCCCGCTTTGATTGGACACTTGACACTGGCTCATGCCCTTTCTTATTATTTGTTTGAATTCAGAATGGAATTAAAATAAATTCAATTCAAATCAAATGGAAGACCAATTAGGTACATTATTGCATTGGAGTCATCAGAGGGAACCCAAACAAGCAAAAATATAGGAAAAAAGTCACCAGGAGAAACCTGGATGTGATTCGGGTTTTAGCTGCCACTCCTCTACCCTCAAACCCATCCAGGCGTGGCCAGGTGAGCTTTATTCAAAATAAAATAAAATAAGATAATGCAGATTCAAAAAATTATGTAAATCTGGCTGCCAGACCATGTTTCCAATCACGTTGAAATTGATAACATATATTCCTCATCATTACTAGATCATAATTGTGATTTTTCACTTCAATTAATTCAGGGGTTCAAGATAAATAATTTTTTTTTAAGATTTTTGTTCAATCCAACATGGCTGCCAGACCATGTGACATCAATTATTTGTGAACACCCTGGCATCCTTAAGGCTTGGGGGAACGTGTGTGAAGTTTCCCCTCGATCTGTTCAGCCGTTTTGGAGAAGACGATTTTTAAAGGTTTTAGGATAAATCAAATATAGCTGCCAAACCATGTGACCTATGATGTTAAAGGTAGGAACATTTTCTTCCTCATGGATAGGAGGTCATAGCTGTAAAGTTTCACCTTGATCTGTTCAGCGATTTCAGAAAAACAATTTTTGAAGGTTTTTTTTTTTAATGGCTGCTGAACTACTTGACCGATGACATCGTCAAAATTTTTTTTTCTGTGGACTAATTTATCCCTAGATTATCCACAATTTTTTTTATACTTATTGGATGGGGTGTTCTACACATGCAATTATGACATCATAACAAAAACAGCTATGACATCATAAGCAAATCACACTTATTCCCCATAAGGAGTTCTTGCTATGTGCGAAGTTTCAATTCTTTCCGTTTGTTGTTTCAGAGATACAGAGTTCCAAAGTTTTTCCTTTTTTCCAACATGGTTGCTATACCACGTGCCCTATGGCGTCATAATTATCAATATATCCTTCAACATGAGTAGTTGCTCCTTTGGTGAAAATTTCGTGTCAATCCAACAAGCAGTTGCAGAGAAAAACACAAGTTCCATGCAGACAAACAAACAAACAAACAAACAAACAGATCCAAATGCAATCCCCTCTCCTCTGGTGAAGGTAAAAAATGAACATACAATCTATCGAATAATTTACTATTGTGGAAAGGAAAACATTTTCAAAAAAAAATTCATTGATAATAAGGTACAATGAATGAATTTCATGACATATTTAATTATAGATGAATCTTTCGTCAAGTCTATTTGGCAATCTGCCTCCAATGGCCTTTCCACTGTCATCAGAGTCTATCAGCATGGATGATCTTTTTTTTTGTCATTTAGGGAACTATGACTATGTGCAGACACCATGAAAGTTTTCTTTTTGTCTATCTATCAGTTTTGGTCATCTCAAGAAACCTGTCGTTTACCTACCTTCATTGGTTTTGGAGCTTCAGTTCTTGCACAAGCGACGTGATTTTGGTGCAAGGTTTCTGTTCAACATTTCACCATGAATTGACATCATCATTGTGGTGATAGCACTTCAAGTTATGGGGGATTTCGCCTTTTGAGATGTATGATATTTGCATCTACTTCATCAGCATCAGGGTTGGTGTGGCTGACTTCCACCTGCAAGGCCCTTTCAGCACTGACCATTGATTTCATCTCATCTTTAGCTCATCATGCGTGTCTCACTCGCAAACTCCAAGTGCTCCTCCTCCTCAACTCCCCTATATCCTGCCTATGTCTTGTGTCAGTCTCTCTATGATATTGAGATCAATTCCCGCCTTAATGTGTCGACCCATGTTCTCAGAATTGCAGATTTTATCCATATCATGTGCTGCATTGTTACTGTAGAAAATGGTCATCATCCAGCTTTATTTTCTCTTTTGTTTCTTGTTAATCCTATTCTCATTTTATATTGTATTCTTCAATGCAAAATCAGTAAATAGATTTCTAAAATAGATATTCAAGAGTTGAATATTCTCACTCTGACCTGTAATTTCTTCCCATTGGATGTTTCACTGACCATTAGACATGTTGTTTTAGGGCCAACCAGGGCAGATTGGGCAACCAGGAGAGCCTGGATCACCTGGTCTCCAAGGAAACAGAGGATATTCGGTAAGACATACAAGAGACAATGTTGAGCTACAGAGAAAGGGTGAGGCCAATTATTTGTACAGTGTATCGAGCAGACACTCAGGTGAGACTGCAGAAAGAACAACTTCAATTGTTTTCTATCATTTATCTACATTTATTGCATGAAGTTGTGGAATAATCAAAATTTTACTATTGATGTTCCATTGTACATGTGCTATGTCGAGTTCCAGTCATGCACAATGTTTTACAGAAAATGCAAAAGCAGAATGTGTTGCAGACATCTGCTTTGCATGACTGTTGGCATCATGTGATTAGTTTGCCAATGGTCTAATCTCCCCCAAACTATGTAATGGCACATGGACACATTGTGGTTTCAAAGTCGACATGTTGTTTTGCATAATATGTAAGCATTTTATAGATATACTTGTATTAATTTCATTTCAACAAGATTCATATTTCACATTGTAAAGAAATTATTTGGTTTCCGGTGTCTCACAGGCAGGGTGATTCATCAATGTGTGTGCCGTCCCACGGATGGACGTTAAATGGGATTCTCGTCTGCCAGCGTTCGTTGGTGGACAATGAAGATCCTATAATGTCTTTCGCAAAGAGTCGGCGAGCTGTCGCTGGCACCATGAACAAATTCCAAATTCATGTCTTAACCAGCAGAGGGCATTCCATCAGCGGCACAGCCCTCGGCCAATGATGTTCCGCAGCCTTGTGCTGCATATGAACAAGTAAAAAGAAGCATCCTGTGGATGAGTATTCTGATAGTTCTGGGAGATATCACACCATTCTTCAAGTTTCCTGATGATCCGGTGCTCCTCGTACAATATTGCACTTATCAATAGTTTTTCTCATAATGTCCCACAGGTGCAATAGAGGTTTGGAGATGGGCACTTAGTGTCAGATTAGCACTGTCATTACTCTACATGAAACTGCTCAAACATTCGCCGACCAGTTGATTTTCATTGGCTCTACAGATGTTGGGAATGAATCTCTCGTCATGTGGCTCCTGAATCTCTTGGCACGTAAATCCTTCCATTTGTTTTGGATGAAGCCACTGGCGGTTATGTGGGCAGTGGGTAGGGTGAGCAGTTACTCGGGCAGTGAAAACCTCATCTTTTGTTGCTACCCATTGATATCCTTCAAGAGTGTATGGCAGTGGCAATTTCGAGGTTAGAGAGATAGCAGGAGTTCTGAGATTAGAGAAATCACTGTGGGCCCAATACACCAAGCCAGCTGAGCATTGTGACTTGACACTTGGCTGTGTACGTGTTGGACTTCTTCATCAATCCCCATGGCAGTAGTAAAACAGCGTTACATTGCTGCACTGTCTTGCCTATTTCTTGCCAACTTACTTGCATGCTCCTGAACATACGTGTTATTTGCCTTTTTAATTTTCTTTTTACTGTGTAGATTATGTACATCAATTTTTGTATCCCTGAAAATTGTGTTTTGTTCTTATATTTCATTTTATGCAAAGCACATTGAAACATTTTATCAAATGTTATTCGTGCACCACAAGATTGAAGAATTTATTATTATTATTATTATTATCCTGGGTGAATAATATGAAAATGGAACAACATTCAGATGGAGAAAGTTATTCACGTAAACATTTTTGGAGGACCACTGAGTTGACGACTGCACGATCCATAATGCTTGCCCATACCATCATTGATCAAACAATTCGCGAT
Organism: Eptatretus atami; assembly: GCA_035128595.1. Lineage (NCBI taxonomy): Eukaryota > Metazoa > Chordata > Myxini > Myxiniformes > Myxinidae > Eptatretus > Eptatretus atami. The sequence goes on from CM068957.1 coordinate 134,547,387, forward strand.
TACAAGCCACTTGTATTGCAATTAAATAACACTTGCCCAGACACCACCACATATATATTTTACAGATCTGAAATGGATTTTGAAATTTTGACTCCTCAGGGAGCCCACTACGGACCGTACCATTTGTGTCCTGAGCACCATTTAAGTATCTGGTGCTCATGGGCAAAGTGGCGTCCAGTCAATATCGTGACATAAATGTGTAAAACGTAAGCAGCTTCTCTCACTGTTGGATGGTAACATTGATTCCCTGAACCAGTCCAAGTTTCTGATTTGGAGCAGTCACCATTATTAACTGGTTTCTTAGACTTCTGCTGAGAAGAACATGTTGTTGTAGCTATTTTAGTTGTGGGTCAACCACCATGGACTCGTCTTGATTCTGCCGTGGTTGCCTGATTTTACTGCCATAACCAGCTGTGACACAAAATTGTTTACAGAAACTGTTGCCAGTGTTACCCCCCACATCAAGCATACCAAATCATTTTGTGTCGAGCACTGTTTATTAGGCATTGTAAAAATCCACATCAGAATGGTGCACAGTCTGCCTGATCTGCTTCATGGAATTCATTGTGTTAGCACATACCGCAGTCCATCAAGACTTTCCCACGTTGGTACGAGACATGCGATAATTTGGCCAAATCCACCTCCTTAGGTTCTGAGTCGGCGAGAGAATGAAATATTTGCACAACTGTGATGGAATATAAATTTTTCCATTAAGATGTCCATTTTCATAAATATTTTGTTCACATTGAAATGTTATCTGTCATTTAACTAGTTTAACTATCAATATAAATCTTTGACGTCTCGTTAAGTGTTATCAGAGATTGAAATGATTTATCAGGTTTGATTAAGATTTCCCAAGCTATAACAAATTGGTGTTCTGATGCTTATTCACAGTTGATTGTATTTTGTTAATTATTTTGTTTTAAAGAAGCGGATGATTCTATAAAGACAAGCGGAAAGTTTTTATATTGGGCTGAAAATTACCTCTACAGTTTGTTTTGCCTTATAAAAGTAAAAAAAAAATGTTTCTTCGAAGCAGAACTTCATTGTGGTAAGGAACATGATGAATGGGTCAAAATGATATTCATTCTTAATGGGGAACTATGCAGGTTTTGTACATTGCCATTCCATCATGCCAGTGGCACATAACAATCATAATTGTCAAATTTCAATGACCGTTACTCACGATGACGGAAGAAAAGGCATAATTATTATGGCACAAGTCTGACCTTACTGTATAAATGTCATAGATTCTAGAATAATTTTGGTTCAGACTAAAGATATACAAATGTGTGGTACTTGCCTACACTAGATCACAGTAGGTTTGTTGACACAGGTGCAGTCGACTTAACAGGCCTCCCTTTGTCTGTTTTTTTTTTTGAAAATATCGTAATTACTAACACTGAATTCATCCCTTTGCTTATTTTCATTCCTTTTTCCAAGTATTAAAAATGTTTATCGATGTATATTTATGTTGTTTAAAGGTTGATATTTAGTTTTCATGGTTTAAAAGTGAAAATCACACATGAATTGTGTTTTTCCCCATGTAGGGCCAGCATGGCAGCCAAGGAGAAAAGGGTGATAAGGTACATTGGTCATGACCACTTGAGGTCACACATCTTGGAGTACACATATACACACACACACACACACACACACACACACACACACACCTTCAAAGGATACCTTCCATACTTCTGAACAAATGTTAAAAATATGGAAAGGTTACAATTTTTATTCTGCATATATGCCGATGAGTGTAATTGCAGCTCTGTCATTCCGTAGTGCTGGTGACACACCCAAAATCTTTCTGTGGATGTGGTTAAGCCACTTATCCTATCCCACTCTCAAAGAGTTAAATTCTAGAGTTAAACAAACATTATTTGTAGGAACGTTGACATTGAAAAAACGAATAACTTAAGTGCATCTCACAATATTAACCATGAAAGCTGGGTTGGGTGTGGCCTTGCAGGTAAGTTTTAAAGCAAATAAAATGAGGAGGCGTATTTGAAAGTTGTTTATTTCGTTTAATTCTGAGCAGTGAGCCGATTTTTCTTGATGCTGAATAACAGTAATAATATTCTTATGCAAATGTGGTTGCCAAATTAAACATCAGAAGAAAGAATACAATAAATTGATTCTCTTTTTATTCTTTTCCTGAAAAAGAAAAAAAACAACTTTCGGTTGAATGACTTATTTCTCCCTCTTTAAAAAGATTATTTATTGAGATGGGATTAATGCAATAACATATACGATTTGTTTTCAGGATATTTTTTAAAGCAGCGGAGCATGCACAAATAATGACATCCAAGCAAATTTCGAATAAAACATCGTGATAATCAAATGGCAAGTGCGTAAGGTTTACTGGTCGCCATGCAGATTGCACATAATAAATCGGAGAGGTCTGTGAGATTCCATTAAACACCTGTTAGACCTCAATTATGGAACCAGACCACTCACAAAGTAAATACCAAGCTCAAAACGAGGCAACAATAAATTGTCAGTAAATGCACAACAGAGAAAGAAAAATGCAGAAGTGAATTTGAGTTTGCATGGAAAAACATGTCAATAAGTTTGTGTATGATCCTGATCAGGAGAAATACAATAAACGAAGGTGCAGTGTGTGTTTTTCTTCTACATTGATGTATATATCGTGTAGGCTCGTAGAGGAGCTTGTACATATAATCCTTGCCCGATGTGTACATATTGTGATGTTCATGTAATTACTCGGCTCACACAAAGTGAAAAGTGGGTTAAGCAATTGGATCACTTTGTCAATATATCTGTATGTCTGTGTATCTGCGAACGTCAGTTTATAATCGAGGAACAACTTGATTTCAATTGAATGTTATATTTTGAACACGAATCGGAAAACCAACGAAGTTTGGCTGGACTTTGGTTCTGAATTCATTCCGATTGCACATGCATAGAGAGGAGTGACTTTTTTTTTTTTTACTCTGCCTGCCTGGCAGTCAAACAGCATTTAAAATCATTCCAAACAGGAAGCTGACTGTTTTAGTGACATCATAAAGGACACAAACAAAAGGCACGAAGAACGAATGTAACGTGTTAAATATAGTGGTGCAAAAGACGCTGCATCAACAGCGGTAAACTTCCAGAATTGTTTTTTTTTTTGTGACCTTTAAAATCTTCATTTTATTTGAATTGAATTATATACTTTAACACTGTAGAACACAAATTGCCTTTTAGCACTTTCAAAACCCTTCCATTTAGCAGTACTTGGACAAAATATGATGGCATTTTACAACATCAAGAGCAATAAAATTTGTCACTTGTCGACCCTGCCCATGTCCTTGTTTGTCACGACAGCACGAGGTAATGTGTTCCATGAACTGTTTAGTTTTACAAGGATTACAAGGACTCACCACCACACCCCTCCTTCTCCTTTTCCAACACACATAAACATAAACATAACGTAATAATATAGAATATAAATAAAACAACTATTCTTACTCGTAATAGATAGCATCGGTCTTCATCAGCACACAAGTAGAACAATTAATGGCATCAACAGAACATTGATCGTCGTTTCTTATCTGCAGTGGAAAGCAAAGAGAAATGCACCTTTTGAACATTAATACTTCATCAGATCAAAAGCTGTTTTTGATCTGATGAAAGGTGAACATGTAAAAGGTCAACTTCTTTGTTTTGCCCATGCATTTTGAAGTGGATAATCCGGTCGTATACTACTGATACTGATACTGTTACTTTATCATCCGAAGAACAAACTTTGTTGTTATGATATTTTTTGTTACCTTGTTTTGCTGCCATGATGCAACTGAACTGACTGGTCCATTAAAGCTGAAATTTAAAATGTATGGTTTTGGTCACTTTGCTGGTTGCTCCGTATTCATACATTGCATTTTCCTTTGTTGCTTCACTGCTTCACTCGCTTGCACTTTCCAATTTGAAATAATTTCCAGTTTGCGAATTGCTCAGATAAAGCCTCCTTTGTAGTCTCACAAATCATGTAACCACCAGATCAAATGGTAATTTCCTGTTAGAAAATGGTCACCGGTTCCTTCCCATGGGACGAAACCAGAGAAAACATTTTTATTTTGGATCATAGAGATCTCTTCAAAATCCATCGCATGCCCGTCAGACAATGAAAATGCAATAACCGGGTTTAAATTATAATTCACAGGTAATTTGTGAGAATTTATATGTGTGCAGAACACCTTTTTATAGGAATGGTTAATGTCTATGTAAAATATCGATACAACGCCCACCTCCATTCTTTTATCACTCTCTCTTAACACATGTGCAATTGTCTTCCCAAGTGCTTTGCCTCGAGCTTTCCCAAAAAGGATTTAAGGTTTCCTGCTCAGCACCAACTCATAATCTCTTTCAATTCCACTGCTAAGCTACACTGGACACATCGAGACACTGGTTCTCAACTTCCTCCAACAATTTCCTCTCCTTGTGCTTTGGGGAATCCGATTGTTGTTGTGGTCCCACTGTTATCCCTTTGCCCAGTGTCACATTATCGATATCCAGCAAGTTGAAAATTCACAGCTCAAAGATTAGTAAGTAATCAAGGTGATGTGCAGTTATAATTGGTAAATTAGTTTCCACAAAAAGGCATTCTGAGATTTACACTGAGGTATGTGATATGCATCTCCTTCTTCTTTCATATGCAGCACTTGGCTGAGGGTAACATCATCTGCTGGGGAATAGCTGTGCTGCTGATGCAGTGCCTCATGTAGGTTCGAGCAGGAATTTGTAATTTGGACACTGTGCCAGGGATAGCTCACCAACTCTTTATGCAGAACACCATGGGATATTTGAGGTTCACTAACTACTGCTGGCAGAAGGGACGCCCAGTTTAACATCCATCCGAAGGGCAGCACACACACTGAGGAATTGTCCTGCTTGTGAAACACCAGCATGACAGTTTTCAACTGGGTTGAGAGGGAAACTCGAACTAAAAAGTCCAGAGTCGAGTGTGCCGACCGCTAGGCTATCCTACCAGCCCACGTGATATGTAAAGTCATAAAAATCTTCACTGTAACACTTATCATTCATTGTACACCGTCTGCAAATGATAAATGTTGACTACTTCCGACCACTATACGCCGTTCTTAAATTACAAGATCCCACTGACACTTCTCAAATCATATCGCCATAAAACCAAGAAGCACGCACTTCCTTGGGGAGTGATTGTGCCCGTGCATGGTCATGTTACATGCCATTGGCTTTGGTCACATGACCTTCCTTAAGCAAGAGCAATGGCTGACTTTAGTTTGCAGATATTTTTTGTTTATGGCCATTTTAGGACAGTTTTGTGATTTTCCTGGAATGCTGGCTTTGAGTTACATCACTATACAACATCAAAATTTTCCAGCCCACCAAGAAAGAAGTAAACATTTACATGAGTGACTGAGTGAGTCAGTGGGGAGAGGATAGAAGAGGGCTTTTATATGATATATAGAGAGGTGTGTGTGTGTGTGTGTGTGTGTGTGTGTGTGTACACACACGCACACAAACACACACACACACTCGCTTAACATTGTCCCAGTTAACTTTGATTCGTTATTAAGTCGCTGATCTATAAGGCAACATATTTATTTAAAGTCATTCACCGTTCCGTTATACAGGCATTTTACCACTAATTCAGGACCAAACTAATGGTTTTCCTAATTTTATTAAAGTTACAGTATAAACCATACCGTAAATACCGGTGTATAAGCCGTGCCATAAATACTGGTGTATGAGCCCAACTCGAGTACGCACAGTATCGGCCTAAACACACACTGAGCTGTGCATTGATATGATCGGTGGTTGTGTCACCCTCTCCGATCTCAGGTGTTTGACAAGTAGTGATCCACCTGAGTAGCTGCCATGTGATTATATGTTAAACTGATGGAAACATCCTCAAGTGCATTAATACCATCAGTGGGTCCTGGGCTCATGTTACTCAGGTGTGCATGAATGGTGTGTGGAGAAAGTTTTGGCCTTCATGTGTTCATGACTTGAAAGGATTTAATGATGTTGGCCATGCTCTGAAGAAAATTTTCCTCGGCTTGGCCAATGAAGCAGGTTTTGATGAGGTGGAAGAAGGGGACGTTACACAACTTCTGCAATCACATGGAGGAGAGCGAACCAATGAAGACCTGAAGCAACTCGAGATAATGAGAAAAGCAACTGGAGATGATGATACTCAATTCTTTGTTTAAAATTATTTAAAACTTATACTCCAGATCTAAATAATGTCTTTTGTGTGACGATAAGAAATTTCGTAGAACCTAACCCCCCCCTATTTACATTAATTTGAATGGTGAAATTGGATTCGCTTAATGTCGTTCGGTTAAAGTCGCACTTTTCAAGAACGTAACATTAAGCGAGGGTTTACTGTATTTCATGAAGCTTGTACATAAATCACATGCAGGACAAATATATCGACACCCACTTTCTATTTTATGAATTATTTTGCATCATAGCTGTCATTCTTCCAGGAATGCAGGAACTTACAAAAATTGAGATTAAATGATAAGCATTGATTTCCAAAAATATTGCTGACGTGTCCTGTTAACTTTTTGCAGGGTGATCCCATGTCACATGGAATGGTCAGAGCGATGGCGAGACAGGTCTGCAGAGAACTCCTCTCAGGTGAGTAAAAGGGTTGTATTAGAGAGTAGTTTCAGGGTGGGTTATAATGTAATAAGTTTTTATGTATCATTAAATCGATCTCTATAACTTCATGTAAATGTATGCATTGTATACGAATGTACGCATTCGTTGGATTGGATTCTGAAATCCGTAACAATATGAATGAACATTTCACGGGCCTTTGAAGACCAATGCGTTCACCAGATTGGAATATGGCAAATGCAGTATGTTCTCTGTTCTGGCCCTTAATTTGCTCACACACCAGTGATAGAGTCGCACAGCCAGGCCGTATCTGCCCTTCCAAAAGATGTCAAAGGGCGTCTGGGTTTAATTAATGACGCCTTACTGTGCCGATTCCTTTGACCCTTCTAGAGTTTATATGCCAATTAACTATGATGCTCTGGAGATCCCATTCCAATGTCCACACAATTTTAATTAAACCAGGGATTTATTTACAATAAAGAAAAATTGCAGTTGGGAGAGAGAGAGAGAGAGAGAGAGAGAGAGAGAGAGAGAGAGAGAGAGAGAGAGAGAGAGAGAGAGAGAGAGAGAGAGAGAGAGAAGAGAGAAAGAGAGTAGGAGAAAAGAAAGAGAAAAAAAAGCAAGAAAAGAGAGAAAAAAGAGAGAAAGAGAGAAAGAGAGAAAGAGAGAAAGAGAGAAAGAGAGAAAGAGAGAAAGAGAGAAAGAGAAACACGGACACACAGATTTCAGGTTTTGTCCGTTCATCCAACACAACAGTGCAGCATGAACAGCTGGAACCCACGCCAAGAGAGCTGCAGGACCAAAGCACTGTGGGAACCGAACCAGGGTTGGAATGCGAGCACAGAGTCCGGGGAGCAAGGAGTGAGCCAGCAAGTGGGAGTCCTGAGTGCAGTGAGCAGGGAGTCCAAATGGGAGAGAGCAATTTCTACACTTAGCAGTTCTTTTTAGTTTTTATCCAGGGCGGCGCCACTGAACGCTCAGTGCGTGCTGATTTTTCTCTCTTCAGGGAACCTTACCCCCACCATTTTGGAGTCTCTTGTTTTTGCATCGCCAATGCTCATATCAGCCACATGGACACACCTGGTTCTTGATGGTTCTGTTCCACGTGGAAGCCATGTGGAGCTTGGCATTGCTAATTTTTCATTGATTGGAAAACATGTAGTCACAGATCACAAAGGGGCAAAAACTCAAAATATAATGTGGGCGGTTATGTCGGTTCCACAGAAATGGTAAGAGAAGACAAAGGGAACATCACTAAAACAAACTCGGCAGTGCTTGTCATACACTTGTATCGTATGCTTATGCTGAATATGCATGATGGAAATAACTAGTACAAACTAAACTCGTTTACCCCTAAGCCATATTTGCAACATATATATATATATATTATATATATATATATATATTATATATATATATTATATATTTATATATATAATGAGCCTGGTGTGTCTATTTTAAGGGGTGCTTGGGATCCTTGGGGTCCTGAGTTCAAGTCCCACTGGCTGCTTAGTTAGCATCAGGGGGTTGACTCAGCCTGTCATCCTGAAGTCGGTGAAATGAGCACCATATATACTGGTAATTATCCCTGCAGGGTTGAACGTGACTGAAGGTGGCATCAGAGAAGGCGATCCGCCATAAAAAAAAAACAATGCCACAAGAAAGTACATTGATTGGAGCCTGCAAAAGCTGACCCCTGCTCAGATAAAGGCTTTAAAGTGTGATAATATTTATATATTTAATATATATATATATTAATATATATATATATATTATTATTATTTATATATAATATCGTGCTAAAAAATGGATACAGATTTGAATATTTCAGAAAAAAAAAATGAATAGCAGAGAAAGTGGTGATGTTGAGTACTACGAGTAACAGATGGTGTTAGCATGTGATGGAATGATTGCATGTCATCAATCAGCTGGTACCCATAAGGCAGTTCAAAACGTGAAGATGGTATAATATTCGACAAATAATGTCTGTGTACATTTTACTGAGACATCATGTATTGTTTGTATGTATGTATGTATGTATGTATGCATGATGCCCACACCATGTATTTAGTGAAGCATGTACGTAAATCGCATGCAGGACAAATATATCGACACCAACTTTCTATAACTGTATTTGAGTTATTTTGCATCATAGCTGTCATCCGAATGCAGGAACTTACAAAAATTGAGATTAAAAGATAATCATTCATTTCCAAAAATATTGCGGACGTGTCCTGTTATATATTAGAGCCTCTACACTGGAATGAGGACTGCGTGAAACCATCTGCCACACCAGCACTTGATGCTGGGATCCTGACAAACAGGAGGCACCTGCCACTGATCCACCCTGCTTTGGCATCCAAATATAAGGCTGACAATTTTGAATTGTAGCCAGGAAATAATATATTTAAGTTAAATTGGAACTTCCATCTTTAATTGCAGTGAAACAGACAGAACTACCCACTGTTAAAAAGCAGTGTCAGCTGCTACACTGCTTCAATGGTGTCTTTCATCCTACACAGGCTTCGGAAGCCTTTTTTGGAATGCAAGCCAATGCTTTTGGAAAGTAATGTCACTTTCAAATTCTGACATGTTTGAGATGACCATAGAACTAACATTATTTTTCAAGTGTCCAGCAATTATACTGGAAGACAGTTATATATTACATGCTTGAAAAACTTGAACTGAAAAAACAAATGTGTTGATCTGTGTACCACATTGGGGGAATTGTGCAACTTTATATTCCAAACTAAAGTCATTGGTGCATTGTTCAAACAGATTAGATGACCCTCATTACAAACGACCATTCATCACATTCAACTGGAATATCATCACATATCACATATCAGTGAGACACATATCAGTTAGACACATTCATCACATATCAGTTCGAGCAGGAATTTGGAATTTGACCATTGTGCCGATGATAGCAGCTCACCTACTCATTGCAAAGGAAATAATGCGATCTTTAACGGCCACCAACTAACACTGGCAGATGGGATTCACCGTTTAACATCCATCCGCTGGACGGCACACACATTGATTCGACACCAGAATGACAGTTTTTAGCTGGCTGAGATTCAAACCTCGGCTACACAGCTCGGAGGCAAGTGTGCATACTTCTGGACTCTCCTTCCACCACATCATTGACTTTGCTGGAGAATTTTGTGATGAGAAAATGCTGATGGACAGTCAGCTTAACTTGCTGCAATAGTTTTGATCATTGGTAATTTAGTAGAAATCACTCTATAACCATTGTCACTTATACAAGGTGTCTGCATACCTTTAACAGGCCACCATTCTGTCATGGAATAATGCCAAAGCGGCTCTATAGAGAGGAATTCAACAAGTGTTATTGCCATTACTGAATGAAATCGACAGGACGTTGATTGATGTATGCTGACCTTCATAAGAAGCAAGGTGAAGCTGACTTTGGCTCTAATGAAGGGTTAATGCCAAAAACATCAGCTTCTCCTTGCTTCCCACAGCTCTTAGCATACCTCAATCAACTTTTTGTTTAATTTATCCCTTGCTCTACCTTTCCGCTGATACAGATCGACACTAGCCTTCACAGCAACACTAGTTCTTCATTCCTTATTGCCATTACTGACTCAGTGGAGTCATGAATTGGATGCTCAATCACCAAATTACAATATAGATGCTCAACCAATTGAGCCAACCTGAAAGTGCACTCAAGGCAAGTTAACCTCATATCCACTAGGAATGTTGCACCAAGTTTGCATCGGGTATGTCGGGTCACCATTCACTGGAATAATGTTGAGACCCCATATTTGGTGCCCATAGTTACTTCCTAGTTCATAAAAAATCACGAGCTGTTGAACCAATGTAAGAAATATGTTGGTGTGGTTTGTGGTCTCTGTCCACCAGAAATCACTGTGTGCAGTCTATAATTCCATACCATTGTACATCATTTGACATGATATAAGTTTCATGGAGGAGGTTGGACATACATTATAAGAGGAGAGAGAAAATAAGGGAAAGGTGGTCAGTAAGAGATCGGAGTAAGAGTAAACAAATAAATGCTCATGCAGGGAGCATCTTGGAAGAGAGTCGCTGAAAACAGGATCTAAATTCCACCATTTTGCAAAAGTAATATCTATATTTTATTTTTTACAGAACCATGGTATAGACACTTAAATGACTCATTTTCCAGTCATTTCTTATTTTTAAAATGAAGTAAAATTGAGTACCCTAGCTTACATCAAATTACACCAATGTTTTATACAAGCATAATATCCTTAGTCATTAAAAATGTCACCGTGGGTTTCAGGTCATGATCATGTAATGAAGTGTTGCTGTGGACAACTCTCAAGAGAAATATTATATGTTCAATGAACCCCCCTCCCACCGCCGACACACACTCCCAGCTTCATCTGCCTTCCTAAGTTTTGGAAATATGAACCGAAGAACGAAAAATAATCCATTTTATTATTTTTCCCCAAACGCTGTTCAAATGCCTTTTTTGCTTCTTGCCGATGAAGTTCACCATTCTTGGCCTGGAAAAAAGACTTCATCTTTGCTTATTCGGGTTCCCCCTGACGATTCCATTGCAGTATTTGGTGTTTCATTTGATCATCATAATCCTGCTCAATCATAGTTGTTGTCGTTTTTTTTTCTTCCTCTGCTATTCTACCTTGATCTCTGCAACACCAGGAAGACGGAAGCACTATCAGCAGTTTCTAATCCATGACAAAATGAATCTACATGTGCTCTCAGAGAATGCGCAAAGTGCCAGGCGTGAGCGTTATACAGGAAGCCGTCTTCACGCCTTTTTGATAAAATCTTGGGAGCCAAGGATACATTCCCCTTCAGTCAGTCACGTAAACTTGTTGATGAGTTTCAGAGGTGGCAGAGTATTTGGAAATAAAAATCTATTGTAGTAAAAGAAAATAATGCATGCCATTGTGGCAGCTTCTGCATTCCTTTTGTCATTTTGGTTACATGCAGCAATACAGGTGTATCCATTCAAATATCTCAAAAATACTGTAAAATAAATTAGGTAATATATTTTAACCAATTTACTGGGGTGCAAAAATCTACTGTGCTGAGCTGAATGTGGATAAAAAGGTTCAATCTCAACACCAAACTAGCTTTTCCAAAGATAGCAGCTGTATTGAAGCCCTGCCATGAATTAAGTTACATAGGATACCATCGAGTATTTGGAATTTGAAGGTTGCTTACTTACCTCTTTTTACTTCGAACATTTAGCTTCATCTCTTCTTCTGATAACAGCTGTTCAAGCAGCAATTGTCTAGGATTGCACAGTCATAATGGAGGATAATATATCAGGTCACAAGTACTTCCATTGGTTGGCAGGATAGCTTGGAGATAGTGCACTCACGTTTGAGCTGTCTCTGCTTGATTCCTTGCCAACAATAAATTGCCAACCTGGTACTTCACACCTTCCATCAGACGAGATGTTAATCGGGAGGTCTGTCTGCCAGAATTTGCTGATGCAATTTCAAGATCCATTAAAGTGTCTTTCGCAAGAGTAGACCATGGTGGCGTGCTGACACCCGAACCAATTTCCAGCCCAAATCAGCCACAAGTCTCATGCTGGCTGCTTTCTGGTGGTGTCTACCGAGGCCTTCTCAGTGCATCAAAAGACCTGAAACCTTCCAGGACACTGCATTCTGTCGTATAGGACTGTTCCGTTGTCGCCCATCAATAGACTTTAGTCCGGCTGTCCTGAAATCACACACACACACACACACACACACACACACACACACACACACACACACACACACACACACACACTTGAACAAACTCCCACTCCTTTGTCCTCGATTAGTCATTTAGGTGCTTATACCTTTTAATCACTTTGTGAAGGAAATGGCATTCAACAGTTTAGCTTCTTCTTGAATCACTACTGTACAGAGAGAAGTTCAATCCACTTGACTCATCATACAATAATTAGGAAACAATGGATTTTAACAATTAAAAGCTGATCAGAGTATGTTTTTAAAACCAAAAATAAAAATGATAATAACAGTTATCTACATAGTCCCTTTCACAATGAGATGTGTAAAGGTGTTTTATAGTAAAATATCAAGTGAAAAGGGGAACAAGTTAAAGAAACGAAAATATAACATGACGAATAATAGACAGATACCGTAACCAAATCAATATGAAACAAAATAGAACAGTAGTCTATTGGTACGCACAACATCGAGGCTTACTTAAACTACTGCAGCAGTGAAGATACAACAAAATGAAAACAATGCTGAATTACAGCAACAAACTATCAATTTCTAAACAGAAACAGAAACCAGAAAATATTTGATAGAAGAGAAGAAAAAAGGAAGAGAAATGAAAACATCAGCGAACTTTTGTGTTCATCTATATGTAATGGAGCAAGTGTATATAATATGTATCATCCACTCCTCCGAGAGGATTTGACCAATGAAGCTGAAAATTTCAGGGATTAATGAGGACACCCTGAAGTTGTGCATGTGCAAGTTTTGCTTGATTCCATCAAGTTTTGAAAGAGAAAAAAAAGTTTTTTTTCACCCATCTTGGCATTTCCTTCCTTTGGGGGGAGAGTGGATGCAATTGGAATTATCTGAGCTTTCTAACCACAATGTATTGTACTGTATATGCACATAAGCAGCACATGGAGCGGGTGCTTCTGGTGTTGATAATTTTATATCTGCTCACATGATGGAGGGTTATCTCTGGAGATGGCAAAATATCATGGTTTGGGTCAACATAATCCAGGGCTCCCACAACTACGAGGGACATGAGGAAGGAACGAAGACCCAGAATGGAAAATGAAAAGGTGCAGGGTGGATAGTCGACTTCCTCAAACTTAGAGCTCAATGAACCACATTGACCCTGCAGCAGATATCATAAGGAAAATTATTTTCATGATCACCCATCCTGCCTGCTTCGATGCAGATAGAGCAGCGCAACATTCCACAAAGGTGTTCATCGAAGATTTGTCAGCGCTGACTGCCATGGCCACAGCACGCTTATGGTAATGGATCAGGCGGCAGAATTACAGAAGGAGCTGCGGATGACATTTGGACTATTAGCCCTTTGCCACAGCAATCTTTAATAGGTGTTTTTTTCCTCTGATGAAGGGCTAAAGTTTCAAGTAACAGCTGTAGCTCATTTTCCACAGTGGGAGACAGAATCTGATAAAATTGAGTTAATAGCATCCATTGTTTATCTTGTCCTTGAATGCTGGTCGTCACTCATCTTCAAATCGACTAGGATTCCATTGTAATTCATAAACACTTGCGTCAAGGTGTATCGTGTATATTTTGGGGGTATTGCTGATGCATAAATGTTTGTAATTTTATAATTCTAACTCCCTTTGAAATGATAAATAGTGGTGACTTCTGAAATAATTATATTGGTGATGGCAGTTACATTCTATGTAATGAATGACTTTTTCCATTATTCTTACCTTTGTTTGCACCAGAAAAGTTCAATCATTACAACAACCTCCTCAACAATGTACCCCACAAAAATACTGCGAAGCACTCTGTGACTGGACCTCCTGGGCCTCCTGGGCCTGCAGGCTCTGCAGGACGTCCAGGGGTCCCTGGGAGAGCAGGACCACCTGGGTTTCCTGGATCACCCGGTGTAATGGGAGCAATGGGACCAAAAGGTATCGCATTATTTTACACGCGTTACATTTAAATATCCTGCTTTGAATCCTATTTAATTCACCTTTTGTTCAATATTAATTTGTTTATAATTTCTGATTATGGTACCAAGTTATCAGTTCCTAGCATTCAGCACCGATTTGGATCATCTGCACCATTGCTTGTTGGTCTTGCTGTTTTGTCGGCTGCATTTAGTGCTCATCCATGATCAGCCTTCCCTGGGGTGATGGCTTGCCGGCGATTTATTTATTTATTTTTCACAATTTATCAACCAGGAAATGTATTTAAGTATAATCTGTCAATAATTTATGCATATCATACACAGCTGTTACAAATAACTAGCCAGAAAAATTACCGGTTTAATGTGTCAATACTTGTAGCTATCAATCACTAATTGGTATTCTCATTAATCTTGCAGTCAATGGTTATCCTTAGGTTACTTTGTGTTTCTTGTAGTCCAGAACTAGACATGGAATGCTAGATTATTATCCTTACTTCTCAGGCCTTCTCGGAAAGAAAGGTCAGAAGGGAGAACAAGGACAATCTTCACAAGGACGGAGTGGACCACCAGGCCCGCCGGGTAAGTATGTTGTCTCATGACTAATGTCAATGCAACCATAATATCCATTATTGCTAAAAGAAACATTAAATGGCATTGCCATGTTACCCAGTGTAGGGTTTTCAATTAAGTACTCATTTGCAAAATCAAAGCTTACATTTTCCATTCGCTGCAGGTATCGCAGGAAAATCTGTCACTGGAAGCACAGGACGGCCAGGTCACATGGGTCCCAGAGGATCACCAGGGTTACCGGGATCCTCTGGAAAACGGGGCCTTCCTGGGCAACGTGGCTACTGCGATTCATCACAATGCAATATGATCTACACAGGTATGTACATTATCAACAGAAAACTAGGAATGTACTTCACATGGTTGCAATTTTTCTTTCTCCAAGTAAAAAGCTTTCATTTTTTAATTACTTCCTTTTTTGTCGTGTCTATATTATATTGTGTACGAACAAAGTTGTTACAGTTTGGTGGATGGCTGGGTGTGTTGGAGGGAAATGATAGAATCATTAAATTATTACAATGAACAAAAGTGTTGGCGATGGTTGGGGAGAATTGGGGGTGGGGTGGGGGAAGAGACAAAGGAATGCTTCTGATTGAGTGTGGAAGGAAAGGAGCTAGGGACACTATACAAGTCGAGGAAAACCAAGGGAAGGGACATGTATGGGTCCAAATTCCACCACTTTCTGTATGTAATAAATGCATGGCTCTTTGCAGTCGAAATTATACTTCCTTTTCCTCAAATCCTCCTTTTTTTATGAACCTCTCTAACTTTTCGACCTTGGTTTGTTTCCTCTCCTTTTTTCCTCCAATTTGGGGAATCGATAATTTATGTCACAACAGGGTTTGCGCTTCTTCTGTAGTTAGAAATCCTTTATGGAGTTTGTACGAGGAGAAGTCAACAAGTGTTTCATTCAACCACAAACTAATGGCCCTGCGCCACTGAAACTCAGGACAATTGTATTCGTTTTCAATGTAGTTTATATCCATAATCACATTTTCACAGCAGCTGTGAGTTTGCTGATGCCATTGAAGTAGAAGTAGTTTTTGGCTCTGAAAACTTTTGAAAATAAAAATACTTTTTGTCTCTCCCTCATAGTGCAGACGTTGTGTGCTGCACAGTGTGGTGGTGATCATATGGCAGCTTAGCTGCCGGGGTAGCTATCATTTCTTGAAGCACGACTGTGTCGCTGATGCAGTGCCCCTCCACCAGTACACACACTGGAACTGGTACTCATTTCACCGACCTCGGAAGGATGACAGGCTGAGTCAACCCCCTGGTGTATTAATTCAGCGGCCGACGGGGCTTGAACTCAGGACACTAGGATCCCAAGCCACCACCCTAATCACTGAGCCAACACCACGCTGACACTGCTGCACAGTGTTATTAGTCCCCTACCGGTTTTACTGGAGCGACTATAGGTTTGCTCTCCATCCGTCCATCCCACTTGAGGGTTTTCAGACTTTTTTCAAAGACCCTTTAGCATATTCAACTGAAACTTGGTACACGGCTTTGCAATGATAAATTACAGAACAAGTTCGAGTTTCAAGGCGTTTAATTAATTTTTCACAGAGTTATGCCCTTTTTGGACTTAGGAAATATCACATCAGTCAGGGACATGTATTGCAAAGCAATTATCGCTCTTATTAAGACTTGTAATCTCAAATTACCATCACATTATTTTTTCCTTTAATATCCAATTTGGACTTTTCCTTTTGCTTCTGTGACTGCACATTGTAGCAGATAGTCAAGCAGTCTTTCAAGAAACTTTCTTGTTGACATTCTTGGATTTCATGCCTGCGCTTGTGTAATTACTTTGCCAAGAGAAAGGTCTCTCGTGAAATACAGCGATGACCTTTCCCATATGATGGGCGATACCCCAGGTGTTTTGTGCAGCACTGGCTTGTTGTGGTACAGCGATAATTGGTGCTTTAGTGCTTTTTCCTTTGAATTTTGCATTTGTTTCAATGTGCTGGGAAATTCTGGCTTGCTTTGCCACGGTGTGGATGTGTGTCCAATGTTTTGTTTGTTGCAGCTGAAGACATCAACTTCCGGAAGTGAAGGAAGGCGATTGCCGCTCCTTATCTCACCTTCTAAATCCAAGCTTCTACCAAATACACAAACTCAATCCAATCACCCAACTTTTATATTCAATGTAAACTTTATTCCAACCCAATCTACATCCTGATCCTTACAAAACCCTGATTTTTTTCATCATCTTTCCTCTGTCTATTCATATATAGTCTTTTTATACAATAGTTTGAAACTAGCCTTCGCAAAACTAAGACCTTAATATTACTCCACGTTAGCTTTGGCTGAATGATTTTTAGCCTCTCTTGCAAAGACAATGGCTCACACTAGAGCAATGTATATAAATACAGTGCATGAAGGTCAACGGCATAACAAGGACTATTTAGGAGAGGTGGTGCAATGATGGAAGGAAATGTAAAATAGAGCAATTTTCAAATAAAATCAATGAGAATGAACCTGATCGACATAATGCCACATTCAAGACTGTAGTGTAAAATGCTTCAACCATCAGTCATTTATAAGGTACCCACTGCAGATATTGTTTGCTTTTATTAAAGGTTTTATTATTTATTTTCATCTTTTTGTGCAGAGCAGTGTAGTTTAGCAGGAAAGTCCAACATTTTTGACGATGCATAATAAACAATCAAATCAAAGATGTGATAAAATCTGGTTAAAGAGTTAAAAGCAACTTTTTACCCTTTAACATAAAATAAAAAATATTTTACTTATTTGCTAGTAATTTCTAATTACCACAATTTTCACATGTAGCAACCAAATTTTTTTTTAATCATCATTAAAGCAGAAGCGTTTGATTTCATGAAACCTTTAAAATTACCTTCGTGAAGTAACAAAATTTCCAATAAATCACCTTCTCACCCACCCATCTACATTGATTCCAAAAACAACTTTTAATGAAAACATCAAGAGAGATGGCAAGCATTATTTTGAGTCAGATTTTCTGATTCAGACAGTCTCATCATCAAAGACCTGCTTTTATATTGCTCTCTATAACTACTTGGAATTATGTTGAATTTCCTATACCCTGCTTCTGCTGACTGCTTGGATCACAGACAAGCAGGGCCTCTAAAACTGGTCACTACTTCCATTCGTGGAGTGGGATTATCTTTGCCTGTCTGCATGCATGTCCCTGCTTTTCTTGCAATCGTTTCTTACTCACATGAAAGGCACAGAGCCAGACATTCAACTCATGCTTGTGATTTCTGACAGATTTCATACTTCGTTAACGTCAAGTTCTATCGCTTGTTTTCTTATAATATCGAGTATCTCTTCTGCACTTTGTATAAACTTTGATGAGGCTCCTAACTGGATTCCCTCTCCCCCTCCCAATTCCTTTAAACATGTAAAATTTGAACATTATTTGAGACACAAATAAGGGGGGTGTCAAAATGTTTTGACCTTTATATGGCTGGAAAGTTGCATCGCAGATGTCACTCTTAACTTTTGCGTGTGTTTAAAACATGAGCAATTGGAGTATGCATTGGTATGTACTGCTGAAACCAGACAGAAAACGAGGTTTTTGTTTTTTAATTTCTTTTATTTTTTACATAACTTGGCCATTTTCAAAGAACATATTGATATATATATATATAATTCCTGCATTGCAAAATCTTGTGCAATTTATTATCAACTCAAATCCATCTTTTTGGGGGGATCGGGATACATTAAGACTTTAAAAGCAGTAATAACCTGACTAAAGGTTCATGACTAACCCTAACATTTGGACTTGCAATGGAAAAAAAAATCTTATAAATCAAAATGTGTGTCTCAATTCTAAAGGAACTAGCCTTACCAGACACATATTTATAAAAAGTATAAATTCCTACTTTGACGTTAGAAAATTAACGAGGTTATAATAACACGATTGTCTCTATTTTATTGCAAATTATAACTGTATACACACTGTCTATATAAGTGTCACTGGTTCAGTATTAATATCGATAATGCACAAAATTAATTTGTTTGTTTCAACTTATTGCTCCTTATTCCATCCTGACCTTTTGGCTCTGACACCATCTTTCTGTTACATTCCTGTTGGATGCTCACCTTCATGAAGCTAATTCAGGCAACCGAATGGCAGCGGGCTATCGGCCTTATGCGTAACCAGGCCAGATTGGACAGGCCTCAAGTTCAAATCCTACCCAACTGTCTTCCCAGCATGATGCTGCAGCCACATCATTGAGCAGGCACTGAAGGACGAAGTTGGTGTGAGCAAACATCCCTCAGCTTGATTTGTGGTTTGGGCCATTTGTTATTCTGAACCCCAGGTGGGAAACTATTATAACATCTAATAAATCTAATGAATGAAACCTTGTAGCCCACCTGGATGGAAAAGGTAGGGGGAGGAGGTCCTTCCTTTTGGAGGTATACTGATCTTCCTGCTCAATGCATGTGTTAAGACTCATGACTTGTTTATCTTAACCAACAATTTGTTGTTATTTTTTCATTTGTTTTCATTTTTAATTTCATTTATTTCTTTGGCTTTATATGTTGATGATATGTTTGAATGAACACACAAAGCAGATAATTTAAAACATTTTACTAATTTAGAATTAATGCAATATAAGTGAAAGAGCCACCCCCATCTCCTCCTCCCACTCCCTCTCCCCCAAATACTGGAGTTTTAAGTTTTATTCTGTGTGTGACATGTTATTAAAGGTCATCAACAACATTTTTACAAATATGCATTTCAAATGCATTAAGATGCAGGAAAACAATGTCCCCTGTACTTAAAGGGCAACATTCCAATGGACAAATCTCAGCATAATATCGCACGATGAACATAACATCTACAAGCTGCAGGTTGTGACACTTTGAAAGCTAAACAACTAGGGGAGATCATATAAGTTATAATTGCGGTCACTCAATATTTGTTCAGGATAAAGACCATGATGTCATCATCTGAAAAATAATATTACATTTCCAACTTTTCACAGGTTTTCATCTTTGGAGACATTATTCTTACAATTGTCTTGGAAATAAATATAACTGTTTATGACCTTACATGACTACAATGTGGTGAAATGGTAGTGGAATGAATGAACACGTTTTATAGAGCAATTTGCTGAGCACCGAGGTATGTTTTTATATATATATATATATATATATATATATATATATATAATATATATATATATATATATATATATATATTACATACATACACACACACACCACACACACACACACACACACACACACACACACACACACACCTTGAAGGTGATTTTTTTTCTGCTTTATTTTATTTTTAAACATATCATCTTGTGATGTTTTGATTATTTTAAGCAGTAGGATTTGGCTATTAGACCCCCATATGACCTATTTATATGGATGCCTATGCTTTGGCCTAATACCAGTGCAGGGAAACCATGCTAATGATGCTGCTGTTTACCCTGTCCAACTGCAATATTGGTATTATCCTTTTGGGATCCACCATTTGTGTTGTATTTGCTTTGGTTCCCATTATTACTTTACTCATCTGTAATCTATTTCCCACCACATTTCTTACCCTTCTATCTGCCTGTAAATCAATCCAATGTTACTTTTGTGCTGCTGCAACGTGCACACAATATCTCTCAAGAAGGACAATTTTGTGTTGTGCTCCTTCATCGATTCTTACTTCTCCGGTACTACTTGGGGCCTCCGTTGCGAGGCTCAAAATAATGGATGCTGATGTGTAACTGAGAAAACAAAATCCTGCAAACATGTGTTTTTGGGAAGAAGAAATAAAAAATACACAACAAACCCAATAAAAAAATAGGAGATCACATTTATTGAGTTGAGGCCAAATTCTTTCCCTGAGGCATGAAAACTATAATGTCAAATTTCATCAAACTGTTGTGTTGGATTAGCAACACCAGCATTTCATAATGGTCCTCTCATCGCCCACTGTGGCCGTTGTTTGGTTTGAGCTGATTTTCAAATAGTTATTTTATGCACTTCTATTCCTGCCAACACCAATGCCTGCCAAAGCATTTCTACCTCTTTGCCGCCTGATTGAAACCTGACAACTTTTTCATTCTATACATCATCAAAGTGTTGGCACTGCTTTCTCAAAATAATAAGCATGTATTTTTTGCGCCGTAAAGTGAATGCATTGTATGATAATGTTTTATGAAAGCTTAACTTATCAAATGAAATGGAAAAAAAAGTTATTGGTGGGGTTGACTTAAGATAAGCTAGAAGAGTATATAACTATATACATCCCTCACTCTATTATGCTGCTTCCACGATGCAAATGATCGAATGCTTGCAAGAAGTTGAGAGTGAATTTGGGTCATTGGTGTACCACTTCATTTTCTTACCACCTCCTCATATTCGTACAAAGGCAGTGTGTATGGGGAGGTTTTATTATTATGATGTTGTTGTTTTTTTTTGGTGTGTGTTTTTATGATGATTTGAAGTTGTTTTGTTTTCATTTTTCAATAAAAAGAAACATAACCTAACTGTATGGCTTCACTTCAACCACAGGTATTAAATATGAGTTTTGAAAAAGTAATTTTCCGCTTTGGAATGAATTTTCGAGCACGGGCCAATCATTTGGAAGCAGCTCCGATAGGACAGTACTTTGTTTCACAAGGGACTCCTTGTTCATTTCCGTGGAAGGAAAATTGCCATGCATTTAAGCTGTCAACTTATGAGAAGCCAATTTCAACAAAGTGGACAGAAAGCAAACATTTTTCTAAGCTTTCCCTTTTGAGACAGCCAGACACAGGAGGGAGAGAGAAAAAAGTTCATATAGTTTTGTTTTGATGAAGTATTTGGGTGATGACACAGGTGAGGGTGATGCCTGTAAATGTTATACCCTTGTTTTTCACATTAGTCTGATGATGGGACACACCTACACCCGGCAGGTAGCATAAATCGTTGCAAATCAGGAGGAAGTTAATGAAGACTGCTGCAGGTGGAACTTCACAAAATGAAATGCCGTTATGCTGTAGTGAATATCAAAAAACAATTTGCATTGCAGTCCACGTGGAAATGCCACTTTGCAGCATGGCTGGAAACATGTTCACGGCCTGGTTGGATCAGTGATGCGAGTAAAACACCGATTTTAAACTTTTCCTGATGTATGTTATCAGAATACATTTCAATATGGCTTGCCATTGATAACAACCAAGTTGTTAGACCATGACGTTAGAAAACCTTGTTTTCAATTTTACTCCATTTGCAGAAAGGTAAGCTGTGGAGGACTTTGATAATTGTAATAGATATTTTATTGTCTTTCTTTTGCAATTACCAAAATTTGTCTCAAAGACTTTATTCATGTAATCTATCTATAATTCCAGCAATCTCTGTGTGTCTGTGTGTCTGTGTGTCTGTGTGTGTTGTTGTTGTGGTGTGGGTGTGTGCGACCGCCGTTTCTCGACGACCGCGGCCCGATCTGATTGAACTTGCCAGAATATTGCTGGGACCCGCGGATGTGCCTTTTCGAGGTTTGATATCGATCGGACGAGCGTTCCCAAGTTACGCAATTTTACTGCTTTTTCAGTGTTGAAAGGTGTATATATGGCAGCTGAAGGTGTCGTTCTACCTTCTCACCTTATCATGCCAATTTTTTCCCAAATATTAATAACCGACGATCACCGGTCCGATCGGATTGAAAGTTGCCAGGAATATTCCGGGGACCCGCTGATGTGCCTTTTCAAGTTTGATATCAATCAGACAAGCGGTTCCCAAGTTACGGCCATTTATCTGTCGACCAATGACAAGACACGTGCTATGACATCACGAATGACGTCACAATTAATGTTTATTATTATTATTTTTTATTTTTATTGCACGATTGACGTCCGATCTGATTGAAACTTGCCAGGAATATTGCGGGACCGCTGATGTGCCTTTTCAAGTTTGATATTATCGACAAGCGGTTCCCAAGTTACGGCCATTTATCTATCGACCAATGACAAGACACGTGCTATGACATCACGAATGACGTCACAATTAATGTTTTTTTTTATTATTTTGCACGATTGACGGTCCGATCGATTGAAACTTGCCAGGAATATTGCCGGGACCCGCTGATGTGCCTTTTCAAGTTTGATATTGATCGGCAGCAGTTCCCAAGTTACGGCATTTATCTGTCGACCAATATCTGCGAGAGAGGGGACGGGAGAGGGGATGAGAGTGGGGCGAGAGAGGAGGGGAGAGAGAAGGGCGAGACTTGGGGATAGAGGGGGCAAGAGAGGGGGAGAGAGGGGGCGAGAGAGGGGGCGAGAGAGGGGTGAGAGTGGGGTGAGAGAGGGGGCGAGAGAGGAGGGGGGAGAGAGGAAGGGCGAACGAGGGGCAAGAGAGGGGGAGAGAGAGGGGGGCGAGAGAGGGCTGCACATACTGGCACTCACCTACGGGCCCGCCCCTACGGGCCCGTACTAGTACAAGGAAATGCAAGGAACTTGGACAAAGAAGGAGGTCATTTGGAAAATCATGCCGGCACCTCAACTAGACCTGATCAATTATATCTATCCATCTATTGGTCTAGCTCTGAAACTAACCCAACTGACCATTTATACATTTTATTTGGGGTTGGTGGGTTGCCTCGAAGCTGTCTAGCCTGGGTTCAATTCCCGACCCAGCTATAAACTGTCATCCTGGTGTT
>CM068957.1:134585001-134605904 GCA_035128595.1 Eptatretus atami
TACAGGGGAATTTTGTTTAGATTGGTGATCTGCACAACGAAACTGAATGAACCCACCCACCTCCACATGACCTATGGGTGGGTGGTCATTAGCCTACATACAGAGGGGTGGGTGGTTTTGAAACCTGGAAGTAGAGCGTACGTACTTTATGAACTGCCCCTATTCCAGTCTGCACAGAGTTACTTACTTTCGACCTCTGGCAGAGATGACCGGCACTCCCGCTCGGGGGTTTTTTAAAAGTCAATTTCAATCCTGTCTTCACTTTTGGTAACGGTTAAGTATGCTTAACACTCGGTTGTCGAAATTCTGGTAAAAATCGGATGTTTTATGAGAGGGGTACAGAATCATCGTAGAAACTTGTGTTTGCGTCGCTACCTTCTCTCGAGACAGCTTTATTAGACAAGGTCAGAGGTCAAAGTTGACGATTTCGTAGTACCAGTCTGTGACTGCTTGTTTGTTCCTTCCATAAATCTTGATCCAAACTATCATTCATAACAGACAAAATGATTCAGTCATAGCAGACGTAGATGAAAGATAGTGTGTGGGCATAAAAACGGAAACTTTCATCAACTTTAAATTTAAGTCTGTCACATCCATCATTTTCAAGTGTTGAAGAGCATATCAAAAAATAAAGAGTTGCTTTTAGCCTTGCTGCAATCTTAATTTAATCCCACAAATGTGTATCAATGTGAGTTTCAATTATTTTGAAAGGTCATCAAACATTTTGGAAGAGACATTTTCTTCTAGTTCATAAAATCTGTTGGCTCTTAAATGCGCAATCCATTAAATAGTTGGCTTGTATAACTAACTGCCTTTGACTCTATCTCTGGCCATTCTTTCATCCAATTGATTTTTATTTCATGATGATGATACTTACTTAGTCACATGCTGTAATTATCGCCAACAATGAACATTTAAAATTTATTTTGGGCATGATATGCCATCACTCAACAATCTGACACAAAAACTAGTGAAAAGTGAAGGAAATAACTGAAACAGTCTGGACACCTTGGAACATAATTCATAACTGGCAGTTATAACTGACATTCTTCGTTTGTCAGTTTTAAATAATTGACTGAATGAGGCTTATAAAAATCCATTCATCATGAAAATGATTAAGTGCAAAGGACATCAAGCCTCTTAGGAATGCCCGATAAAAATAAACCTATTAGACTCTAATTTACAACATTATAAGCATCCATTCTGAAATTTGACAACCAATAAAGCTCTGATTCACCAAATTTCTTTTAAGTTATTGTATTTATTGTGTGAAACTTGATTTTACTCTTCCAAAATAAGAAATCTTCCAAAATTATATGAATTCCAAGCCATTTTTTCCCCCTAAAACCATATTTTGGGCCGTGAAGTCGAAGGCCCTCCATGTCATTGTCATCTCGCAATATATGAGTTCGAGTTTCAGGGCAGGTTGGTGGCTTTGCAGTTTTTTAACCAACTTTATTTTGATGTTGCTCTTCCATTTTGCCTCTGCTGATCTTTAACCCCGCTGTTATTCTGCTCTTCCAAAAGCCTCAATACCTGTATAGAAAAATTATTGCTTCAAGCTATTTTCTGCCATATTTCATCGATTCATAGCTTTTAGTATGTATCTCATGGTGTATCATACCTGGAGATGGTGAGCACATCCTAGAGAACAAATTCACATGAATTTGTCATCACGCGGCAATGAGCCATCCTGTGCACATATGGGCAAAATATCCGACCACTCGAAGCCTGCTCACCCTCTGAAATATTTTGTTCGAAAAAATTCCTTCCGATAGACCCTGCTAACCGCATTTTCTAAAAATGCCCATTTTCATCCGAAGCGCCGCGGGGAAGGTGGGGATGGATGTGAGCAAGAGGTGTTATGGTGGAGAAGAAAGTAAGCTTCTGGATTATTGAGCGTGGATTTTCCGATGGAAGGAATGCCTCTGGTGAAGAGAGTTTTAACTGCATCACACATTGATAAGAATGCTATTTTATGTGAATTGTGTCTAAATCTGTTCATTCCCAAAGTGCAAGATGTGGGATGAACTTTGTTTTGGAGTTTCCTACGAATTCCAATCACCAACGAATAAGGTGGAGACGTACACAGGCAGTGTGTGCGGACCTGAAGCACGCCTTGAAAAAAACACTTATTGATTTACATCTTTTGGTAGTCTGATCGGGTGGTGCAGAGGTAGCACACTCAACTTTAAGATAACTGGAATGAAAAATTGGTCTTGCTGGTAAAGGTGAGTGTCCATTGTCGACCCGACTTCATCAACTCTCGCAGTGGTGTTTCGGAAACCTTGGGGTGTGTGTGCCCTTCCTCCGATGGACATTAAGCCAGTTGTCCTGTCTGTGAGTATCAGCTGGTGGATGTTAAAGATCTCACGGTGTTTTGGTGAATAATTGGCGATAGTTATGGCAGGCACACCAAGCAAATTATGAATCTAACCCAAACGAATTCCAGAAATTTGAGGAACTTCACATCACCTGCACTCGAACGTCAGACCTGGCCAGCCAGTTCGTGAAAGGTGAAGTTCGATTCAGTATTACAGGGTGTCTATTTGTTACATATGCGTGCAATGCATGTTTACATGTCGTATGTTTTATATCGTATTCTGACTATAATTCACGGCCCGGCGTTTGTGTGTTGCCTATATGCCTGGTGTTGGCTTAATGGTTAGGGTGGTGGACTTGGGATCCTAGGATCCTGAGTTTGAACTCCCACTTTTCTGTTGAATTAATACCCAAGGTGAGGTTGACTCCCTGCCTGTCATCGCTTCTGAGGTTGGCAAAAATGAGCGCCAGCTTGCTGTATCCTGTGTCGGAGTGGTGACCCATCTAGGATTGTCCCAAGAGCCAAGGAGGCTGTTTAGCAGCACCAACGCTCTGCACAAATATGGTCCAATGGATGAATGGACACAGTGATTTCTGGTGGACAGAGACCACAAACCACACTGACATATTTCTTGCATTGGTTCACAAGCTTGTGATTTTTTTTTGTGAAACTAGGAAGGAACTATGTATGGTCCCAATGGATGGATGGATGGTTTTGTGTTTGTTTTTGTCACGCTACTCTTGTTTTGGGCCAATTACATCCAGACTTGCTACACTGCTACAGAGGATCAGCATTACCCCATTAATGTATAGTGTGTTTTTTTTTTTATCTTTGCAAGTGTCTTTGGGAGGGGGAGGAGGGCGACAAATTCTCAATGTAAATGTGTATCATGTAGCACCGCCTCCAGTGGGGGAGGGTATGACAAGTCTTCACCATTTACAGTGCAGTATCCTGCCCACGTTTTCCAGTGCAGTGAGGTGTTTTGAATTATAACAGTTGGTATGTTTTTGCTTCATGCACGCAACCCGGGTTATTTATTTTTGCCTACACTACACGCCCAAATAAAGGTATGCGTCAGAAGAGCATACTATCTGTATACTTGGAACAAGATCATCTGGGGAAACCTGCCCGAACTCTGCGAGTTATACAATACAATACAATATTCCTCTATCTCTATCTCTATCTCTAATCTCTTATCTCTATCTCTATCTTATCTCTATCTCTATCTCTATCTCTAGCTGCTATCTCTATCTCTATCTCTATCTCTAATCATCTAATGCTCTACTCTATCTCTACTCTATCTCTATCTCTATCTCTTCCTATTCTACTCTATCTCTTTTCGACACATCCGTCGATTTTCTTCCACATGATTGCCTCTGGGAACTTCAATCACAAATGAGATCAATAGGAGCCATCAGGTCTGCACAATGGTTGCCAACCTACGGTTCTTTGTCCATGCCTTGAAGTGGCCAAAACAATGAAGGCAGCACGTATCATTTTAAAAAGCCTTTGGTAAGACTCGGTTGGGATTCGAACTGCTGACCTCCTAAACTTGGAGCGCACACTCACAACCATCACACCATGACCCAGTTTGGTTGTATTATTATCAATTTAATTATTATTTTTATTTTGAGAAATGTACGAGGATCGACAACAATTTATTTTATTTTTTTTAAATCCTTGCTTACTCAGTGAAAGCAATCTTCGAAAATGTATGGTGTTCGATGCAGACATGCAGTGCCAGAGCCCCACTTATTGTTTTAAATGTTTATTTTGCCGTGGAGACTACTATCACGTGACCATCCGAGCGTGAATGAGGCGCCAAAACCGGACCCTTTGTGACCTCACAGTCTTGTGAGAGGGGGACCTTCCCTTTGATGTTCCCAGACGTAGTTTATTATCAGATGCAATGCTTGAAGATTGATTTAAACGATTTTGTTTAATTTTCAGAAACATTTTGATGAAGAGCCATGCGCACATCGAGTTACATTTTTTTGGACGATACTTTACCTCATCACAAGAGGAACACAATTTGTTCTCGATTAATACAAAACATATTGAAACAAGAACCCGGACATTTTGTATGTTTTTTTATTTTTTTTTAAATAAATGAGGAACTGTGTGGAATCAAACGATGAAAACCAAGTTCGAATGTGTATGGTACTTCGAATCGGGAGCTGCCATATTTTCATAAAATATATTTCCCTCTCACCCTTTCCCCCTGCACCCCCATCACCCCTCCGTTGTGGAGTAAAATCAGCCAACACGTAAGTCCTTTGGCTCAATCCTTTAATGGTGGCTCTCACCTCCTTCACTCCTCACGGCTCGCTGACGTCACTCTTGGTTCTGCCTCGTCAGTTCCGGCTCATTATGCATACATTAATAATCATGCAACTCCCAATACCACACCCTCTCACCCCATCACCACTTACACCCCATCCCTCTTCCCACCCTAACCACATACCCCCTCACCTCATCCCCTGCACCCCAATCACCCCTCTCACCCCATCACAACTTCCACTCCATCCCTCTCCCACCCATCCCTCTCCCACCCACATCACCCATTCCCAACCCATAACCCCTCTCCCCATCACCCCTCCGAGCACATCACCAATGCCCCCATCACCCCTCTCCCACCACATCACCCTTCTCTCACCGATCTGAACCCCTCTTACCCCATCACCCTCTCTCCCTCTCTCCCCACGGTTCGAACCCTTCCTAATCATACCAAAGAGTTTTAAAATGGTACGTGTTGCTTCCTTGCTTGACACTAACATTCAAAAGGCTAGAGCATGGACAAACGACCATAGGTTGGCGATCAGAGTGCAGGCTTTGGTGGCCTAACAGGTTACTGACTACGTTTGAAGTCCTTGAAAGGGAAATTGTATTCTTTACCTAACCCGCAGACACCACATGGCCAAAAGTATGCGGACTCCCCTTCCAATTAGTGGATTCGGCTATTTCAGCCTCACTCATTGCTGAGAGGTGTATAAAATCAAGCACATAGCCATGCAATCTCTATAGACAAACATTGGCAGTAGAATTGGCCGTACTGAAGAGCTCAGTGACTTTTAATGTGGCATCATCATGGGATGCCATCTTTCCACCAAGTCAGTTCGCCAAACTTGTACCCTGCTAGAGCTGCCCCGGTCAACTGTAAGTGCTGTTATTGTGAAGTGGAAACATCTAGGAGCAACAACAGCTTAGCCATGAAGTGGAAGGCCACATAAGCTCACAGAATGGGACCGCCGAGTGCTGAAACGCGTAGCCCGGAAAAATCGTCTGTCGTCGGTTGCAACACTCACTCACGAGTTCCAAACTGCCTCTGGAAGCAACGTCAGCACAAACACTGTTCGGCGAGAACTTCATGAAATGGGTCTCCATGGCCGAGCAGCCGCACACAAGCCTAAGATCACCATGCACAATGCCAAGCATCGCTTGGAGTGGTGTAAAGCTGACTGCCATTGGACTCTGGAGCAGGGGAAACACGTTTTCTTGAGTGATGAATCACGCTTCACAATCTGGCAGTCTGACGGACTAATCTGGGTTTGGTGGATGCAAGGAGAACGCTGCCTGCCCGAATGCTTAGTGCTAACTGTAAAGTTTGGTGGTGGAGGAATAATGATCTGGGGCTGTTTTTCATGGTTCCAGTGAAGGGAAATCTCAATGTTACAGCATACAATGACATTCTAGATGATTCTGTGCTTCCAACTTTGTGGCAACAGTTGTGGGGAAGGCCCTTTCCTGTTTCTGCATGACAA
This sequence comes from Eptatretus atami, assembly GCA_035128595.1. NCBI lineage: Eukaryota > Metazoa > Chordata > Myxini > Myxiniformes > Myxinidae > Eptatretus > Eptatretus atami. The sequence continues at coordinate 134,591,086 of CM068957.1, forward strand.
TGCCCCCTGTGCACAAAGCGAGGTCCATACAGAAATTGTTTGTCGAGATCGATGTGGAAGAACTTGATTGGCCTGCACAGAGTCCTGACCTCAACCCCATCGAACACCTTTGGGATGAATTGGAACGTCGACTGTGAGCCAGACTAAATTTCCCAACATCAGTGCCTGACCTCACTCATGCTCTTGTGGCTGAATGGAAGCAAATCCCCGCAACAATGTTCCAACATCTCGTGGAAAGCCTTCCCAGAAGAGTGGAGGCTGTTATAGCAGCAAAGGGGGGGGGGGACCAACTCCATATTAATGCCCATGATTTTGGAATGAGATGTTCGACAAGCAGATGTCCACATACTTTTGGCCATGTAGTGTATCTATGCCTGGTGTTGGCTTCGTGGTTAAGGTGGCTACCTTGGTACCTTAGGGTCCTGAGTTCAATCCCCTTCGAGCGTTGAATTAATACCAGGTTGAGTGGACTTCGCCTGTCATCCTTCTGAGGTCGGCTAAATGAGTACCAGTGTACAGGGGTAATTACAATTTGGGGTAACCTGCGTCGGAGCGGTGACCCGTCCAGGACCTTACTCCTTGCCATTTACACTGCCTCAGAAGCCCTATGTGCCTTTATGTGAGAGACGGGAGTTAGCAGAGAGAAAATGTTATGCTTTATGAACACCACACACACTCTCAAATTGAGGTTTCAGTCCACAGCGATTTTGGCCCGAACAATGCAGAAATCAAGAAAATGACTAAATACCAATATCTCAAAATGAAGTGAAAAGATCCTAAAAAGTGAAGAGATCCGAAATTGTACCAGTGATCATTTAAGCAATGGGAATGACGACGAAAGAACCTTACAGAACTTAAAAACAATCCTGGGAATATTACCACAAAATAACTACAGTTGGAAGTTTTCCTGGGCTTGTGACAATGCTCAAAGTCCTCAGAACAAAATTTGGAGAACAAAACTTCACAACTTGGTCAATGATTCGTGACCGCCCTTTCAGAAAACGAGGTGGATACTTCGAGACCTGGCAGGACTCTGTTCCACCTTCTGAAACCTGGCATATGGAGGATACGCACCACAACAAACACACAACACACACACACACACACACACACACACACACATTAGAGACCTGGGGCGGGACATTTCATACCCATGCTATTTACCTGACAAAAGTATGCTGCATGCACGCATGCTCTTACATGCAGTTTGCACCCCTCCGGTGGGCTCACTCCGAATCTGATTCGTACATGCTACAGTCCCTCAATAGAGGGAGGAGAGAGAAATGGGGAGGGGGGGGAGGAGGAGAAGGAGTGGTCAGAGAGTGAGAGAAGAGGGTGGAAAGGAGTGAGAGAGGCAGAGGAGTGAGAGAGAGAGAGAGAGAGAGAGAGAGAGAGAGAGAGAGAGAGAGAGAAGAGAGAGAGAGAGGAGAGAGAGAGAGAGAGAGAAGAGAGAGAGAGAGAAGAGAGAGAGAGAGAGAGTTTCCGACATATGAGATGCCCAGTTTAATGTCCATCCGAGAGACGGCACACACATTGATGAATCACCCTGCCTGTGAAACACCGGGATGACAGTTTATAGCGGATCGGGATTCGAACCCATGCTACACAGAGCGAGCATCGTTCCTCTCTGTTTTCCTGATATGATGTGGCGATTCATTATTTCATAACAACTGAAAATATTTTTACTCCTTGGATCATTTAATTATTTGCCTTCCCACCTCGGTTATCCGAACCGTGGTATCGCCATTGATTGAAGCTTGGAGAACGCGCACCAAGTGGCTTCACCAAGCAATTAATGGAACAGTTGAAGAAACTTTTTAAAAACGAAACGTTTAATTTTTACTGTACTTATCTCTGCCAAAGTGATGGGTCATATAATGGAAGATTGTACAAAAAGGGGAAACGTGGTGTAAAATAATATTTCACATTTTCAGTGAGTCAGCCACCATCTGTTGCACCACAGAAGAACACGTGACCAACACACGCGAGTGGCCCCTGAACTTTGTTCAAGTCAATCGACATGCAGTAGTCGGTGTCGGTGTGAATATCGTAGAGTGCTCGCCAAGTGGCTTAAGCACTCCAACAAAACGGTTGATAATTAATGGCTCGCTTGGCACGTCATTAGCAATCTCAGAATCGTCATGTGAAATACACACCTCCCGGAGATGCCGGGAAATGTCAAATCTGTCCGAATTGGGCAAATGAACACTGCTGTAGAAGTTGGAGCTGCTGCTAAGTTCGATTCTGGAGCTTAAATTTTGTAATTCTGCTTGGTTTAAGAGATTCTAGTGGTGATCGCATGTGCGGAAATGAAATAACGCAACGAACGCTGACGTCTCCAGACGTTTATTAGATTACAATGTACTCAGCGATTCGTAGCTATGATGAACAGGCATTCGATAATATGAGGAAAGTGAAAAAAAAAAACTTTATCATTGAGAAATCGTTGTGGCCTGTTCCAAGTCAAGGCATGGTTGAGCAGGCCAAAAAAACCTGGTGGCCTCATACCCCAGTGAGATTACCTAGGATACGCCTTAAGACCCCAAAGAGAGTGGTGACCAAGGAGCCCTGATAAAGAATATAATTAAATGAAGCCGTTGATTTTCATCAAAAAGGGTGTTTTAATTAACCCAAACACCCAATTTTCAGTCATGCACTTCCTTGGAGTTTTCTTAGTGTTTCTCACGGTTGTGGGGGTAGATGGAGGAATTTCATAGCAAAGTTAGGATTGTATAGAGTGCTTGGATCCGTAGACTTGTTGGAGACATCTCGATATAAATTAAGTAGGGAAACCGTGAGCTTAAGTGTTACTTGTCACCACACGTGAGGTGGTGCTGTGTTAATTAGATAGGGATTCAGACCAATTTCCCCCAGTATGTAATTGACCCCTGTGACCTTTTCCTACGTTTTTGCATTTACAAGTCAGCAATAACAGGAATCACGTCCTTAAAACAACAACAAGCGAACCAAACATGCTGAGCAGGCAGAAGCCCCGCCTTCCCGGCTTCATGTCCAAAAGCCATGCCCGGAGGTGGATGATTGATTGGCGTGATGTCAGAAGTGAGGAAAAAGAGCAGATGGCTTTGGTGGGTTGAGTTTGGTGTGAGGGATGCGGTCGAGAGACGGTGGAGCGAGGAGACTGTATGTAAGATCAGGGCATTATGGCTGGCTTTCCTTTGACGCATGAAGGAGATGGCATGATTCTTGTATTCGTGCTGAGGCGAATTGGCTCTCGTGGTGGAACAAGACGCTGGCCGTTGACTCTTGGCTGGGTCATGTGAGACCGGCCTTGAAGCCTCATGTATATCACCGAAGGGAGCGGTGCCATTCTGCAGGGAGCAGCGGTGTCGGCAAGCGTGATCGAGGAGGATGGACGACAGTTCCTGATTCCTGGTGTTGAATACCGCCTCAAGAATTACCTCACGTATGTTTCTCGCCCAGAGAGTGACTCAGTGCTATTTTGGGTGCGTCTTCCCATGCAGGGCAAAGCGGCTCGACCCCAAAGACCAATAAAGACAGTCTCTGGACAAAGCTAAGTGCCAGAATAAAGAGAGGATTTTCTTTTATTTCATTTTCCCCTTTTCTGTGTTAAAATCTGTGTGTAGCGGCACCTCGACTTGAGGCTTTAATTGACCTCACGTTTTATCACAACATTTTGAATTATTGCCATTGTAAATATTTGATCTATTTTCATTAAATCCCATGTTTATTTTAAGTTGCTCTTGTCCCTTGTAATATAAACCCCTTGTGCTGTGCTTCTGTATGCTTGTGCCTTGTGCTGTGCTTCTGTATGCTTCATCCGTGCCGCCCTTTTCTTCCCGCGCGCGCCATCATCTCCGGGGATAATGTGTTTGCCTCAAAGGAAAACTGCTCGGCAATCTGGCCTTGTCGGTGTTAACCGCCCGTACACAACATTTGCGTCAGGGGGATTAACCTAACCGGCCACGGCCGCGACAGTATGCATGCAAAGTTTCACGCTGCTTGGTATCATGGCTTTGGAGTTATGGAGGACACACACACACACAATTATTAGTATAGATTAACCCACCTACAGTATCTATTTCCATGGTCAGCCAATGGAAGATGTTCAGGCTCTTTAACTTGTAGGCCTCACCATCAGCCATGACCTCTCCTGGCTCAGCGACATAGCAACTCTGGCCTCCAAAGCCAGCCTCAGACTAGGAATCCTCCATCTATCCAAGTAATTCCTTGGAAAATCATAACCATTCACAGCTTCCATGACCTTTGTCAGTAACTCAATGGAATATGGCTCTCCACTCTAGCCTGACACCCCAGTATCACATCTGTCTGCTGAAATTTTAGGAATCTCAAGTATTCAACATCATTGGAATCGTCCACGATGAGACTGAAGCACATGGCCTGTTGCGCTCACAGCTAACAAAAGATCAGTCACCTCCTTGTTCTTCACCGCCTCTCCTGCTTTGCACTCCGACTCTCACCAGCAACCCCAGGATGAAGTGCATTCTTTTAATAACCTCCCTCCTGGTTAAACTCCCAAAAACCAGGCTTACTGCTCACCTCAACTCTTTTGTTCCTGATTTCTGATGTCACTCCTCATCCCTACCCACAATTCTTTCTACCCCTATAAACCATACCTTACCAGCCCAACCCTCTTACTTGCAGGTCCCTGTGTTTTCTCCTTGTCTCTCAATCCCCTTTGTGTGTTAGTTCATTCACTCGCTTATTGTTTGTAAAGCTGATGTCCCCACGACCCTACTGTGAGTTCATTGCCTTTTACTCTGTGTCACCTCACTATTACATGAGCCTCGACCTTGTATCCTTTCCATAATTCACGGACCGGTTTTTATGTGTTTGTATGTTTTTCATTGTTGTGCTACTCCTCTTACAGTTTTGGCCTGATTACATCCTGATTTGCTACATGGGATCAGCATGACCCCAATTAGTGTGTACACATGGGTGTTCTTATCTTTGTTGGTGGTTTTGAGGGGAGGTGTGGGAGGACACAAATTATCCATGTAAATGTATGTCAATTAGCGCCGCCTTGAGGTGGGAGAGGGTGTTACAAGTCTCCACCATTTACAGTATATTACAAGTCCTGTCCCCACGTTTTCCAATGCAGTGAGGCATTTTGAAGTATAGGTGGAACGTATGCTTTTGCTCCGTTCACGTAACCCGGGTTTTTGTTTTTTGCCTATGCAGGACTGTCAGTTGCCAAAACACCGGCCAAATAAAGATATGCGTCAGAAGAACGTGTTGCATGCTTAGAACAATATCACTGGTAGGGCGGGTACACTGCTCGTATCAAACAAGTTAAAAAGACATAAAATGTCAGAGCCTCTGTTGTTTTCGTGATTTTGCTGTTCAGAGATAAACAGCTATCCCAGTTTACCAGTCGGCTATCTTTGATCAGATCACAAAATAAAGGGAGTTAAATATGTATGCCCTCACGTACTGTGCTTCTGTGAAGTTTGAATAAAATCGGACCATGCATATCTGAGAAATGGTTGGGGACACACTTTAAATAGCCGCCAGTCGGCCATCTTGAATATGATTTCGAAAAAAAGAACGTTTATATGTAAGCCATCAATCATTATCTGTGTGCCTCGTTTGAACATCAGTAAATGTATGTCGAAGAAATGGTTGAGAACGTGTTCAACATTGGGGTTTTTACAACTAAAATGGCCTCCAGTCGGCCATCTTAGATCTGATGTCGAAAAAGAAGGACGTGCATACGTCAGCCATTATTCTTTATCTGTGTGCCAAGTTTGAACAACATCGATAAATGCATATCTGAGAAATTATTGAGGAAGAGTTTGTTACCGGGGGGTTTTTTGCCAACTAAAATGGCCGCCAGTCTATTAGCCGGCAATCTTTGATCAGATTGCCCGATAAAGGGAGTTGCACATGTGTGCCATCACATACTATGCTTGTGCCAATTTTGACTATGCATGTCTGAGAAATGGTTGGGGACGTGTTCGACACCGGGGATTCTTTTTTTACAACTAAAATGGCTGCCAGTCGGCCATCTTTGCATCGTGAAACAAAATGATGTGCATATGTATACCATCATGTGTTGTCTTTGTATCAAGTACACATAGAATCGGTTCATATATATCCGAGTTATAGTTGCGGACGCGTGCGCGTGCACACACACACACACACACACACACACACACACACACACACACACACACACACACACGGATATGAAAATTGACACCAAATCCATAAGCCCCCGTTTCAGACTTAGTCCAATGGGGTCTAATAAAGGCTGCCTCAGAGAGCTGTGAAAGTAATGTGAACAGTATTATTTCACAAACTGGGTACATTCTCCAGAGAAAATGTTATTAATCATTTAAGTTATAATAAGAAGTGTTCTGGCTACGTCCAAGGTTATTTCATTATCCCAGAAGCCGTGAAGTTGTTTAGAATATCATTATACTGTTAACTCACAGAGTCGGTCTCCTTTTAACTTCCAAAAACAAATGAGCTAATATATTTGTACATTATTATTTTGGTTAGGTGTTGAGTTAGTTCACCATTCCTTTCCCTAGGGATAGAGATTTTTCTCAAAAAATTCCAGGGATAATCCGGAGGTTTTCCGATTGAAATTTGAACAATGACTGCCATCTCATGGATATTGTGTGAAGTCTCAATTCTCACAGCTCAAAATGATGACTGCTCAATCATGGTAAGTCTCACCAGAAATATAGTCAAGCCAGATTCGGTGGTGTAATGGTTAGACTGTCCACTCTGAGTCTGGGAGGTCACTGGATCGAACCTGACCGAGTTATACCAAAGACTTTAACATAACATGGTACACACTGCTTCCTTGCTTTAACACTCAGCATTCAAAAGGAATAGAACAATGACAAATAGGTTGGCAATCCTACCTATGCAAAGTGTTGTGAAAAAACATTTTGGTTACCTACCTTTGACTTCTATTGTCTTTAAATGGGTTGACTACTCCAACTACAATGCTTCACATAGCTCTACCTTACCTGCTTTGTGCTTATATAATGATAATAATAATAATAATAATAACAACGAGAAGGGCACTCGGTAGAGCACATACTTCCACCACGCAATGTCTGATCCACGACAACATATCCGGCACGCCCTTTACATTTTTGAAATATCACGCTAAATATTGTTTTTGGCCCTATCTCTCAATGGTGAAGAATCACTTTTAAAATTAAATAAATATCATATCCAGATTCGGATTCAGATCTTCACCAAAATTAAACCAATTAGTCCTTGCCACACACACACAACGTGTCCACCAAGTTTCGTCCGAATACGTCCACAACTTTTTGAGATATCCTGTACACAAACAGACAAACAAACAGACAGACAAACAGACTGAAAGGGGTGAAAACATAACCTCCTTCACCTTCGGTGGCAGAGGTAATAATAATCACCATAATTTCGGTTTTATTATCAAACACCAAACAAAAAGTCCAAAGACGAAGGATGTTTGGTTTACAATTACTAATAATACATAAATATATATCAACATCAAAAATATAAACTGTGATAACTGCTTTTGAAAAGATTCAACATAACTAAATTAATTGTTCATTCAAAAATCATGAACATTTACAAAAATAAAACCAACATTAGTACATTAACAACAAGAACAGTACTCGGTAGAGAACATACCTCCACCAAGCTGAACAGTTTACATTTTGTATTTCACTGATAGGCCAGATCTGCTGACCTGAACCAAAATCTCATTGGCTTGTTCTTATGTAACCTACTCATCTGCCAGCTACATATCATTTTTAGCCTGATCTCTCAATGGTGAAGAATCACTTAAACATTCTCGTATCGTGATCTTCACCAAAATCTAATCATTTCGGCCTTGTCACACACCCAACCTGTGCACCAAATTTCATCCGAATCCATCCGCAACTTTTTGAGATATCCTATTCACAGACAGACAGACAGGGGTGAAAACATAACCTCCATCCACCTTCGGTGGTGGAGGTAACAAAACACAAATCGAAAAAAGGTTGAGAGCTAATCATTGAAAGTGCAAAAGACGTAACACACAATATACAAACAACATCTATATACTGTATTACTAAAACTCTCATCTTGTTTTTATATATATATATATATATATATGTATGTATGTTCCCGAAATACAGCCAAAATGGTACACAATAGCGCAAAAATATTTTAGGGCCACCTTACTCACCATTCGCTTGCGGTGTGCAATATCAAGTTTTGTTCAAATCGGGCAACAAAAAAAATAAAAAAAAATCAGTTTCCGATTTGTGTGACAAAATCAGTCAAGTTTTGGTATGACGATCCATAAAACGCCAGGATAAACCATGGAGAATGTGTTGATATATCTCGACAAACCGTTTTGCCGAACGATGACTCCTGAGGTAAATGCTCAAATTTTCTTCAAGTTAAAGTTTGACCACTAAATATTACTAAAATTTCGTGTCTTTTTTTTTCTTCATCAACTGCTGTCACAACGGGAACCCAATGGTTTCATGGGTCGTCTAGTTTAAGATTACAAATAGACAATTACTAAGGTGATAAAAACCCAAATAAATTTTTTTATAATTCAATATTAACATTCAACAAATGGACAAGGAAAGGAATGGGCGATTGCTTGTATTGTTGTGTTGGAGTTTGCAGCATATCAATTTTTATTTTGAGTTCCTCAAGCTACAGCTACATACTAATTGTCAGGTTTGAGGAGAAATGTGGTGATGACTACTGGAAACGAGTACAGACTTATCAAAGTGTTCAATGTGACAATCAGCAAGGGAAGCAAAGGAAGATGATTTGGAGGGTGATCATTCGCAAAGCTTTCTCTTTGACTGGCTCAAAATCTGCGACTTACGATGTTGTGATACCTGAGCTCCATCCAGGCGCTCCAAAATGTAAGAGGGGAAGAGGAGTTCAATGTACATCTTGTGCTTCAAAAATATTTCATAATGTGAAGGATGTTACAAATTGCTTATGTCGTCAAAATACCTCACTGGAGGCCCATCCAACGTCGCGTTGAATTTGTGTGACAAAGTGAATTGTGAGGGTTGAGCAATAGTACTTTGATCACGATCGATAGTTGAATATTGAGTCACGATACAATGGATACATTATAGTATTGGGATAATAATTAAAGTTAATGAGTACAGAATCATTCAATGGCAAGATACGAGCAAAATTGAAAAAAAATAGATTATATATATATACACGTATATATGTATATAATGTATACGTTAATATATAATTATTATATAATATATATATTTATATATAATATATATATATATATATTATTGTTACGGTTGCGAAATTCACAGAACACCATTCAGGTTCCCCGAAGATCAGTTATGTCGATAAGTGTGTGTCCAGATTAGATTTCCCCACCGATGTCTAACGGATTTATTCGTGAGCCGGGCTGTGCATCTTCGAGTTAGCCATTATTCTCTTGATTCTTTATTTTAAAATAAACATCTCCTCACACCTTCGCCACAACCGCCAACATCTCCTCACCACCTTCGCCACAACTGCCAACATCTCCTCACCACCTTCACCACAACCACCAACATCTCCTCACCACCTTCACCAAACCGCCAACATCTTCCTCGCCATCATCTCCACAAACAACGCCATCTTTCCCCCAACAAACGAACATCTCCTCACCTTCATCTCCACAAACGCTGACATCTTTTCGCCGAACAACGCGTCCACGAACGAACGGCATCTCCGCCGACAAACACGAGGACTCCCTCGTTGGAGCGAAAGCCGGTGATTTCTACCACGTCCGCGTTGTCTGCGTTTGATGGCAGGATCGGATCAGAATGACAAAAGGGGCGGAGCCAGCGGGGGGTGAAGGGTCAGAGGTGAAAGACCAAACAACACCCCCAAACCCGTAAAAAAAGGCTGAGCTGAAACGCCGAGAGACCAGTGGAGTGAGTGAGGTTGGGTACGGAGTTGAGTCTGCAGTTCGGAGTTTGGAGCCTGGAGTCCAGCCAAGCCTGCAGTGCCGTGCAGAGTCGTGGGTTGGTGGAGGCAGCCGGAGAGAAGTCGCCCAGCCAGCGACATAAGGTCCGAAGTGATCGGGCCCGGGACCGGTCCAGCGGCGCTGAGGAGTGAGCGGTTCTTAAGAGAGCATCAACTCTAAAAGAGCAAGGCCCGTTCGCTCCTCTGAGGCGTCGTCGGCCGGGCCCGATCGACCAGGCGCACGGCTAGGCCTGGACAACCGAGTCGCCATTACACAGCTACCGTGTTGACGACGACATCGAGGGTCGCCCAGCGAGTCACACAAAGGGTGGCAGGTAACCTGCCACGGTCTCGCGGATCTCCTTCGGTCTTCACAACTCCGCGGAACATTAAAGGCCTACGGGCCTGTTCTCCCTTTTCTTTCCTGGGGTTTTTGCATGGAAGTTCTGTGGCGCCTTGTCCGATAAGTAGAATTGTTAAGTGCATGTACATAGTAAATAGACAACGGCTTTAGGTTTTTCTTGCTCGTGTCTTGTCCCTTACCCCCATTCATTGCATACATGCCTGCATTATAAATAAATGTCATTGTTTGAATATTCACCTATGCTCGTTGCGTTCCTTCCTCCATTGAGCTGCCGTAATTGCGCTCGGAATAATAGCTGGTTTTTATAGCCGATAAGATAATCGGATCCGACGGGCTTGGCGAAAATAAACCGCTCGGCAATCGCAAATTGGAGCGAGGCTGCTTAAAACGGCTCGTGTCTGTACAGGTCCCGTTGAGGTTAAATCCCCGGCATTTCTGTCTGCGCGAATAATTAGGTAAATCGACAATTCGGCAATCAACCCTGTCGCGCGTGGACAGAAGAGTTGCTGATTTATGGTGTGGTTAAAAACACACCCGTAGCTGGATTTCGGCGTTGATCCGAAAGCTGCGACTGGATTGCCACGGTCGTGGGCGCGTGGCCGCAATTAGCTAAAAGCGGTCGCCCGCACGCGCGGAGTGGTGGAAATCCACAACCATATATATGTATATATATATATATATATATATATATATGTATATATATATTGTTATGAATCTACCGCCCCCCGGCATGCGAGTGACCGCGTTAACTAAATACGGCCGCTCGCCGACCGAACGGACAATTCAGTCTGACTTTTGGAAGACAACGCCAGAACCAGTCACGGGGGGTTTTTAATCCACACCACGCCCAGTCCGTATTCTACCCGCGTGCGACAGGGTCAATCGCCGAATATCGATATACCTAAGTATTCCGGGGTAACCTAGCGAGGGACCGTACCTCGGCGAAAGGCACTGTTTGACACGAACCGCTTAAGCGGTTCGTTCCGTTCTGGATAACCGAGCGGGTATTATCGCCAGACCTCGCCGGACCCGATTCTATGATCGGTATTCAAAAAAACCAACTAGTATTCCGAAAGCAAGATAGCAGTTCAATTTGGGGAAAAAAGACACGACGAACGGGTTAACATTCACAACAGCACATTATTATTTTACACAGATGCACATATACAGCCAGGAATGCAAAACACTAACATGCACGTATACAGAACAAAGCAAAGCAAAAGGTGCTATGACCGTCTATAAGCAATTATGTACAGTCACTTAACAGTTATACTTGCCGGGACTCGGCGCCACATCGTTCATTCAAAAGAAAAGGAAAAGACCCATCAAAGGCAATGGGTCAGGCTGGGCCCGTAGACCTTTATGGCGTGGGACTTGGCAGACCGAACGAGTCCCACGAGACCGTTGCAGGTTACCTGCACCCTCGTGGTGCCTTGTGGTGTGAGCCTCGACGTCCCGTCCCCACGGCAGCTAGCGTAGCCGCGCCTGAGCTTGGGCCTTCCGCGTGGCCGGCGAGCTCTCTCCGCTCTCCTCACACGAGCGCGAGGTTCGCGCGACACCGCGGCAGAGCTGCGCCTCCAGTCCGCGTCTCCTTCGCGACGCCCGGACTCTCCACCGACTGCAAGCTCCAACAGAAGCGGGTCGCTCCACGGACCGCTTCTCCACAGACGAAGACCACCAAGACTTCCACCCCGACTCCTTCCACCAGACCACAGAAGACAAGAGGAGAAGCAGAAGTAAGAAGACTGACTTGGCGCTCTGCGTGCCCTTATATTCCCCCACGCTCCGCCCCTCCGCTCTCGCCTGCCCCTCCTTCCAGCTCCTGCGGGAAGCATCCAGAAGGGAGGCGTTTTCCACTTCCAACCCTCTCGCCCCCCGCCCTCGCGGCGCGCGGGATGAGGAAATCGTTGCGTGACCCTGCAGCCTAGGACATTCATTCCCCAAAATCAGGCCCCCACCATACTTCACCTTTGACCTCTGGCTCGAATTCGCACCTCCCCCATACCAAAGCGCGGGAAAGCGGAGGGAAACCACGCGCCCATCGAATACTTCTTTATTCCATGGCGTTATTGGAACCCCTTGTTCCTTTCCTTGTCGAGACGGTTTTTATAAGCGGGAGGGTTGCAGCGGGGTTGTGGGAAAGGTGATGGTAGTGGGCGTAGCGGGAAGGTGTTAGGTGATTGGCGTAATTGTGGTTGGCGTTGTGGTTGAGTGGATCAGAGGATGGCGTGGTTTGTTTGAGAGGCGCTTGTGGTGGGTGGGAAGGACGGTGGTCTGAACGGTTGTTTGAATAGCGATGTTGGTGGTGGAGGTGGTTATCCAAATAACGATAGCAAAGAATAACGGCTAACTCAAAGATCACAGCCCTGTGACATGAATAAATCCCATTAAACACGGTGGGGAAATCTAAACTGAACACAGACTTATCGATCTAACTGAACTAAGGACCTTTATGGTGTTCTGGCGAATTTCCACAGCCGTAAAAAAAAAAAATTATATATAAAAAGACTATTATATTGGTTTAAAGGATAACTATAAATTATTTGTTTATATATAAAAAAAATTAGATTATAATCAAACAAAAAAATAAAAGGATGCTGTTTAAAAGGCTTAAGCACTAAATATGGTTAATTCAAAAATTATGAAAATTTTCCAAAATGAAACAAATTACCACATTGACAATAAATATAAATAGAAGGAATTCAAAAATTAACATACCGCAACTGTTAACACACTGATTTTACCAACCGATTATATAATAAAATATGTACTTTGCACAATTTATATAATTCCGTAATTGTTTGAGATCCAACTGTAATGTTGATAAACAATTAGAGCAGTGTTGGGTTCACTGTTTTTCATTGCCACAATGTCATCGCCTCAGGTGTGCATGAGAACTGAATAACCAACTACTGTTTTACTTTTATACTTGTGATCGCAAAGTGATCGTCAAGAGAAAGCTTCCCAAGCATGCCGTGATCCAATGATGGCCATATTTTTTTCAAACCGCCATATGACCTAGACTTTCAACATTTAGGATACAGTGTAAATTAAGAAAATGTGTCCCCACTACAACTCTATCCATAAAAACTCAACATCATAAAATCGAGAAAATTATTCAAGTCGTTATCAAAAAGGTGTTTTTAGTAATTTGGTCACAATCCGAAAAAAGTAGGTTCAAGGACACTAATCCAAATATCAGGTGCATAGCTTTCGTGCAGGTCTACCATTATGATTGCAAGAGATTATCTTGAAAGGCCGAGAGGTATTTAAGATTCCGCATTGGCAAAATGAGCGATGAATGACAAAACACAACATTTTTTTTCAGACTGCCACTTGACCTTGATCTTTAATCGGAGCGGTATGATGTAAATTACGTAAATTGTGACTTGCTCTCGGGTTTAGGCATCCGGAGGGGCAATTTTGTTCTGATTGGGAAAACCTTATCTACTTATGGTGAAATGTTAAATTGTTCTATAATTTGGTTAAGGTCAAAAAAATGTGTGCCAACACACCCTTTTATTCCCATTATTGACACAATTATTCTATATCCAAAGTCCAAGCCAGCTTCTGAGATACCAATTGGCAGAAAAAGGAGGAGAAGAAAAGCAATGTGGATTTTAGTATTCCTTGGGGAATCAAGTAAACTCTGAGTTACAACTAAAAAATTGGGGCATTAAATTGTAGAAACAATCCCTTACAAGTGGATAGCCTCCCCCTATCCTTAGGGGAGGCTTCAGCTAGTAACTACTTAAATGTCTCCTTCTGGCCAGAACACAAGCATGTAACAGTTTCGGTTGGAGCAGAGACACTTCACATTCATGCATGTTGGCCAGAAGGAAACTGAGCACTCCCTAACTCAAGAGGGAATTGAGGCAACAGGAAATTAGCCAGAATACGTTATGGGCCATGATAGAAGGAGGATAGGGGCCTCGAAAGGCATCTCTCTTTACGCTGCTATAGAGGGTTCACCGAGTGAAGTAATTTCACACAGTGCATGGCAGCTCTGCTTTGAGCTTTCTGGAATGGCAGGGATTATTCATTGCTGTTTCATCCTCTGTGGACGCAAGCGATCTCAATTGGGATCCCTGTAGTGTATCCGCTTCACCATCTTGCACTCTTGCAGCAGGCTCAAGCCTGAAGTTATAATGGAGTCTGTTGAAGTCTCTTCCTAGATTCGACAATGTCCAGTAGCCTCTGCGCTCCATAGTACTGCTGCTGTCCATTGTTCCATCCTCTCCGAGCTGTTTCAATCCCCACCGTCCCAGCCATGGTGGCTGCATTCGCTGGATAAACGATCTACCTGCTATGAATTCCAGCTATGCTTCTGCTTCAACAGTGATGGGTGGTGAAAGATCTTCTGATTCTGCTTTCAACGTACAGTAGGCGGATTAAGATTGTTTTTTGGGGGGGGCGAGCTACTGGGAACAAAAAATTTAGGCGCCAAAAAGCTGCAAAAAAAGGAGCACTCTGTGTTATTTAGCACAAAAAGGCCCCAATAAAG
>CM068957.1:134606995-134619865 GCA_035128595.1 Eptatretus atami
TAATAGCTGGTTTTTTAATAGCCGATAAGATAATCGGATCCGACGGGGCTTGGCGAAAATAAACCGCTCGGCAATCGCAAATGGAGCGAGCTGCTTAAAACGGCTCGTGTCTGTACAGGTCCCGTTGAGGTGTAAATCCCCGGCATTTGTCTGCGCGATAATTAGGTAAATCGACAATTCGGCAATCAACCCTGTCGCGCGTGACAGAAGAGTTGGCTGATTTATGGTGTGGTTAAAAACACACCCGTAGCTGGATTTCGGCGTTGATCCGAAAGCTGCGACTGGATTGCCACGGTCGGTGGGCGCGTGGCCGCAATTAGCTAAAAGCGGTCGCCCGCACGCCGGAGTGGTGGAAATCCACAACCATATATATGTATATATTATATATATATATATATATATATGTATATATATATTGTTATGAATCTACGCCGCCCGGCATGCGAGTGACCGCGTTAACTAATAACGGCCGCTCGCCGACCGAACGGACAATTCAGTCGTGACTTTCTGGAACAACGCCAGAAACCAGTCACGGGTGGGTTTTTAATCCCACCACGGCCCAGTCCGTATTCTACCCGCGTGCGACAGGGTCAATCGCCGAATATCGATATACCTAAGTATTCGCGCGGGTAACCTAGCGAGGGACCGTACCTCGGCGAAGGCCTGTTTGGACACGAACCGCTTAAGCGGTTCGTTCCGTTCTGGGATAACCGAGCGGGTATTATCGCCAGACCTCGCCGGACCCGATTCTATGATCGGTATTCAAAAAACCAACTAGTATTCCGAAAGCAAGATAGCAGTTCAATTTGGGGAAAAAAAGACACGACGAACGGGTTAACATTCACACAAGCACATTTATTATTTTACACAGATGCACATATACAGCCAGGAATGCAAAACACTAACATGCACGTATACAGAACAAAAGCAAAGCAAAAGGTGCTATGACCGTCTATAAGCAATTATGTACAGTCACTTAACAGTTATACTTGCCGGGACTCGGCGCCACCTGTTCATTCAAAAGAAAAGGAAAAGCCCCATCAAAGGCAATGGGTCAGGCTGGGCCCGTAGACCTTTATGGCGTGGGACTTGGCAGACCGAACGAGTCCCACGAGACGTTGCAGGTTACCTGCACCCTCGTGGTGCCTTGTGGTGTGAGCCTCGACGTCCCGTCCCCACGGCAGCTAGCGTAGCCGCGCCTGAGCTTGGGCCTTCCGCGTGGCCGGCGAGCTCTCTCCGGCTCTCCTCACACGAGCGCGCAGGTTCGCGCGACACCGCGGCAGAGCTGCGCCTCCAGTCCGCGTCTCCTTCGCGACGCCGGACTCTCACCGACTGCAAGCTCCAACGAACGGGTCGCTCCACGGACCGCTTCTCCACAGACGAAGACCACCAAGACTTCCACCCGACTCCTTCCACAAGACCACCAGAAGACAAGAGGAGAAGCAGAAGAAGAAGACTGACTTTGGCGCTCTGCGTGCCCTTATATTCCCCACGCTCCGCCCCTCCGCTCTCGCCTGCCTCCTTCCAGCTCCTGCGGGAAGCATCCAGAAGGGAGGCGTTTTCCACTTCCAACCCTCTCGCCCCCCCCTCGCGGCGCGCGGGGATGAGGAAATGCGTTGCAGTGACCCTGCAGCCTAGGGACATTCATTCCCCCAAAATCAGGCCCCACCTCCTTCACCTTTGACCTCTGGCTCGAATCGCACCTCCCCCATACCAAAGCGCGGGAAAAGCAGGAGGGAAACCACGCGCCCATCGGAATACCTTCTTATTTCCCATGGCGTTATTGGAACCCCTTGTTCCTTTTCCTTGGTCGAGACGGTTTTATAAGCGGAGAGGGTTGCAGCGGGGTTGTGAGAAGGTGATCGGTAGTGGGCGTAGCGGGGAAGGTGGTTAGGTGATTGGCGTAATTGTGGTTGGCGTTGTGGTTGAGGTGATCAGGATGGCGTGGTTTGTTGAGAGGCGCTTGTGGTGGTGGAAGGACGGTGGGTCTGAAGCGGTTGTTTGATAGCGATGTTGGTGGTGGAGGTGGTTGGTCAAATAACGATAGCAAAGAATAACGGCTAACTCAAAGATCACAGCCCTGTGACATGAATAAATCCCATTAAACAACGGTGGGGAAATCTAACTGAACACAGACTTATCGATCTAACTGAACTAAGGACCTTTATGGTGTTCTGCGAATTTCCACAGCCGTAAAAAAAAAAAAAATGTATATATAAAAAGACTATTATTTGGTTTAAAGGATAACTAATAAATTATTTGTTATATATAAAAAAATTAGATATAAATCAACAAAAATAAAAGGATGCTGTTCAAAAGGCTTAAGCACTAAATACTGGTTAATTCAAAAATTATGAAAATTTTCCAAAAAATGAAACAAAATTACCACATTGACAATAAAATATAAATAGAAGGAAATTCAAAAATTAACTACCGCAACTGTTAACACACTGATGTTACCACACCGATTATATAATAAAATATTGTACTTGCACAATTTATATAATTCTCGTAATTGTTGAGATCCCAACTGGTAATGTTGATAACAATTAGAGCAGTGTTGGGTTCACTGTTTTCATTGCCACAATGTCATCGCCTCAGGTGTGCATGAGAACTGAATAACCAACTACTGTTTACTTTATATCTGTGATCGCAAAGTGATCGTCAAGAGAAAGCTTCCCCAAGCATGCCGTGATCCAATGATGGCCATATTTTTTTCAAACCGCCATATGACCTCGACTTTCAACATTTAGGGATACAGTGTAAATTAAGAAAATGTGTCCCCATCTACAATCTATCCATAAAACTCAACATCATAAAATCGGAGGAAAATTATTCAAGTCGTGATCAAAAAGGTGTTTTTAGTTAATTTGGTCACAATCCGAAAAAAGTAGGTTCAAGGACACTAATCAAATATCAGGTGCATAGCTTCCGTGCAGGTCTACCATTATGATGCAAAGATATCTTGAAAGGCCGAGAGGTATTTAAGATTCCGCATTGGCAAAATTGAGCGATGACAAAAAACAACATTTTTTTTTCAGACTGCCACTTGACCTTGATCTTTAACTCGGAGCGGTATGATGTAAATTAAACGTAAATGTGACTTGCTCTCGGGTTTAGGCAATCCGGAGAGGGCAATTTTGTTCTGATTGGGAAAACCTTATTCTACTTATGGTGAAAATGTTAAATTGTCTATAATTTGGTTAAGGTCAAAAAATGTGTGCCACACACACCTTTTATTCCCATTATTGACACAAAATTTCATTCCAAAAGTCCAAGCCAGCTCTGAGATACATTGGCAGAAAAAGGAAGAAAATAAAAGCCCAAATGGTGGTTTAGTATTCCTGGGGATCAAGTAAACTCTGAGGTACAACTAAAAATTGGGGGCATTAATTGTAGAAACAATCCCTACCAAAGGTATAAGCCTCCCCCTATCCTGTAGGGGAGGCTTCACTAGTAACTACTAAAATGTCTCTGCCAGAACACAAGCATGTTAACAGTTTCTGGTTGGAAGCAAGAACACTTCACATTCATGATGTTGCCAGAGGAACTGAGCACTCTCTCAGAGGGAATTGAGGCAACAGGAATAGCCAGATACGTTATGGCCAAATGATAGAGAGGATAGGGCCTCAGAAGGCATCCTCTTTACACTGCTATAGAGTGTTCATCCGAGTGAGTAATTTCACACAGTGGCATGGCAGCTCTGCTTGAGCTTTCTGGAATGCAGTGATTATTTGCTGTTTATCCTCTGTGGACCAGCGACATCTCCAATTGGATCCTTTAGTTTGTGATCCGCTTTCACCATCTTTGCACTCTTTGCAGCAGGCTCAGCCAAGTTATAACTGGAGTCTTTGAAGTCTCTTCCATAGATTCGACAATGCCAGTAGCCTCTGCCTCCAAGTACTGCTGCTGTCCATTGTTCCTCCTCTCCCACCTTGTCAATCCCACCTCCCACCATGGAGCTGCATCCTGGATAAAACGATCTACCTGCTGATGAACTTCCAGCTAATGCTTCTGCTTCAACAAGTGTGGGTGGTGAAGATCTTCCTGATTCTGCTTCAACACGTACAGAGGCGGATTAAGATTTTTTTGGGGGGGGGGGGGCACTGGGAACAAAAAATATTTAGGCCCAAAAAGCTCAAAAAAGGAGAACTCTGTGTTATTTAGCACAAAAAGGCCCCAAAAGAGGACTCAGTGTTATTTTTGCACTCGCTTATCCGATGTTGCTTTAGACTCGACTGCAGAAAATCCGGAGGAATTCCTATGTTGTATTGCCTTTTTCCTCCCTCGAAAAGAAAATGCCATGTTAAAGTGTTCCATTACCAGTCAGCTTGCTAGCGCTTGCCAAGCCAGCCATTCCTTGTCAACCGTTTCATTTGAGTGCTTGCTTGAGTGATTAAGCCACTTTGCGAGTCCTCTCCTAGCTCATTGGTAATGGAACACACCCTCGCCCTTGCAGGAGTGTGTTCAGTTACCAAGTTTTTATTTTATTATTATTTTTATATACATAGATAAAGCTTGTGGAAGAGCTAAAAGTTTCTTGTAGAGCACTCACCAAGTGGCTTAAACAATCAAGTAAGCAGTCCAACAAAACCGTTGATAAGGAACGGCTGGCTAAGCAAGCGATAGCAAGCTGACTGGCAAGTGAACACACCTCAGCATATGTGCGAGACCGACCGAGGACCCTTTTTTGGATCTATATTTTTTGGGATTTTTTGGATCTGCCTATTGTGTAACGAAAAAAGTTGATTTTGGGTGATTTTTCACCCTTTTCGCTGTTGTTGAGCTTTTTTTGCTTTTCAGCACTGCTGGGGTCATTTTGTTTCATCCCTAGGAGAGGTGTTCTCATTTCAAAAACCCGCAACGTTCTCTCGTGTCCATGGGTTAGTTAATTTATTTATCAGGGGTGTTTTGTGATCATACAATAAATTGTAATGTGGATTTGTTCAACAATATCGATATGTATTAACATTAGGGATTATGTCCACAATTTATTGTGATTATTGTTGTATTTGTGTGCATTAAACGTCGTTGTTATTCAACTTGCTTTCTCTACTAACATGAAATCTCCCACTAATTTTGTAATGGTCCTGTCGAGTTAAACAACAGGGAAATTATATTTTGGAATCGATTCATGACGTAACAGTGCTTGCTTTCCTTCAGTAGCAGCATTCCCTTTCCGGTGTGTTTATCACCATCCATAAGTTGATATGTTTTGTCAGCAAAATGAGGTCCCAACCTCGGGGGCTCTGTCACGAAATTTTGTGAACTATGATCGGTTGTGTGGGACCCCATGCAATTGTATGGCTTGGGGGCTTCGTCTCAAAAGATTGTGAACCATGTTCGGTCGTGTGGGGCCCCATGCAATTGCATGGGTTGCATGACCCTCAGGCTGCCTCTGCTCGGGGTCTACCTTGAAGAATAACAATGAAGAATGATACCACATTACGATGCCACAATACGACACACCAATCCTCTTATGGTTTAGCTAGCATCACAATATCTTTTGATGCTGTTCCATCATAATCACACAGCAAAAGTAAGATGTAACGCACGCATATAATTCAATAGCAACAACACCAACAGCCGTGTGATGACATTATGAGTGAGTTGTTTGTGCTCCATCACTCTGAGTTGGATGTCCGTGCTCCATCATTCCGAATTGGTTGTTCGTGCTCCGTCATTCTGAGTTGGTTGTCCGTGCTCTGTCATGCTGAGTTGGTTGTTCGTGCTTCGTCATTCTAAGCGAGTTGTTCATGCTACGTCATTCTGAGCGAGTCGTTCGTGCTCCCTTATTCTGAGCAAGTCGTTCGTGCTCCGTCATTCTGAGTGAGTCATTCGTGCCCCGTCATTCTGAGCGAGTCGTTCGTGCTCTGTCATTCTGAAGGAGTGGTTCGTGCTCCATCATTCTGAGCGAGTCGTTCATTCTCCGTCATTCTGAGCGAGTCGCTCCTGATGAGCACGATCCTGACTATATGAGAAGTTCCAAGGAGCGGAGAGAGATGGAGAATGTAGTGAAATGTTACAAGGAGGTCTACAAACAGAAAATGAAGGCAGCTGCTCAAGTCTCCATTATGAACTTCTTCAAAAAAACATCCCAAGAGAATCAGCCTCCATTTCATCTTCTGAGCCTTCAACCTCAACTGGACAGCCTGCCACACCTGAATAAGCCTGCAACAAGCATATGTTCTGTATCCAACCCAATCATGCTAACATTTATGAAAAGTAATTCATTTAATATTTTTATTTGTAAACGTTTTTACACATTGTTTACTGCTTTCTTGCACCTCCTTGCTCCCCCCTGCTCCCTCGCTCTTCCACCACTCTTAGCCTCCCATGCTTCTCACTCCCCACCCCTACTCGGTGCCCTACCTCCTCACTCATTCACCCTCTCTCTCCCTCCTCTTTTCTCCTCCCCTCCGCCCTTAACATATCTGTTGTTCGGACGGTGGTTATCTCCGGAAATGTCCAGACGGTCTATGTCCGGACGTGTCCAGACGGTCTTTCCCCAGACATGTCCTGACGGTCTATCTCCGAACGTATGCGGACAGTGGCTATGTCCAGACGGACCCTCCCTCACACTGCCTTCCTTGACATATCTCGATGGTGGTTATGTCCGGACGGTGGTTATCTCCGGACGTGTCCAGTTGGTGGTTATGTTCAGACGGACCCTCCCTCTCACTGCCTTCCGCCTCCCAGGCTGCTCTCTCTTGTCCGCCCTCATGCTGCCCCCTCCTTCATCACTCCCCCTCCTTCCCTCACCCCCCTTCCTTCCTCAGTGAAGTGACGAGTTGTAAATGATAAAACCGACGTATACTAATAATTGTCAGTGTGTGTGTGTGCGTGCGTGCGTGCGTGCGTGTGTGCGCGCGCGTGCATTCATAAAGTATAACATATCCCTCTGCTAACTTCTCTACTCCCCCCACCTCTCTCTCTCTCTCTCTTCTCTCTCTTTCTTTCTCTCTCTCTCTCTCTCTCTTCTCTCCTCTACTCTTTCACACCTCTCCTCAGCAGGTGTGTCGCAACGTTTGTGAGGCGTCACTCTCCCCATCCCTTCCTCACTATCTCTCCTTCGTCGCTCCCTTTTTCACCCACTCCACGCTTCCCTCCCTTCCTCTGTCCTCTCTGCCTCCCTCTCTCCCTCATCTCTTCTCCCCCGCCCCCTTAAATTACCGTCAGCAAAGCGACGGTTGTATTGCTAGTTTCATATAAAATACGTTCCTTACTTGTGACAAGTGATGCTTTTGGTCATTTTTAACTGGTGGAATGCCTAATTGCAGACAAAAGCACAACAGAACACCAGCTGTTCACTGAAACCAGTGCAGCTGACCAGCCTTCCTGGTGTTCCAAGATGTGGGTTGCTGGTGCCACTCACCGCCGATCATTTAAAAAAAATGCTTAATGTTTTATATATTTGTTATTTGGTATGGATGAAATCCATCTATGTGATATATTGTTTTATACTTGTTCGTTGATTTGGGGATGGTTTGGATAGATGCGTGTTGCTTAATGGTTTGGGTGGTTGGGATCCTTGGTCATGAGTTCAAATCCTGCTTGCAGTTGAAATAACACCAAGTGGGGTTGACTCAGCCGTCCATCCTTCTGAGGTTGGAAAATGAGGACCAGCTTGCTTATGATTGAGCCTTTGAGTATTCTGTGTTGGAGTGGCAACCCATCCGGATGTGCCAATAGCCTTGAGACTGCTTTGGCGCATTGATGCTCTGGAACGAGTATGGTCCCAATGGATTGGATTGGATATGTATTGCTTTTGGAATGGTTCTCTCCACTGTCCACTGTCCATTTCCCCTCTCCCTCATGATCCTGGCCTGCTTTGGTCTGGCCTGAGTCCGCGTTTAAGCCCTGTCACACCTTGACGATTAGCCAGCGTATGCCGACGTATGAAAAATTTGTCTAAAATGCTGGCACACGTCGAATACGTTATGGTAAGTTTGTATACGTTAAGAGCACACTGAAGCACGCTGGATAGTCTCTAGTACGCTGGCATAACGTCGTCGTATGCCGAGGTCGTCGACAAATTGAACATGCTTGAAATTTGGACGCGTATGACAGCGTATGACTCACATGTTCCGCATACGCTGGCATAGTTGTAGGCACGTTACGCGATCGTTGAACACGTCGACACACGTTACTTGTAAGTTCACCATAAGTCACAACACGTCGAGTAATGTTTAGCGTACCCGAAACTTATTTCTAACCTATGAGTAACGTGCTTTGAACCTATGAGTAACGTGCTTGAACCTATGAGTAACGTATCTCCAACGCATATTGACGTAGTAGACGTATTTGACGTCTTCCGGACGACCACAGAACTTACTGAACGTGTTTCTAACTTACAGCTACCGTATAATGGCGTATTGGCAGCATTTAGGGAAATGGTATATAAATGGGTTCACACGAGGAACCCGTCAGTGTCCAGACTCCAGGGTTTTTTTTTTTCTTCGGCATGACGGTGCAGTTGACACTTCGATTTCTAGTGCGGTTACAATATAATATAATTAAAAGCTGCGGCTCAACGATTTAAATCACTAACCGCACGAGAAAATCGAAGTGTCAACATCACACATCGCGAAGAAAACAAACAAACAACAACAAAAAAAACCGTTATTACTAATACGTTCTATGCATACGTCCAACTCGTTATGAATACGCCCAAAAACTTAAAAAACAAATAACATCAATATTCACGGCGTACGCAGCGTTTTACATAACATTTTCACATACGTCGGCATACGCTCGCTAACCACGCTCAAAGGTGACAGGGCCTTTACATTCGTTTTCTTTCTAATAAAAAATGAATGTTTAATATATTTTAAATTTTGGGTTGCCGTACACTAGCCCAGAGACAAGTAACTTCCTCACGTTGGAATCACTATCATAGCTTCAGCAGTAATGAGAAGGTTGAGCTATAGTTTAACACATTGTTTTTAGAGGAAGAAACAAAAGCAGAAGTACAAATTGGCTTTTAGCGATCTCCTGATGTGGAACTTCAGCGTGCTATTCTTTTTAAGCTCTTTTTAAGTTTTTTAAGTCTGCAGTTCAGAAAAGGCTCGAGAATAAAAAGTTCTGGCTTTAAATGCTTATGACTTCATCTTTACGAGTTATGGTGTATCATGTGTACACATTGAATGGTGGCATTTTTCCAATATCATCCCTCTTATGGAATCTACGCCGTACTCCATGATAATGTTAAATCAGTCATTGAAAGGTCAAGACTGTGCATGACATGTGACATTGTTACATCAGTCAATTGAAGGATCAGACCATGCATGCACAGCGTGTCTACACCTTCCCCTTCTAGCTGTTAGATCAGGTCAATATAATATGTCTTACTCCAATTCATTCTCCTACATTTATGCCTGTGTGGCTTAATGTTAGGGTGGTGGCTTGGGATCCTTGATCCTGAGTTGAAATTCCACTCAAAGGTGAATAATACAGTGGGGTTTGACTCGCTGTCATCCTTCCGAGTCGCAAAAATGAGTGCCAGCTTGTGGTATCCTGTGTTGGAGTGGCGACCCATCCAGACTGTGCCCAATAACCAAGGAGACTGCTTAGGCAGCACCAACACTCTGCACAGATTATGGTCCCGATTGTGGAATGGATGGGTGGATGGATTCTCCTAATGATAGAGATTTGGAAACCATGCCTCACCATTCTCAACTTCCCCAAATATAATTTCCTTCTGTGAGGATGTCGGGGCGGGTGGTGTGAAGTTGAACAGGATTGCAAGTCCACCACTGAATTGCGAAGCAATATATTTGAGGTCAAGAGGTCAAACTTCTAAAATCATCATTTCAATCTGAAAAATATCAATCTTCATACCGGATTAACCTGTAGCTCTATGATTAAGATGTCATTTTTACATCTTATGAAATGACATTTGAATGTATCCGTGCAACCGTTTGAGAGGGGGGTGATTTTGCAAGTATCGTGCTCATGCATGACGTCTTTTCTTGTTGTTTGTATGATCAATCGCCTTCAGGTCCACATTTTAAACTGATCTTCACAAAACGTCACAAAATGGTCGAGTTCGTCATAAGCAAGAGCCCATGAATGAGGTCAAAAGGTCACAACGGACCAATGGTCACACAACTTTGTGAAATTCTAAAATTATAATTTTCATCTGTGACTTGAAATTTGTAGAGGATATATTTTAATCTGATCATAATTTCAATCTGATCTCAAGAAACTTACTCCTGCATGAATTGGTACATAAGCAAGAAGCCTATTGATTTTGAGATTAGTCTGTGAACAGATTATTCTCAAAAAGTTGTGGATCGATTCGACAAAATTTGGTGTCATATTGGGTGTGGACAAGGAACAATTGATTTGATTTTGTGAATATCTGGATAATGATAATTTTTTTAAAGTGTTTTCTCACACCATTGAGAGATGGACGTTAAAATAATATAATGCATAATGTCCTGTAAAAGTGATGGAGGGATCCTGAATAACTTGTGGACAGTTGGTGTGTGAGAAGCACAATTGATTAGATTTCGTGAGGTCGCGGATCCGATCTATGTACTCTAGATTTTAATGTGATTCTTCACCATTGAGAAGATAGCCCAAAAACGAATATAATGCTTCATCAAAAAGTTGCGGATGATATGACAAAACTTGGTGACTGAGTTGTCGGATCAGTGTTTCACAAACGGTTGATGCCAGGGACCGGCTGGCTACCTCCTAAACTGATGTGGACCTCTTTTAAGGTCAGGTCATTTTTCAGCAAAAATTTTTTTTTTTAACATTAACATTACATGAAAGTGCATACACTGGGTTATTAAAGTTAATAATATGAAACTCACCATATTTAGGACCGATAATAAAATTGTTGATTTTAAATATTTTTTTTCTGTTGAAATTTAAACAATTTAGAAGAAACTTACGACATGAAGTGAGCATGTGTCATTTCTTTTTAAAATGTTCTCTGCTAAAGTTGGAGGAGTCCTTTACTTTTCACACACATCATCCCAAAGTCAACTGCAGAACCAGTGCAGCTATTTTTTAAAAACGTATTGAAAGGTAAATACAACAATCAGATCTCTCGCTATATTTCTACATTTGCACATTCCAGATAATTTAGTTTTAACAAAATGGGTTCACTCACCATATCCTAATGAGATTCTCTTGCAACTTGTCAACGCAAGCTTTCAATCCGGGATGAATGTCAGACATGATACTCGGAGCATCTTCCATGCTCAATCTGTTTTCGATGCTTGCTTAAGTTGCAGCCATTGCTGAAAATCCAATTTCGCAAAAGACAAGTACAATGGTGCTGAGGTTAGACGCAGGTTCATTGATGCTGGAATTCTGTTTTGATTTTAATCACAGAAATCAAGTGAAAATCCATGTTTGAAATTGCATACACTTCAGGCCCTCAATTACTTGACAACATCCCAGCAACGTTGATCTCTAAAAACGGCAGACAAGCGAGGTCCTGTATCTACAGATAATGAAGGGTCACAGAACTCCTTGCTTCATCCTTATGGATCTGTCAAGGAAATCCAGAAACTGCTCTTCAAAACATGTCAAAACAATTTCACGCCGACCCTTTCTTTCCAATTTGACTTCTTTTTAAAAGCTGTGATCTTGTCAGCCATTTCAAAACACATACAGGATACATTCTCCTGCATAACAATTTTAACGATTGAAGTGTCATTTCATGACAGATAGGCAACCGTGGCAAGCCTTGTAACCCAAAGTTCTGCAGGAGACTTCTTTTGAAGACAGACTTCTAAGTTCACTCGCAGTTCATACACTCGTTTGAGTACTTTACCATGAACAGCCACCCACCACTTCAGCAATGTAAAAGAAGTGGTTGTGTCAGCATTTACATTATTCACACATCGCAAATATGCAAAAAATGTGAGTTCAATTAGCTCACAAAATTCACATTTTAATGACGAAAATAAAGGAACAGTAATTAGAGACTCGTGGACTAGCAAATTGTATCATAGCGTCGATATGGAGAATCGCCAATGTTTGCCAGCACTTTTTGGTACAACTCCGATTTCACTATTGCACTCCATTAACGTTAACTGATTTTTCCTCAAAGGCAACGGAAGTGATATGTCACTAAAATAATGTAAATCCACTCTGTGCACTGTGGCTAATACACCTGTGTAAACAAATCTGCGTTTCCCACTGAAGAGATGACCTAAAAAACAATATATATATATAACGCGTCTCCAAAATGTGGACAGATTTGGATGACCTTGTGGGAGCCGGATGGTGAGCTGTGACGGAACAATTGATTTGATTTTGTGGAGTGCGATCCGTGATCTGGATACTCGTCCTATTCCAGTGCACAACCATCAATTGGAAAATATATACACAGCACACCACACACACTACCACACAGACATCACACACACATTCACACACCACACACACCAACACACTCATCTTCACACTCACCTCACGCACACGCACAGCAACACCTTCCTTCCCATTGTTTCGGGTCACTCACCTGTTATTTAAATTTTCATTCATTGTATTAATTTGTAGATCCTCGTTAGGATCTCTTAGTACTACCAGCGGTTGTGGTCTTCACTTCTTCTTGTGGACTTTGTTTTCACAGCTACAATTTCAATCATGAAGACCTTCCTGAAACTGGCACATAATCGTACAAAAGACGCTGGCAAGCATAACATCTACCGACTTTTCAAATTCGCCACAAGGTGTTGGAGAAAATATGGACGTCCAACATATATCGTTCCGCATTGAATCACTATAAAAAAATTATCATCCGGGAAATAGGCAAGCTTTTGAATTCGTTTGCGGAGATACTCGAGACATGGCCATTAGCAGAGATGAATTACGCACATAGACACAACATATGACGTCATATCA
>CM068957.1:134642490-134653969 GCA_035128595.1 Eptatretus atami
GGTAGGAATCACCAAAGCTTCGCCCTGTCAGCATGACCCCTGACCCGGCAAAGAGTACGTGGTTGAAATCACCAAAGCCTCGCCCTGTCAGCTCAGCTTTACCCCTTCGAGCTGATGCGTGTAAAAAGAGAAATACATGCATCAGTATTAGTTACAAAGGTATCAACTATCGCTAATGAAGTTGCCAGGATTTTCACTGCCCCCAACGCATAGCTTTCAATCCAGGATGAATTCGACGATTGATACTCGGGCATACTTTCCATGTCAATCTGTTTCGGTTGGCTTTAGTGCGCCATTTGCGGAAATCAATTTGCGCAAGACATAATTAATGGCAGTGAGGTTTGACTGCTAGGTTCTTGAGTTGGAGATTTGCGTTTGATTTATTCAGATTAAGCAGAACATAGTTGATTGAACTTCATGGCCCAATCCAGCATTGTCTCTAATTGGAACGGAGGCGTATTAGATGATAATGGTAACAGATATGTATTGCTTGTCTTTATTTGGTCTGTCAGAGGGAATTCCGAAATCTTTTCAAAAAATTCAAACAAAGTGTACACTTTTTCGACTTTGATTCTTTTAAAAGCTGTGATTGTAGCATTTCAACGCACTAGGTACATTACGCATAGACATATAGTGATTAAGTAATTATCTTGACATTATGGCAAGTGGAAGCCATTGTAAGTCCCAAGTTTTGCAAAGAGATTGATTTGAGAAACTATTACGTGCGTTCATAATCGGTTTGTTTTACATGGAAGCCACTACTACATGTAGATGGTTGTGGTCGCATTCATTTATTCGATCGAATATCAAAATTGAGTATTTATGCCACAAATACAATTTATGACGAAAATAAGGTACTTAGGTCTCGGAGACATATGATTGCTCAATACCCTCCATGAATGAGGCAATGTTTGCTCCAGCATTGGTAATACTCCTTACTAATTGATCTTAGTAACGGATTCTCAAAGGAAGAATGGTCACTGATAAACTAGTGGTTCCATCTGTTGTACGTGCTATTAGCCTGGTGTGATAAAATCTGCGTTCCCATGGAGGAGATGGACTAAAAAAATATTTTAATATATATAACGGTTCCAAAATGTTGTGGAAAGAATTGGTGAGTTTGTGGACAGAAGAGTGGGGTGTGTACTAAGGAGCAATTGATGATTTGGTGAGGGTGCGGACGGGACTGGATACTCTCTATTCATATGCCCAACATCTTGGTAAAATTATACCCACACACACACATCAACACCCCACCACCAACACACAAAACCCCAACCACACACTACCACAACTCTCAACACCCTCACTACCAACACCTTCTCTTGTTTGGAGGTCACTAATGTAATTTTTTCCCATCATTTTAGTTGTAGAATCTGTTGAGGATCTTCTTAGCTTACTCACGTGTTGGCTACATATTTCTTCTTGGGATTTTTGTTTCAACAGTCTACAGTTTCATCGAAATTCTGAATGTGGCCAATATATGAAAAACCACTGCGCAGGAATGACCATCATCGATTCTATTCTCGAGAAAAAGTTTAGGACGTCAAAATATCGCGCTATTGTGGAATATAAAAAGTTTCCGAAATTAGGCAAACTTTTAGTAATTTTCTGTTTTGCGGAAGCGACAGGATTGTAGAGGATGAACATTAACCTGATAGATAACTGACGTCTATAATTTTTATGAAGTCTCTATTTTTGAATTTTTTGTTTGACAAAAGAATTTCCATAGATCTATCGGAAATTGCTATGTATATATGAGAAGCCGCGCAAGCGTAACCATAATCGATTTGAAATTTTTCCCTAGAAACACGAAGTTGTACGTCAAATAATCCAATTTAATTGGAATTGCAAGCGATGATTCCAAATTAGGCAATTGTTAAGTTTGTTTGTGATCAAGTGGCTTGAGACCGATAATTTACGAACCTGAACGATCCAATGAGTCATATTCGTTTTGGTACTGACATCATTAAGAGGAGCGGAGCTCAGTATAGAGCTGTTTATTTATGAACTGTTGTTGACGATTGTGGATTTATTTTTCTGGCTTGATTTAACATACACGCAAAATTTCAGTTCCTCCGTCATATGAAGGCACGAACATATATTATAGTATGTCGTGGTTGAAGATATATTTATAAGCGTATATATATTCAAATTATATATATTATAATATTATATATATGTGACGGAATTTGTCGTGCGTGCTAGTCGGCAAGTAACTATCGATCATGACGCTGTCGTCCCGCGACAATTCGGTGTGACGCTCGAAAGCCGGAGGTTCCCGGGGTTTTCGACATCACACAGTCGCAATTGGCACACCCGAGGATAGGGTGTTCGCCAACTCGTGACCCTACCTAATACATCGCGAGTAGTTAACCGGCCGATCGTACCTCGCCGCTGTGCCGGCCTAGGCCTAGAACCGTTATACGCGTCCGTTCCGTGCTTCAGTGATAACGACGCGTGTTATCGCCGACTCGAAGATGTGAATTCTATTTACTGGTGCTTACACCTACTACCAATCATCCGGAATGCATAGAAGGAACTTTCAACAGAAAGGACGCAAAGAAACGGGGAACAGTTTCAACAAGCACATTTATTTCACTCAGACAAGCACGTATTTACGCATAACAGTAAATCATGCACGTAAGAACAGTACACAGTAAAAGCAATGAAGAGTTACAACCGAATATTTATTCAACATTTACTTAACAGAGTTTACTTTACAAGACAGGCACACACATGCACTTGTACCAAAAGCAGACCACCTCAAGAAAAGGGTGGAGACAGGTCCGTGGCAAATGTACTTGGAACATGGATGATGCGCCAGGTCCACAGACCGATAGGTGTTACCCGCGCTGTGGGCAATGGCGGGCAAAGCGATGTGGTAGCCCGCCTAGACTTCGTGCCCTGCGTGCTGGGTAGCTCTTCACGCGTTCTCGTGCAGGCACGTGTTTTCAATCCCACGGCACGAGTGGGCGAGGAGAACGGAGGGGTTACCGCGCTCTCTCCAGCCGGATGGAGGGGGGGAGTATTGTATTGAGTTTGACAGCGGTATGGGGGTTGTGAGATTTTTGCTTGTCATGTGATGCCCTTCCGTGGCCTGAGCACGAGGGCTATATCGGCACTTCTTATCAGTCGCAAAGCTCGGTTGGAGGAGGGGAATGCTTTCTCGCTCCATTCAGCGAGTTGCGCCTGGACTCTCGCATGGCTCGGCAAAATTCCTTCGGCTTGTGAGCTCGCAAACGCCTTATTCCGCGGTGGTCCCCACTTAGCCGCTTGCTTGCTCTGAGCCCTTAATCGGTCCCGTGTCCATTCAGCAACTCGCCCTCATCCCCTATTGACTAGTCTTCCGAATGTTCCTCAATGACCGCCCGTGGCGTCGTGCGACTGTTGCTCGAACTTAATATGGCAGGGATGGAAAAATCCAACCCCGCCTAGACCTTGACTCGGAAAGCATACTGTTGAAATCAAGGGCATGCCTGTCTCGGAACTGAGCCGCAGAGGAGTGGTAGATACAAAAGCCTCGATCTGTAGCTCAGCTTACACCTCCGAGACTGAAGCATGTAATGGCACCAGCGGTACCGTCGCCCGTGCGCCTTCGTCCCTGCCGAATCCGATGTGTGTGTGCTAGTTTACGGAGCTTCAGTCGAGCGAGGCGATGGTTTCCATTGAGTCCGCGACAGTTGGCGGGCGTTTCGTTCGCCCAGCACGAATGAGTGTAGCGGTTCGCCGGGGCTTTGTCTGCGAACGATGCGGTATGATGAGTTCGCCACGTGCTTAGTTCGCCCAGACAAGCGATGAGGTAAGGGGTTCGCCGGGGCTTCGTCCGCGAACGATGCGTGTAATGCATCGAGTCGTTCCGATCACGTGTCGGTTTCGCCCGCCAGCGATGTGTGTATAGGGTTTGCCGGGCTCTTTTTCAGCAACGATGCTGTAATGATCGAGTCCGTCTCGCACACGCGGCTCGTTAACCGAACCGATGTGTGTATGCGGTTCGCGCGGGGCTTCTGGCCCCGCCTTCGATAGCGTTGTAATGATCGGAGTCGTCGACGTGGAAGGAGTTCATATGAATTTGAGATCAACATGGGTTTGAGGCGGGCTACCACCTGATGCTCAGCCATTGGAGCGATGAAAAGTGGGGCGTGTATGATTCATGATCCGATTTTCTCCTTCAAAAGGATCCCATTCACGACATGAAAGACGTTGTAAGTGTATATTTCTCTGTTCAATATATGTCTGGAGCGTTAAAAAATACCGAACGGGCTTTGGACAGCGCGACTTCGGTTGACTGGACGAAGGCGATTCTTGTTTGCGGGTGTGTGTGTTGATGGATGAAGGGAAAAGGCGAAGGTGGTGGGGGTTTGCTGTGGTTGGGAGTGTTTGGTGTGGAACTGGTTGTTGGGATGCTTGGTCAAAATAATGATAGAGAAAAAAAAGGCTAACTCAAAGGATCACTAGCCTGGAACAGAAATTCCCTTAAAACAAGGTGGGGAAATCTAACTAAACAATATACTATCGTGTATAACTGACCTGAGGACTTCATGGTGTGTGCATTTCCACGCGCACCTACCCTCCTTCTTTACAGACTACTTCCCAATGTCGCCGAATTTCGTGTGCCATCATGTTAGTTATCCCATGTACAGTTATCTTGCGGATCCTGAGGACATCAGTGTATTCGTCCCAAAATAAATAAACTACGGCCTGATACTAACTAACAACACATAACGCACTAAAAGCTAGCATACGCGGACCATACATAAAAAATCATATGCTCTGGGAGCAAATTCTAACACTAACAACAATTCTCCCGCATGCCGGATCGTGACTCGCAAAGAGAACTGAGGGAGCCGGAGCATCGCGCTCTCTGCTCAATAGGTGAAGGAAAGGCGCGATTCACACGCGTCCACTACCTCTCTCGAAATGGACGACAACACACTAGGCGCACGAGCGACGCCCAAGCATTCCGTCAGCTCAATTGACACATTCATGAACAGCAAGGCGCGTGCAGCCCGTGTTGCAGTCCTCAGGGCATCCCTGGCAAATTTGGCGGTATTCACTGGGACATGGAATGCGAACAAGAGGGGGGTGCCGAAAACGAACGCTTAGTGACATGGCGAGCAGTGATGGCCAGAAGTGGGCAGCAAGATGCAAACGGTTTGTAGCAAAAGCACGGCAGAATATGACGCACGGCACATTGAAGCAAAAAGCGTCAGCGATCAGACCGGTCACAGCCTGCGATACAGCCAGCCGATACGTGGCTGGCACGCGCGTGCTCAATGGAGTTGGTGGAGGGATGCGGTTGGTGCTGCCACTCGGAATGCGCCGAGGCCTATGATCTCTATCCTCCAACCATCGCTTGACTGTCTGTCCATCCTCCTATTTGTAAGACCCATTTAGCCCAATATTTTTATTTATTTATTTTATTTTACTCCCCCTATAAATCGTCCAACCCTTAACGTCTTGTTCGCTAACCTATCCTGCCTAGCTACCCCAACCCACATTCCCTCCTGGAGGGAATAAGGAGAGCTAGCGTCCTGTCAGCCCAACAAGCCTCAGGATGGCCTCCTCAGACTCAGAATCTACCAAAGTGGTCAGGCACACGAAGCGAACGAGTGGTGCGAGGTTCACGTCCTAATCTAACCTAACAATCCTAAATAACACCGGGGCTTCAATAAGCGCCTCTCGATTACACATGTTCTAACAACCAAGATTCCCGTCGCTTGTGTTCCTCGCCAATCCGGGCCATGCCCTGTTTGCGCCCGTGCCCTCACGGTGTCGCGGGAGCGCTCCTTGAGCACACTCATGCATTCTCTAACAATGCACGCTCCGGGATCACTGCTCCGAGCCTACCAGCTCCCTAAACTGGGAGCTCCCTGGCAACTCTCTCAGCGAGTGGCAGCCGTGCCGCGGCCCCTTTCGAGAACACCCGTCACACACTGCCCGCGCCTATGCACCCGGCCGATCAGCGGGTCACCCGTGCCACGACGCTATCGTCCCATGACCTTGCTCCGGCCAACTAGCCCGTGCCGGAACCACAGCGATACTCACCTTTCGACCACGTCGCCAGCTTCACAGGCTCCTGCACAACCCAGCGATCGAGCCTACTTTCCCCAACACAAAACGACCTCATTGTAATTGACATCCCTAACTCACATACACTGACCGGGGTCCCTTGGGGGAATACTCCTCCCCAATCACTCATCGCACAGCATTCACCCACTCCAGTCCACGACCGCTGGCCTCACTCACTCATTCAACCTCCACCACAACACAACTACATCGCTATTTCTGCACCCTCTGGCTACAATCCCCTAATACTCGTGCTCCACGTCGTCCTTATAAAGCAAGCTTCTTTAACAGTACAGTAGCTAAGCTACGTCCCCAAACACCATCAAGTTGTCTTGTCCTCAAATCCTAAAATCATTTCCCAACCTAATTCAACTAAAATCCCTAATTCATTCCATCAGCCCATGAGGATACCTGCCCCATGAAGCCGTCTTACTAACACTACCTTCTCTATAGTTTCACCTGTCCCTAGACGGGGGTCTTCCACCCCTCCCAGGATCCTGTCACGAACAGCTGCTTTTTTTTCTTTTTCTGCGCAGCACAGTCGAACTCGCAAACTCGCAGACTTCTCCGTGACGTCATGGCACGTCGCAATCGTACTCTGGT
The DNA here is from genome assembly GCA_035128595.1 of Eptatretus atami. Classification (NCBI taxonomy): domain Eukaryota; kingdom Metazoa; phylum Chordata; class Myxini; order Myxiniformes; family Myxinidae; genus Eptatretus; species Eptatretus atami. The sequence goes on from CM068957.1 coordinate 134,649,163, forward strand.
GACATCACGGATACCTCGATTCCAACCTAGTGCAAGCCAACGTCACCCTGCGCATCAAAACGTCCTGCGTTCGAGGGTTCCCCACACGAACACATGTGTCTGCCGTCAGACTTCACACACACGCTCGGTGAAACCGTCCGCTCCAAATCGTAATCCACACAACTTTGTCCGTCGGGTCGGACATTCCACGCAGGCTAGCGACAGTTTATCCTCACGAGCGCGCCTGGCGCTCGTGCGCGATGGCAAACCTGGCTCACCAGCTGGGTAAACCGGCATGCGCCAAACAGCTACGGACGACCGGCTTGCCTTCTGTCGCGCTTCGTCTCATACTACACACCATTCTGATTGTAGAACGTCACACCAGACATAACACCGCGAAGACCGCTGCATGTTCACTGCATGTCCCCTGATCTCCTTACATACAGCGACCTAACACGCGTCCTCTCACACTCGGCGTCACTCACTCGGCTTCCTTCACACACCCATATCACACCACATGCGGGGCTCACACTGTTTCACTCAACACGTGCTGCATCCACATGACCTGTTCACTCTCACCCAGGTCGCTCCACACGCTCTGCACCCAACATCTTCAGCACACGGAACATCCTGGGAATCGTGTCCCAAGTTCCCGGGCGCCAACCCCAAGCTGCACGTGCCCCGTCACAGCATCGCCCCTCTAACCGTTCGGCATAGACCACTGGTCGCAATCAGCTTCAGGGAGCCGTCCTCCGTCTTGAAGAGGCTACTCGTGCTTGCACGGGGTCACGAACACCGTCCCGAGCTCTCCCTTATCCACTACCTCATGTGTGCTGCCTCTTCACCGTCTTATCGTGTAGTCTCTTATTTTCTATCCCCATCCTATACATTTATTCGTTGTTCTTCGTGTTATTTATAGTCTGCGACTACGGTCGATCTCCGTTCTCTCTTGGAATGCACTATTTCCTCATCGTTCTCTCTTAGTTCTCTTCATTTATCGTCTTTCTAAGGGTTTGCCTAATTGTGTGCAACGACAGTGGTGTCATAAGTCTCACACTAATACCCCTCTTTGCACCGGTCGCATCTCACTATGTGCGTTCTAGATCCTGCTTGGCTTTTCGCCTCATTGAGCTTTTGATTGTTCGACTTTCGGAGATTTTAGCCTAAAACAGTACCAAACTCTCCTATTGAGTAACTACCTGTTTTTGCTGTATATCCCACCGTCTCCTGGTTTATTCACAGATTATAGTTTCCTTCATTGTGATCTCTTATTGTTTCATTGTCCTGTCTGTATATCTCAACCAACCATTGTGTTTCTTTAGTTCAGTTCAAATTCATAACTTTGATTTTATCACTGTCGCTCCTTTCAATTCTGCAATCTCGTTTTTCCTTCAGCTATTCGCTGTCCGATCCCTGTCTTCCTGTTTTTGGTGTTTATCATCGTCTTCGTGTTCCTCATCTGCATCATCGTTGATTCTTCAATTGGCTGTTTCTTCTCGCTCTAGTCTTGTTCTTGGGTTTTTATTCACGATCTCTCTTGTTCCTCTCTGCAAATATTGTTTCTCGAATTGCACTGATTGCTCATTTCTCACCTTCTCATTGCCCTGTATTGGACCTGCTACAGTCGATCTGTATCCCATGCTTCGTTGACTGTTACATTGCTCTAAACTTCTCTTATTTCTTTCTCTACATCCCAGTTCGTTGTGTAAACCGTTTTTTCTTGTTTCGGTGTTCAGTAAGCTAGAAGCTGTTTGTCTAATTTCCGTCTCATTCCACACCGCCAACTTGCTATGGTATCTACGTTCGATTGCTCAGTGTGAGTCTCTAGAGTTTCATCTCTGTTCGTTTTTCTCGTTAACGTCTCAGCTCGCTTGTCCTCTTTGGTTTGTTTCTAACTAAGTTTTTCGTATTTTCTTCTCTCTGTCTGTCTTAGTTTCCTTGCTATCGTTCATCTTTCTTGCTCCAATCTCATCCTTTTTCTCTCCATCCTTTGCTTTTCACGCATTCCAACTGTCGCTTTAGTGCTGATATTTCCTTCTCTTTTACACTTCTCTTCACATACCTGTATTTCTGTGTTCTTGATATCCTGTTCTTTACCTCTCTCATGCTTTCTGTCCGCATTGCCTTCTTCCTACTCTCCTTATGGTCTTACTTCAATGTGTGCCGTGTTCTTCACCTCCCGAAGTTAGTTTCTTGCATATCAATTGATGGTGCGTCCGTACAGCACGTACCTCAGAGCCTGTCTAAGTCGTCTCGTCTCATATTTAAAAGGCAAACAAATGAATGGCCATTCAAAGTCTCAACATTCCCCTAGCGCTGACTTCGACACTTGTGTACAGCAAGCAGCCTGCACGCGAGCCATTGGCACGTGGAATCGTGGTTTGCTGTGTCGTGGTCGGTTGGCAAAATAGCCGCTCGCTGCTGCTCGAGCATTGTCCGCATTATGCGACTCCGTTGCCGAAGTCGTGCTCAGTTATGGTGGCTCCCATTGATAAATTACAAAGTACCGTCCGGGCCATGGCTACATATACACATATCTATCCACGCACCCACGCGCTGGAACTTAATTCCCTGGAATAAATTTTAAATCGTCGTAATTGGGAACACGGAGGTCGTTCACTCACCCTGACGGACGCTAATTTGTTGGAGACAGAGGTGATTCGAATCCACCCTGACACATGTAGTTTCGGTCCGCCGGTGATCGCCAGTACTCGAATGCGACCGCTCGCCCGCACGACAGACAATACACTGACCTCCGAAACATGCGGGAAGAGGTCCGGGGTTCGACTAAACTCGGCCAAAGCACAGCGCGATGGGTTCGTCAAACGTACTACCCTAATACTGGAGACCGGCGATGTCCTCGGTGCCGCTAGGACACGAAACGTTAAGCGTCCGTTCCGTGCTTCAGGAAACGAGCGTGTTTATCGCCGACATCGCGTGATTCTATTTACTGGGTGCAACCTTCTACATTCGTGAGATGCAAGATGAACTTTCAAACAAGGGAAAGGACGCACGAACACGGGACATCACAACCACATTTCATTTCACTGAGACAAGCACGATTACAGCATACTAAATCATGCCGTAAGAACATAACGTAAAAGCAATGAGAGTTATCGAACATCTATCAACTTTACTTAAACAGGTATTTTACCGAAGCACCAACATGCACTTCACAAAGCAGAAGAACCACCTAAAAGAAGGGGCAGACAGTCGAACATGTATGAACCTGGATGAGCGGCAGGTCCAGAGACCGAAGGGTCTTACCCGCCTCGTGCGCGATGGGGGGCAAGCCGCAATGTCACGAGCCACGCCTATGCGGCGAGTGAGCTTCTCGGCGTTCTCGCGCAGGCTTTCACAGTCGGCACAACGGTTGGGAGGGAACGGACGGGTACGGTCCTCATCGCGAATGGAGGGGGGAGGATTGTATGCCGGGGGAGGGTTTGAGCCTTTAGCAATGTGATGCCCTGGGGAGACGGGGTTATCGGCGCTCCTCAGCGAAATCGGTTTGTGAGAGAGGAGCTGCGCTCCTTCAGCGAGTTTGCGCTCTGGACCGACTGGCTCCGAAAACTCTTCTGTGTGCACAAACTTTCTCCGCGGTGGTCCCCACTCAGCCTTGCTTGCCTCGACCTTCTCGCGTCCCTTCCATCACAACTCGCCTCCTCGCCCCTTAACTTCGACTGAGCTTCGTTCCGAAATTTCCTCTCCTGACCTGCCCCCGTCTGCCCGTCGTGCGAGCTCGTGTGCTCGCCCTTATATTACAGGGATGGAAAAATCAACCGGACTATTACTTCGACCTCTGGAAACGTACCTGGTTGAAAGAGGCCTCGCCCTGTCGAGCGACCCCGCCAAAGCGACGTGGTTATGAAACACAAAGCTGCGTCAGCATGACCCCTGACCCGACAGAAGTGTGTTGAATACCAAGCCTCGCCTGTCAGCTCAGCTTTCCCTGACGTGATGCGGTAATGCAAGCTCCGTCGCACGCGGCTTCGTGCCGACCACGATGAGTGTATGCGGTTTCGCGGGCTTCTGTCCCGCCGAACCGATGCGTGTAATGCATCGAGTCCGTCCGCCACGTGGCTTCGTTTCGCCGAACGCCGATGTGTGTATGAGGTTTCGCCGGGGCTTCTGTCCGCGAACCGATGCATGTAATGCATCTGAGTCCATTCCACCCGTTCGTTCGCCCAACACCGATGTGTGTATGCGTTTCGCCGGGGTTCTGTCCCGCCGACTCCGTGTAATGCATCGAGTCCGTCGTGAAGGAGTTATGCAAATTTGAGGATCACATCGGGTTGGAGGCAGGGCTACACCACTGATGCTCAGCCATTGGAATGAAAAGTGGCGTGTATGATTCATGATCCATTTCTCCTCAAAAGATCCCATTCACGACCAATACACGATCGTAACGTGTTCTATTCTGTTCAAATCATCTGGACGTTGGTAAAATCACCGAGGCTTGGACAGGCGACTGGTGTTGATCTGGGACGACAGACTTCTTGTTTGCGGTGTGTTTGTTGATGGTAGTGGAGGAGAAGCGAAGGTGGTGGGGTTTGCTGTGGTGTTTGGGTGTGTTGGTGGCGATCTGGTTGTTGGGGTTTGGTCCAAAAAAATGATAGAGAAAAGAAAGGTAACTCAAAAGGATCATAGCTGAACACGGAATTCCCTTTAACAACGGTGGGGAAATTAACTACACATATACTTAGTATAATGACCTGAGGACCTTCATGGTGTTGTGCCAATTTCCAGGCCGCAAACAATATATAATATATATTATATATATAAATTATAATATTTATTATAGATATTTATCCTACATGAATTGGATGCA
>CM068957.1:134653994-134666432 GCA_035128595.1 Eptatretus atami
TATATATATATATATATATATATATATATATATATATATATATATATATATATTCCTAGCATGAAATTGATGCAGTTGGGACAATACATCGTTCAACTACACAGTCCAGCCAATCAATCGATCGAACAAAGTCTGAGTAAACTCTACTCCCCAATTTTGTAAAAAATCAGGAAAGAGAGTCCTCCTCAGTTGACATTTCGACTGTGGTCCGAAAGCTTTCTCAAGCCAAGGGGCACATCTCATCACACGTGGCCATTTATAGCGATCAACTTACTGTCACGTGTGTAAGCATGCACACATCTTTTGGTTATCAGTATGTGGCAATATTACTCATCATTGGATTCTCACTGATTCCTGGTCATGAATTTTTTTTATTTTTTTTTAAATCTGGTTTTGTAATTATGCGTATGCACAAATATCTGTGCATGTCCTAGTATCTCCGGGTTATTAAAAGACCGTGTTTTGGTTCTGCATGCGGATTGGGATGGGGGTGTGGGCTGATGCACTTTCTGCATTTGTTGTGCAAAGTTATATCATCAGCAATTGTGTCTGGCTCAGATACCTCTCCCCTTGAATCGGTGGAAAGGGAAATGTGTTGTGTTTGTGAAGAAAGATTTGAACCCCTTTGTGTTTCTCCTCCATCTAAACCCTCTCTGTCTTTCCCTCTAATTTTATCTCCCTCTCTCGATATCTCTCAATCTCTCTCTCCGCACCTCTGCAGCACATCCCTGCATGTCTTGTAATATGCAATCATCACACACAGCATCATGTACAACATGACAAAACCAACATACAAATCAAAGCCACAATGAACATTACCAGGTCGTGCTGGATAACATCAAGCACATCAAGCATAAAATAGCGCAGTCTGAACAAAGCACCATTTATGGAGTGAAATCGTCATCGACCCCACTGCCGGAGCATGGGCTCGACCAATAAGAACTGCACGACAATGAGAGCGCACCAATCAGGAAGCTTCATTTAGAACTGCCAGTCCCTGGATCACATTGGGGAGGGGGTGGGGTGGCATGGAAATTCAGTTATGTGACTGATAAGGTGATTAGGAAATTTCTCCCTCAGCCAAGCGAGACATTCATTTAGGTGTGGGATGTAGCTCCATCTTGTTGAAATTGCAGATTTTTATTATTTCAAACCCTTTTCTATAGTCGTCTTCAGCATGCGATGATAATGATCTGTTGTCACACTTACTGCCATTCGATATTGGGGTCTTCAAAAAAAAAAATTGGGGACCGCAGATTAGTGACACTTCGTTCATTTTTCCTTACTAAGCCTGGTATGGGAACGCCAGCTTGCACCTGGTTTTCCCATACCAGTACCATTAATTCACCTCTTGGGTGCGATGTTCAGCACAGGTGTTCCCAAGTCGTGTGTGATCAGAAGGACATGCAACAAATAATTGTTTCACTGCAGCTGGCAAAAGCATGGCATTTATGATGTAAAACTGAATTCCTGGGTATTAGTTTGGTTTAAAAAGTCATGATTCTCATATTCAAAGCTGGACCATACCTGATGCGTAACTAATGCTTTATTTAAAGGTGAAGAGCACAAGTGTTAATAACAGGAAGCAAATACCCTTTCAGAGACTTGCAAGAATGTAGGAAAATACTGGAAAAATATTATGAGCTTTCTAGATGTTACATTTTCAAAAAATATTGTTTTTGATCCTCCCTCTTCATTGATCTAAAAACTGCAAGTGCGCTCAAGGACGAATCTATCTTCTTCTCTGCACTTCATATTGTTACGATTGTGGGGGTAGATGAAAGAATCTAATCAGGAATATATCATCGTGTAGAGTTGCTTGGTCTGTGGACGAGTAGGAGGCATTCATCCCGCTACGAGAGAAGCGCCTCAATTCCAGTTCCACAAGGATCAGCTCTGGGCCAAGCTAATTTCAGGAATAGTTAAAAGGGAAGGTTTTTTTTTCATTTTGTGTTCCCTTTGTCTGTATTTGAGTCTGTGTGGGAGGTGCCTTGACTGTGGGATTTATTTACTTTATTATTATTATTATCATTACCTTCTTGAATTATTGTCCATTGTAAATATTCATTTATTTTCATTAAATGTATTCCTTTTAAGAAACTGTAGCCGTGTGCTGTCATGGTGCAGCACCCCTGTGCTGTGCTTCCTCCTGGGTGGATCACCTCTCCGCCATTATGCCCCATTAACGCGCACGCATTAATCTCTGACTCTCGGTTGTAGCCTTCAAGGGAGAAGCTTTGCCATCTGTCCAGGTAGGGTTTAAACCCCCTGGACACGACAATATATTTTCCTCCTTGGAATGCTTTTACAAATGCTTGCTTTCTCTGTTGCACAACTCCTCACTTGCAGGTATCCTGCTGATGTTCTTAGCTTTGATACTAGGAGGCTTCTTGTGTGACATTTGTTTCGAAGTAGCTCACTGTTTTTGATTTAGCTGTACCCAATTGAGTGAAATATTTAATCATTGCAAAGCCTAGAATAATTTTAGAAAATCCAGGAATACAACACAAGGTTCATCATGAAGCTAAATTTTCTCTTCTGTTTAAATTCTTCAAGAATAGTGGTGGCTGGTTGCAGTTGCATCTCTCTATAGATAGCTTCATGGCAGACTATTACTATGACAAAGAGCACTCAGTAGACCACATACCTCCGTCACGCAATGCCTGATCCACGAGAACATATTGGGCCCAATACATTTTTGAAATATCATGCTATATATTGTTTTTAGCCCTATCTCTCAATGGTATGCCTGGTGTTGGCTTAATGGTTAGGGTGGTGGGCTTTGGATCCAAGGGTCCTGAGTTCAAATTCCGCTCAGCTTTTGAATTAATACCAGGTGGGGTTAACTCGGCCTGTCATCCTTCCGAGGTCAGCAAAATGAGTGCCAGCATGCTGGTAAACTGTGTCGGAGGGGTGACATATCCAGGATTGTGCCCAATAGCCAAGGAGACTGCTTTGGCAGCACCAACGCTCTGCAAAGAGTGTGGTCCCAATGAATGGATGGAAGAGAAGGCAAGTTGTTTCAGAGCAATTGCCTCATCACAGGATTCAGTGTACAATGGGTTGTAAGAAGATGGGACGGGTGTGAGGTCTGATAACTGAATCCAAGATGGGATAGATCTGTGCAGAAGAGAAAGCAGGCTTCTGTGGAAGTATTCCCAGGCAAAATTTACATCAGTGGTGGTATATATGGGGGACCAGTCCTGAAGTGAAATGCCTGCTTGCAGTCTCTGCCAGCCTGAGTGAACTGCTAGACTCACTGAAACAGAGGCAGCTCTCTGGGAAGAGCCAGAGAGATGTTTTCTCACAAGCACAGGATCATATGAACTAATTGGAACAGAAGAAGAGCAGGAGGCATTTGCCTGGAAGTTTGTCAGTACCAAATCCAGAAGGGAGGATTTGCAATTGGGAGAAATCCAGTTTGGAAGGTTCACAGATTGAGTCATTTGCTTGGATCCTTGGAAGTCCTTTGCTGAAGTGCCAGCCTGGTATTGGCTTCGTGGTGAGGGTGGCTGGCTTGGGATCCTAGTGTCCTGAGTTTGAGCCCCGTTGGCTGCTGAATTAACACCTGGTGGGGTCGACTCAGCCTGTCATCCTTCCGAGGTCGGCGAAATGAGTACCAGTGTACTGGTACTCAGCATCAGTGGCACAACTGTGCTCCAAGAAATGACAGCTACCTAGCAGCCAAGCTGCCATACACAAGAACAGAGAAGCTGAAGTCCCATGGCTGGTGAGAGAGGTACCAACACCCAGCCAATTAGTATATTGACATTGAAATTACCTCATATGACAAACAGGGAGTTGGGATGAGTGGATAAAAGTGTGTGTGTGTGTGTGTGTGTGTGTGTGTGTGTGTGTGTGTGTGTGTGCGCGTGTGTCTGAGAGAGAGATAGAGATAGAGATATGGATATATGGATAGGGATTCGTCACTGTTTGGAGGATGGTACAACACAGACAAACAAGACGTGGGAGAGGAGAGGAAGTTGCATTCAAACATACCCCTGGGGTTTGGGGATGTATAGTCAGTACACGGACAGTGAGAAATAGAGTTCTTGATATAAAGTGCAACTCCGCCACCAGGATGGGGTTCAGGCCCATCCAATTGGAGTAGACGATTGCCAGTGAGGGACACTAAGGAGTCAATAATGTCCTGTAGAAGGATTCTTTTAAACTGATGATGTCTAACTTCTCAGCAGTGGCCTGGATTGAGAGATCTGTCAAGTGGGAGCAGAGGCCACGGATGGTTGAAGTCCACACAGTTAGGGACAGGCAAGGAGGTGCTGTTCATGCTCAACAGACTGCAAAAGAGTACAGGAATGTGGAAAGGATCTGGGAATGGGGGTGTGCCATGGTGAAGCTCAGAGGAGGCAGGGTGTAGGGGAAACTGAGTGTGTGGGTTGGGAATCTGGGAGGGGGTGTGGAGGCAGGGGTGATGTGTCAGGATGGGGAGGGCATGGGATGGGGCGGAAGCTCGGAGGAGGGTGGGAAGGGCGCTGGAAGGGGTGGGGAGAAGCTGGGAGGAGGGTTGAGGGGGAAGCTCAGAGTGGATCGGATGAGGGGGAAGTTGCGAGGGTTCCGAAATTGGGAGGAACAAGCTGAGAAGGGAAGATTGGAATGGGAGAGAGATGGGAGGGGCCGTGAAAGGTGGAAGATGGGTGGAGGATGCAGATTGAATGGGGTAGGGTGTGGGGGTGGCTTTGATGGGGTTGCTTGACAGGATGCAGAAAGAGGAGACATTAAGTGTTGGGATTCTGAAGATGAGGACACATAGAATGGGTGGGAATGGAAGGACGTGGGCATTTAGGAGATGTTGGGGAGGGTGCTGATATGCAGACATTGGCATCATTAATGGATGTGAAGGGAAGTCGTTGGACTTCCCAAGATTCCAAATCTTGATATACGTAGGCAGACATCATTGGAGGGGTGGAAAGGATGATTGTTGAAGGCACGGAGGAAAGTGGTGCTGTTGGTATGGGGGGAGAGTTGATGGACAAAGCATTTGGGAGTGCAAAATAATTATATAAAGTAGAAGAAGAATAAGAGGATCATATCAGGATGGAGAATAACAGTGAAGTGTTCCTGATGGAGATATCAGAAAAGTGATGCATTTTAAAATGTATTTAAAAACTTATAAAGGAAGAAGCATTTCATTCAATAAAGATTCATTTTGGAGGTATAAAAGGAAGGGATAAAGAATGAAGTGGAGGAAGTACAGGCAGAATGAGTGTGATTTTTTTTGGGGGGGGGGGAGGGAGCTTTTAAAGTAATTTGCAGCTATCACAAGACACAAAGCAGCTGTCACAACTGGCAGCACTATTGGCAGCTGCCACAATTGGCAGCACTAAGCGTTTAAAGAAATGTGAGGGAAATGATCTTGAGGTGGGAAAAGGTACTTCCGACTTTTTGTTGCAGTCTGTGAAAGACAAAGTACTGGCCACTGTAATGAGCAGTGTAAGAGCTGCTGCATTGCCACCCACAGTATCAGTCAGCCAACTTTTTTTCTCACCTCTAAACTTCCCAACCTACATTTCTGTAACTGGTATGTCCTCCTTCCTGGATCTATTAATGATTCCAATTGCAAGCAATGTCATGGAATCCATCAATGCTGCTGATGTCAAATCTTTCCTGTTTTGAAACATCCTGATCTCTTTCCATCAGTTTGGATGTTGTCCCAGGCATTCAACTTTGCGTATGGTGCTGCTCCTTTATCAGCAATGAATTGAGGCCCTAAATCTATTAACAAGTCTGAACCATCTCCTTGGACATATATTTGCATTCAACAAAATCTGGCATCCTACTTTGCTTCCAAGTCTTTGCCTGTGGTGTACAAGCTCCCCTTCATTCCTGGATTTCTGACTTCCTCCACTCACGTAGTCAGCATGTTACTATCAATGGAACCCTCTCCTCCCCTCAAGGCAGTGTGTTGATCAGTTCCCAGTCTTGTTCCTCATCTTTTTGATTGACCTCTCCAATGATCTGGAAAACCCTCTCTTCCTTTTTGCAATTTACTCCACATTGTGTCGTATAGTACCACATCCCACCACCCAGGCCCACTGCATCTTTATCACTCTCTGCTGATCTGGAATTGATTATATGATGATGTGATACATGGAACATGTGCTTCAATCCTGGAAAATGTCAACCTCTCACTTTGTCAACCTGGAAGGATCATTAAACAAACCCATTTCGTTAAACTAACCAACCCGTCTATTTGCATGGTCATCCACTGGAAGAGGTTCAGTCTCTTCAGTTTCTAGGCCTCACCTTCAGCTCTGACCTCTCCTGGGCTGACCAATCCGCTAAGCTGGCCTCCAAAGCCAGCCATAGACTGGGCATCCTTCATCGATCCAAGTCATTCCTTGGACGATCAAAGGTAATCCCAGTCTACAAGTCCTTTGTCCGTAGTTCAATGGAGTACTCCTGTCCCCATGGGCTGGCAATCATCACATGTCTCTCATGGATTCTGTTGAATCTAAAGATTTCAACATTATTGCAATATCCCACAATGGGGTTGAAGCACACATCTGTTGCTTTCACATCACAGACAGGTCAGTGATCTCTTTATTTTCTGCCGCCTCTTCTCTGATATTGTTCCCTCTCCTTTCTCAATCTTCCGACCATCCCCAAAAACTCTAGGATGCTCTCATTCTACCACTATCCTTCTCCTGGTTAAACTTCCAAAATTCAAGCTGACTTCACCCTTCAACTCTTGATCCTCGCTTCTACCTTCTACGGAACTGCCTTCCAGAGGCCATTCTTTGCCATTCTTTCCTCCAGGGCTTCAAGTAGGCAGTGTACCACCATTGCGTGTCATTCCCAAGCTGAGTGTTGGCTTAGCAGTTAGGGTGGCTGGCTGAGGATCTTAGTGTCCTGAGTTTGAGCCCTGTTAACCGATAAATTAACACCTGGTGGGGTTGACTCAGCCTGTCATTCATCTGAGGTCAGCGAAATGAGTACCAGTGTACTGGTATAGGGGCACAGCATCAGCGGTATAGTTATGCCCCAACAATGCGATAGCTACCTGGCAGCCAAGCTGCCATATGTAAGGAGAAGAAGAAGTGTAACTCCCCATCCTGACAAATAATCCTGATTACCCTCATTAACCATTCCGAACCCATCCTTCTTCCTTGCTGATTTCAGTCTTTCCTTTTGTCCTCTGTCTCTTCCTTTCCTGTTAATTTCATTCCATTGCTGGTTGTACCCAATTGTTCCACAAATACCCCACTGTCAATTTAACATTGTTCTTCCATGAGCCTTGCTCTTGTGGAGAAAATAAATGGAGGAAAAATGCTAGCTCACCCATTGGGAAGGGAATTGATCCTTGGAAGCAATTGCAGTTAATTGGCCATCAATCATAAAGTGGTATCTCCTCAAGTATCTTTTTACCAGAAGTACCTTTTTAACTGTAATAGCTATTTCCCAGCAGCAAAATCGTTTTAAACGGTGTAAGTGTTTCCTCAGTGTGGATACATGGCATACACCCTCTTTTAATCAGAACTCTTGCAGCAAGTAATGTTGTGACAACGGTTCATGGTGACTATTTCAGTGATGAGGTACGTACGACTCAATATTTACAACTACATAATACAGTTTGCCAGCTCACCTCAATGTTCTTTTCATTTATTCTCAAATAAGAAAGGGAAAGGGAGATGGGAGAAGATAGAGGGTAGAATGTGGGAGTCCCTTTTGTTATGGGTTTATTGGCTTGATCTTTTAAATGTATCGTGACAACAGTTGACCATGTGCTCGTAAGGTAGCAAGATATACAACAAATCTTCCAATGTTGGGCAATGCACAGTGCATCCTACAACATTGACCATGCCTTGGTTTGTTATAAGCATAAACTCAAGAAAATATATCTGGCCCATTCTCGGCTCAACATTACCAATATACAACATCCTTTGACCCAGAAACACCTGCAAGAAAAAACCCACATCTGCCATGGACAACCGACCTACTACTGATTACTTAGCTCCAGAAACCCTCGGGACACAGACTCGAGATACCATCTATGAAACAACTAATTCGGTTTTGGGTTTGCGTTGCAGAAAAGACCCAGACTGGTTCAGAGAAAGTGCCACAGCTCTGCTGCCCCTGATAAATAAGCAATCATAAATTATAAATTATATTGTTATGGATTTCAGAATCGGATCCGACTAATGCAAAAAACATTCAGGGCCTCAGACAGTTATTTCCATAAATGCATGTCCAGGATAGACCCATCCCCTTGTCTGGTGGGATTCTAACTTTGATGCATTGGAGAAGGGTGTAAAACAGATTCCCTTTCTTATGGGATGGCCTTTTCCTCTTTACGACACGTTCATGCACGTGAGAGATAGCCATTAGCCCAACGGAGGCTCGTTCTACCCCCTTTCCATCGGGACACATTGGCTTGGAGGTGGACGATTTATTTACACTTTCGACTTACAGGACATTTGATTAAGCACACCGTGGGCTTTTCCTGAGCAGTTATTCTGATGGTCAAATATGGATGTGGATCACTTACCTCACCCACATCTCTTTCATTGATGTTCGACACCCACCTCTCTTTCGTCGACGTTTGACATCCACCTTTTTCCATCGACGTTTGATGCCCCGTTTGGGAGCTCTATGGATTCTGGCTGATTCTTGTTCGTGTCGGGCTGAATGGAGAGGTGATGGTTGTTGTTGACATTTTGTGAGCGCTTCACGTTTTCGCTCGGTAATTCTGACAAATGGCTGCTTTCTGCCATTCGTCCAGCACCCAAAACATGGCATCATAAGCCAGGCCTGTGCTGATTTGGGGTTGCATCTCGCTCTTGTAAGGAAGGAATGATTGCGAGGTTGACGGTTGGTCGTGTGCAACGACGCACCAACAGACAAGATGGATTTGGCTGGTCTGCTTGAGGCTCTGCCCACACTTGTCGCCTATAAAAAGGACAGGGGGACCACTTTCCTGACAGATGGTGACAGCTGGGTGACGGTTCCTTGCAGCTCCAGTCAGTCAGTGACAATTCCTGACTGACAGTTGGTGAGTTGGTGACAGCTGGTTACAGCTCCTCATAGTGCATTACAGCTTCTTGCAGCTGTCCGTTGGTTACGGCTCCCGATAGCTCCTGATGGTGGGTGATGGTTGGACCGTTCCTGCTGGTTCTGATTGATTTGAATTCACCTATTTTCACCACAAAGAAATAAAAAGTTCTTTATTTTATTTAAAATAAATTCCTTGTAGACTTTCCAACCTGTCCGTGTTTGTCCTTTCTTTCCATTGATCCAGAACTGTCCAAACCTAGATAGACTGGGAGGTAATTCCCAAAGTAATTAACCTGTCATAGTTGGCATGCACCAGCTGTAAACGCTCGGCCCCCCTAATTAAATCTAATCAAGATAAGATTGGTGCATTGCCGAGGGCGTGCTCCCCGTTCAGGAAGTTACGTGACCTCGAGGTAATGGCAAATATGATGGTGGACACTAGAACTCGTGGTTAACTGATTGGTGTTCATGGTTGTAAAGCAACCCACCACACCACGAAGTTAATTGTGAGCGGTGGCCCCAGGTCCGGCTCTTCCGAGGAGAAACGAGGATTAACCCCCTCATAATACACTCGGTACTCGTGGCCGTAACAATATTATAAATTATTAATAATTATCAATAAATTGCTCAAATAAGCAATTGGTCGATCAAAAAGATCCACTTCCACCATCTCTAATTTAGCAGGAAAGTCTTTAACATCTGATGAAGATATAATGGAACATTGGACCGAGCATTACCTCAAACTGTATTCATGTGAAACTAAAGTCAGCTGAGAGGCTCTTGACTTCATTCAACACTGAACAAAATTGGATCTTGATGTGTTACCATCCTACGAGGAGGTTCAATTAGCTGTTGATGCCCTCGAATGTGAAAAAGCCACAGGCAAAGATGGGATCCCTGCCGAGATTCATAAACATGGAGTAACTGGTCTACTTTACAGAGTACACCAACTTGTACTTTCAGGTTGGAAAGCTGGAGAGGTTCCCCAAAAGTGGAAGGATGCCAAAATCATCACCCTGTACAAGAACAAAGGAGATAAATCTGACTGTAATAATTACAGAGGTATTTAATTGCTGTGTATAGCGGAGAAAGTCATGGCCCATGTCATGTTCAACAGAGTGTAAAAGCTGGCTGACAATATCTATCCTGGGAGTCAATGCGGTTTTAGAGCGGGAACTTCGAAAGGAGGTATTATTTTTAACTTAAGACA
Source organism: Eptatretus atami (assembly GCA_035128595.1). Lineage (NCBI taxonomy): Eukaryota > Metazoa > Chordata > Myxini > Myxiniformes > Myxinidae > Eptatretus > Eptatretus atami. The sequence goes on from CM068957.1 coordinate 134,664,217, forward strand.
GCTACAAGAAAAATGTAGAGAACAGAAAGAACTTCATGTGGCATTTGATCTCACCAAGGCTTTTGACCTGGTCAATCACAATGGTTTGTTTGTGCTAATGAAATCGCTTGGCTGTCCCCTTACCCTGCTTTGTCTGATCAAGTCATTTCATCATGGTATGCAGGCACGTATTATCTCTGAAGGCAAGGAGTCTGAACCATTCTCTATTCTCAGTGGAGTTTTGGACTTCCGGTTTCCAATTCTTGAGCTTTGGTGGTGTTCTGCATGGTCTCTGCTGACTTTCTTAAAGATAAGTTTTCTCGGTCGTTTTTTGTCTCGTTTTTCCTGTTAATTTTTAACCTCCGCCATCGAAGATCGGAGGTTACTGTTTTCACCCCTTTCTGTTTGTTTGTTTCGTTCGTGAACAGTATTACGGAAAAACTCCTCGACGGATTTCGACGAAACTTGGTGGGGGGTTAGGTATGGTCCAAGGATCATGCCATTAGATTTTGGACTTGGTCCCCCCCCCCACCCCCAAAAAAAAAAAATTGTTAGAGATTTTTTTTTTTTTTTTGCATTTCTACGTTTTAAGTGATTTCCAACCCCCCCCCCCCCCAAAAAAAAAAATGTGTTAGAGAAAATATATATTTTTTTGCATTCCTACATGTTTTAAGTGATTTCCAACCCCCCCCCCAAAAAAAATTGTTAGAGAAAAAAAATTTTTTGCAACTTTTTTTTTCAACAAAATTTCGATTTCTTGTTTTTGCATTTCTTCATGTTTTAAGTGATTTCCCCCACCCCCCCCCCCCCAAAAAAAAAATGTTGCAGAAAAGAACTATAACTCTGCCAGCACTGTTGACATCATATTTAATGAATAAGATATAAGGTTCACTTGAGTGACCCAGCAGTATTGGCGGCGGAGGTTTTGCACTCTCCCGAGTGCTCCCCTCTAGTTTATCTCTGTATTTACTGTGTGTTTCTAGTTCGGTTTTGTTTTTATTTTTTTTGCTAATTGGAGTATTCGTCGGACTTTTCACATCGGGTTCCTTGAGGCCTACCCTTTTCCTTATTTATGTGCACAATCATGTTTTATTGTGTTCTTATTACCTTCAGCTTTTTAAATTTTTACCACAATCCCTTGACCACTCTTTCAATTTCTCCAAATTATACCCCTTGTTTAATGTCTTAAAATGTTTAAAAAATTGTTTTACCATTTTTTCCTTTTACCCTTCTAACCTTACACATCCCGTAACCATGTGACTTCCTCTTCCTCTTCCTTCTCCTCCTCTCCCTCCTACTCCTTGCCGATCCACATTTCCAATCCCACTGTTTTTGCAATGCATTTTTGCATTCCATAAATCGTTCTTTCTTTCCAACCTCAATGCCAATTCACCCCACCTCCTTAAATATACCTCCTCAATCGTCCCGTTATATTGTTGTGGTGCCGGATTCGGTGGCAAGGATGACCGCTAGATCGAGCAGTTGGGCCGTCTCCCACCAAACAACGGAATTGAAGGTCGTAACCTTCGGATAATTCCGAGGTCACGGGTCCCTTAGTGGACCGTGGACGCCAATATATCGATGGCGTGGGGTAGGGTTAATTGTCTACTTCCAATTTACCTAAGTGCCCACGCCGTCTAACTACCGGGGAAGCCACACCCTCGGCGGAATTTGTCCGAACCGAGTCGCTGTTACCGAATCGGATCCGGCGTAACCGAGCGGGGATTACCAAAGCCTGCCGGACCAAATGAACAATTTACTGCACAAACGGCCTCCCTATTTCCCAAGCGCGCACCATGCTGGGTCAATGATAGAAACGACAGGCAACGAGCTGGTACATTTAACACGGAGTTTATTTATAATGGAGAGAGGGAGACAAAGAGCAGAGTTACACCGAATATAATCAAATGTACAATGATGCAAGGCACTTATACCGTTTCTACTTAAAGACTGGGCCCACAAACACACACACACACATCCAAAAAGAAATGGACCCCCTGGGTCTTTATTCGGCCCCTCAGCCCAGGAGGGAAAGGCGAGCTTGGGACCAGAGTCCTGTCGGTACCTGGCCGCCTCGTGCGGTTAGGCCCGCGACTGCACGTGTGCGACCCGTGGTCCGTGGGAGCTTGGATGGCGAGCAGCCGAGACTCCAGGCTCGGCAACGATGATGCGGCGCCCAATGTCGGGTGAAACAGGAGCAATGGCGACGAGCCCAGACACGAACCAACCGGCAGCAA
>CM068957.1:134674044-134680420 GCA_035128595.1 Eptatretus atami
CTCCTTCAGTCTTAAAAAAGCTGTTTCACCATCTCATATCTTCCATCCATCCATGGACCATACACTGTGCAGAGCATTGTGCTGCCGAAGCAGTCTCCTTGTATTGGCCACCACTGACAGGTCGCCACCCGACACAGGATACCAGTAAGCTGGCACTAATTTGCCGACCTCAGAAGGATGACAGCAAGTCAACCCACCTGTATTAATTCAACAGCCGACGTAATTTGACTCAGGATCTAGGATCCCAAGCCCACCACCCTAACCATTAAGCAATACCTAACCATTAAGCAACACCGAACCACAAAGCCAATACAGCATACATCTCGTATCTTCCCCCATCAAAACAATGATCTTTTCTACCCCCATTAATCCATGTCAACCACATCCCACAAATTCCCTGTTTTCCTTCCTGAAAGTCCCTGTAGTGTCCATATGTTTACTTTATTACCGTGCCACATCCCTCTCCCTTCCACAGATCTCCTGATGTCTCTGTTCCTCTCCGTTTTGCTTCCCTATCCTACCCTTCTGTCTTCTGCTGCCTTGTAATTTCTGTTTAGTTCTTCTACGAGCCTAGCAATGTATACAAAAAACTAAAAAATATACAAACAAAAAAAAACAATACAGAGGTGCATCTTAGCACCAGACTCTTCGAATCTTATTTTCTGTCTGTTGTATATGCATGTTAGTGAGAACTAATGAGTTCCACATTCAAACAAGATGTGATGAATATCTTCATTATTACTTGCCTGAATGCCCACGACTCGGAAAGAACACTCCTCATCTGTGAGCTGTTATTTGCTGATGCATGCACCCATGTTTCATTTGGCCTTTGGATTGCAGCAACTATTATGCTTTCTCGAAAATAGTGACAAGTTTAGTTCCACTCTCAGCAAAAAGAAGACAGTGAAGATGCTCACAGTGCTACAATCACCCTCCTACTGAAATACGTGTACAGAGTAGCAAGAGTTGAACAGTTTGCTACCTGGCTCTATGCACACCGAGTCACTTAGACAATGAACAGATTTCAGCGCAATATTATTGCCAAAACTGCTATAGCATTTGGCAGAATGCGAAAGAGAGCATGGAATAACAATAGTCTCACACACCAAACAAAACTACACATATACCAAGCACGTGTTCTTGTGTACTTCTCTATGCTACTGAAAGACGTGATTGTACACAAGCAAGAGTGCAAGCTGAACTCTTTCCATCTCCAATGCCTCGGAAGTTCCTTGGGATTCACTGACAAAGACAACAGTCCTGTCCTTAGAATTTTTGACTGTGGCTAAGTCAGTTTATATCATGGTGACGCTGAATCGGCGAAGACTTCAGTGCTTGGGCCTTTATGAATGACGAGCATCTGCCCAAATAATCATTCAGGGATTCTAGATGAGGCATCTCAAACTTGAAGCCAAGCTTTGCTTAAAGATCTGTGTCAACAGGTTGAAGACTGTAACCTGTTGAAAATCATGGACGCTACAGTGCTGGACAGAAAGGAACGGAGAAGGGTAAAGTATGAGTTCTATCCTTCGAGACAAGTGAGTTGAAAAGGCAAAGCAAAATAGAGAAAGGGGAAAAGCAACATTTCAAACGATTCTAGCTTCAGCTTTGAGCCCCAACTGTAGTAGCAGTTTACGTTAATGTTTACATGTTACATGACATGTTCCGTTACCTCTTTTCACATATATGACACCAAAACATGACACTAGAAAAATCATTAGTAATATTTCTGCTAATGATGAAATTATAGAATGCTATGCATGTGCTCCATCATCAGATACAATGACTGATTAGTTGTTGTCGGTACAGTACGCACATAAACCTATATTATTAAAGAGTTGAAGAAACGAATGCTTTCCTGGGAGTAACATGACTTCAGCCACCCTGATTTTGGAGAAATGTTAACTTACTCTTTTATTTATAGCAATCACTTACGGATGTTGAAGACCTCCAAACACCTTTCCAAATGAGCAGCTGTTGTACTCCTTAATTAGCATGCCAAATTTCTATTTTTTTTTGTTAACAATAAAAAATACTAATTTAAATATGCCAATTAAAAAAATACTGTAAATACAAAAAAGAAAAAAGCCTAACTACCTTCTGAATTACTTCTTTAGGAATATTCTATCCACTATCAAAATATTTGTCTAGCTTTGTACACTTTGAGAGGAGATCGGCACCATCATGTGTATGCAAACTGAAATGTCATCAAATACTGCCTTTTCATGACAAGGGAAGGGAAGAAAGAGTTGAGACAAACTTTTCAAAAGAACCTTCTTTCATGAAACCCATCCGCAACACACTGCCCCTACCATGCATTTTGATCACGTCACTAATTTGACATACCTAAGACATTCCACTATAAAAATACAGCTTTCCTACACTAGTATCATATTCATGATAATCATCTGGTCTTTTAGTTGTCACAGAAGTGGAAAATTTTCTCAGGAAATAACACTAACCACCCCGCTTCACTCCAAGTTTCTTTTGGTTTAATGTGAATATGAGATGTCAGGGGCACGTGCTGTGAGCCAGACATATTCCTCAACTTTCTCAATCCTAGCCAAAGTATTCTCCAAAGATAAAGAGTGAAAAGGTAGCCTCCTTTAGCCTCTGCAAGTTTACTTTCTGTATGATGTCTTAATTTTCATGTAAATTCTACAATGAAGACATTTTTGTACTCGCGTCCTGAGTAGAAAATACAATAAATGAAAGGATAATGTCAGAGATAGCAGATTTTTTTTCGTTCTGCTTTGTGACGTAATGTTTCTTGATACAGTCTTAGGGAAGTCAGAGCTCAAAGTTCTGGTTTTAAAAGTTAAGCCTGACACTTCTCCTGTTGACTCACAATGGATAAGTCTGTGTAAGTTTGAAGGCATTGATGTAATAAATGAATGGACAGAAAGACACCAGGTGGAAAAAACAGACAGAATAATGAGCTATTCAATCCTCTGAGACTCAAAACAGATCCTGTGGTACGTCACTTAGTATAATTTAAATCAGCTGAAACACACCGTTGGCACGAGGATATACTGTTATTAGCAAAGCAATATTTAACTGAGCTTTGTAGCAGTGCAGAAGAAAAGATGTGTGTTTTCTTGACAAATTATTTGAGATGTCGTCTGTTAAGCTGATCCAAAGCAAGACTAACGGATCTTATCGAAGCATGCAATATCAGATATATTAATTTCTGACTTATTCCTAAGCATGGCAGCAGACATCGCGAATGATATAAACTTTGTTGCCGTTGCTGTGAAGCTGGATCTCATCTGCTGCAGAGACCCCATATCATGGAAAAATTGAAATGGCTACCCCCCCACCCCAACACACAAGAAATTGAACTCTTCCAGTATCGTAGCTTCATTTGCACGACCCCCGATTGCCTGTGCAACATAATTCTTTCAGCAAATACATATTATAATGACTTATCAAATGTCAAAAACTCAGCAATATTCACTCATCAATTGTATTGTATGACCAATTGGCTGTGCCTACTTTCCTATCACCTGTCGATTGGTCATGGCATGACCCAGTCGGGTGAGTCTTCCCCTCCTCACCTCGGTGACTGATCGCTCCTGACTGACCAATTAGGCATGCCTGTTTCCCAGCATCGTTTTGTTCTTTTCTTGCACATGGCAGCTTGGTTCCGGGGTAGTATCATTTCTTGGAAGCATGGCTTACCGCTGATGCTGTCCCTCTACCAGTACACTGTACTCATTTGCCTACCTCGGAAGAGATGACAGGCTGGGTCACCCTACCTGGTTTAATTCAGTGGCAAACGGAGCTCAAACTCAGGACTCTAAGATCCTAGCCAGCCACCCTAACCACTAAGCCAACACAAAGCCCCAGCATTGTTATTTGTGTCTATGTATCTCGTCTATCCTTTCAGCAGATACCGTCCACAAAATTCTAGGTGTACAAATTACACACTTTCCACACCTCGTGACTCATCCTGTGTGATTACTACATTGATCTGATGCTTTCCTTGATAATTTTACGTTTCTTGCCTCCCGGACACAAGCGCCATCCGTGTTCGGTGGGACACATGGACTTCCGCCCTCTGTCCCTCTTGTCGTCCAATAGTAAGCCAACTCTGCTATCGGAAACAAAAATCCTTAACAATATGTCATTTGAGCATTGTGCGAGATATAATTTTAATAGAAATATCGCGATTACAAATGTTGGTATTTTTTTAATTTTACTTTATTCGTGCGGTAATTTATACTAAAATCCCAAAATATGAAAACCTCAATTATGAATGAAATATGTGGGAGTCCAGTGCCTCTGAAAGCACGAGGGACACCTGTATTTTTTATTTTTTTTAACGTCGCATCGATTTAGCAATTATTGTTTTTACTGCAGTGCTCGGTAGAGAAAATAATTGCATAGCTGTTTTTACAGTCCTGCATTACAGACATTTTAATGAATAAATGCTTGACTCAAAATGTTTTTTCTTGAACACATGTAAACCTGAAAATGTAAAGCAAGTCCACAAAAGCTGCTTGTCCAGTAAACATTCTCCCCTTTTCAGGAATCTTTCAAGTACATATAATACATAATACATTAATACACCAATTAGTTCCTCATGAGCCTCGACTTTGTATACAAATCAAATATCATGTTTCTATCTATGTGCATATCCTTTGACTTTTGTTACGATCGTCTATTTACTGTATTTATAACAATTTCATGTTCATCATTGTACTCACCATTATCACTGCTGGAGTCAGCTCGCTTGATGTGCACGATGTCCCGTTCTGGTCATTGCTCAACCTCATCAAGAATGTCGAATCCATCGTGCATTTTGTAGAACACGAAAACTGTATTCTATCACTTAATGAAGGCCTGGCACAAACACCACAAAGGTAATTATTTTCTCTCGAATTATTTTCCAGAAGCAAGTTCCACAGCAAGCTTAACAGAAGTTTAGTCGCTTGTGCTGAGGAAAATGAAAAGCTGCATTTGTCTTAACTGAGCACATCTCCGGTAAATCCAAAAAAAATCTTCCTCTCCCCTTTAATCTTTATGCTCATAGCAATGAATGTACAAGGCATTTATGCAACAGTAGAAGATTATACTGTTCTGGAATTTAACTCCATATTTGCAGTCTGCTTCTGTAAAACTATGTTGTCATGTCAAACAAACTTCTATTCTGTGTGTGTTTACAAATTGGTCTGTCAACGGAGATACAGTGGAATTAAGGGAAGTTTGGATATAATGGATGGCAGTTTCAGAGTGTACAGTTAAAAAGTATTGGTGGAAATCAACATGCAGAGAACATGGGGGTGGGATATGGAACTGTGAAGTTAACCTGAAAAGGTTAAGAGTTTTTGTTACTTGGAATACAGTATGTTAATGCAGATAGTGCATTTTAACTAAAAAATCCAAAACACAAACTAAAAAGTAGTGACAGTATATTTGCTTGTATTAGACGAGTTTTGATGTACGTTATAAATGGAAGACCTAGAAGGAACCGAAGAGTAAAGAGCGAATGGAGAGCATCAGAGGAACCTGAATAGATTCAGTTCAGCCGCTACCCATACCTCAAACCCATCCAGGTGCAGGCAAGTGAGTTTACCAGAAAAATTCTGCTAAATTCACTTCTCTTAGATAAATGATAACGAAAGAGAGATAGGAGTAAAATACAAAAGAAGGAAAACAAGAATTAAATGAAAAGAATTGTAAAAAAGTTAGAAAAGAAAGAACAAAAAGAACAAAGGATGTCAGGAAGAACCGGACAGATAGATTTCACAGTTACACCACTCGTCTCAAGGCAAGCAATGTTACAGCTCACTGGTCCGTTGTGAGAAATTCGGGAAAGAAGGAAGATGTGAAAGAAATAGTGAACAGCTAAGATGATAACTAGATGTGTGGGTACACTAAAGACAGAGTAGTGTGGACAAATAAGAGTCTCAAGTAATGAACTGAAGAAGAGTTATGAAAGAGAAGCGAATGATCTTGCATGTGGCGGAAGAGGAAGACGAGTCTATCAATAGTCCTTTCGTTTAGTCCGTGGAGGGGATAAGATTCAAGTGTAGGACGAAAAGACTTAAAGATGTGATCAGTCGGTTATACAGTTGTGAGCGTTAATGAGATGTGATCTGGACGACTGAAGTGAAAGAAGGACCATCAGCGACCACCCCTTAATACGAAAAATGATCATATATGTAGTACAGTATCATGTCAGCTTCATGTTTAAACAGTTATATATTGTTGTCAATATATGGTTGGCCAACATCGCCTTGTTAAATCTTCCTGTTAACTCAACTTTTGCAGAAAAACACATGCACTCATCTACAACCACTTAAAATCATTATTCGTCTATAGTTCTAAGATTGTCTTGCTGCTTCCACTTTTTTCATGCATAGTCTCCTGT
>CM068957.1:134680445-134748358 GCA_035128595.1 Eptatretus atami
CACCAATAGGGTGGCCCTGGGAAAAAAATATACATTTGCTATGCTGTTTATTTTAAAATGTTCTATACCCGATCACCACCAAAACATTTATTGTTCTCCAGTTTCATGTTACGTTCCGTCGGAGGATTGTTTCAGGGCTGGTTTTGGCTTAAATTTACTGTAATCGGGAGGTTCTCTGCTGCTCGAGAGCCTCTGTTGTGGACCGGGTATTTGAGTCTCAGAGATCATGTGTAATTCGGCGAAAACCGGCAATATTTATAATACAAGTGTGCAATTAAACAACAAGAAATGACCGCACTGTGCTCACAACCTGCGAGACATAAATCCGGTCAACCGGCCCGATCAGGAAACGAAGCATTTTTAAGCACGACTATGAAGATTATTAACCGACATCTCTTAGTCATAGGACTCCGCCAGTTATAGCAGAAACGAGCTGCATTTCAATCACATGGTCATGGATTGTTCAACCCCAACATGGAGCCGTTCAAAAATTATGTTAACAAACAATTTATATTGATATTTTGTTTTTTACTAATTTACGTTATTCATCGACTAAACAATCGCAAGTTCTTAGCGCAAATACCCACCCAACATTTTATCAAACCAATCGTTTTTCTCTAATATGCAAAAGTAAAATGACTTGCACACCATCGGGTTCAGCATGGCACGTTTTCATTACATTTTCACAGGCAGTTAAAGAAAATGATCGATCGGCCACGGTACTGAGTGGAGTTCAAAGGAGAAAGGTTGAAGCAACAAAGCGAGGCTTAAAGGAATTGCTTTTTCGTTTAAAAAAACAGAACCAACGATGAAAACAATACTTCAGGATGCAACGAAAACGACAGACGAAGATGATGGCGACGCAGCTCGGTTCGGTGACCATGGCTGCTGATTGATTGATATGGAATGCTGGATTGGCAAGCGATTCCCAAAGCTGATTGTAATGGAACACCCTAATATATATATATTTCTTTTTCCAAGGGGTGAATTTGGAAAAATTGGCAATTTTAAAACATGGGAATTCCTCCATTATTTATTTGCAGTACAGTAGTTTCCAAGCAACATGGAACGGGCATACGTGCTAAGTTCAGTGCACGTTGCGAAAATAACACGGGAGTCTAATTTTTTTTGGCGCTTTTTTGTCTAGATTAGTGCCTCTTTTTTTGTATCTTTTTTTGCCTAAATATTTTTTTCGTGTACCCAGACCCCAAAAATAATCTAATCCGCCTCTGTCGCCAGCACCCTGAACCATTTACGAATTCCTGTCCAAATTTAACTTCAGTCAAACGCAAGCTTTGACAGATCGGCTTCGCGAGAAGAACCTGCAGCCAAAAAACCACGACCCCAAAGGTCGGAATTTGTTTCTAGGGGGGCCCCGTTGTGTGAAAAAACCAGATTGATTCTTCAACAGTGTGTGAGGATCATCACATATTGTTGTGTGAGGTGTTTTGGGTTGGTTATTTGATTTTTGAAATTTTGAATGGTACATTATGTTGTGAGACGAGGAGAGTCCTTGGTCATGGTGCAATTGAGGATCAAAAGTTCCTTATAATACCATATATGGAGAAAGCACACCCTGACGACATGATACTGTTTTGTGCGTCTGGCAGACGATGGGCTGAGATGCTGACCTTTCACGACGTTGGCTGCATCCGGGCCTAAGATTGGAAACGGCCCCAAGTCTGATTACAGGAGCTGGGGATCGAGAGGCCAAGAGTTGCTTCGAACCTGACCAGAGTCGGACAACATGTTGAGAGCCGACGCTCGTATCAGATCGCCAAACACAAGTTTGCCTTTTGCAATGTCTACGCCGAGCTGCACAACTCCATTATTCATACTCGGAGAACTGCGCAGCCATCCAAACCTCTGCTTTGCCTAGTGGGTGTTTTGTGCTCTAATTTCTGAATACCGTGAAGTCAGAGCTGTCTTCACATGTTGACCCAGAAGCTCAGCTTCGTTGAATTTCCAACGGGGGCGGGGGCAGGTGGTGACGATGGACAGTTGCAGAATGCTGGGAGGAAGGTCGTTGGAGTCGTTGAAATGGGGATATAACGACGTGCAGACTTCCTCCAGGAGAATGGAGCAAGCTCCCCAATCTGTATGAGTCTTTTGAATTGTTTTTTGTTGCTTGCTATTCCAAAACTTTCAAGGAAAGTTGGTTGATATTGCTGCTGCTTTAAAAAAAAATCAATTGACATCATTATACCAGGATTGGAGGAGGGCTGATGTTGAGGGGGGGGGAAACGAGAAGGGCACTCAGTGGAGCGCATACCTCCGCGCACGTAATTGCCTGATTCCTTAAAAAGAACTTTTTAAAATTTTAAAATAATTTCGTTATCCAGATACGGGGTTCGGATCTTCACCAAAATCGAATCAATTTGTCCTTTGCGACACAACCAACCTGTCCAACAAGTTTGGTCTGAATCGTCCACAACTTTGAGATAGATTATCGTGCAAGGCAAATCATTTTTTTAGCCCCCCTCTCAATGGTGAAACCACTTTAAAATTCTAAGTCGTCGGATCCGCATTCTGGATCTCACTAAAATTCTAAATCAGTTCAGTCCTTTGTCTCACCACCGAACCTGTCCACAAAATTTCAGCCGGAAATCGTCCACTTTTGAGATTATCCTGTACACAGACAAACAGACAGAAGAAAGAGAGGTGTTATTGAAAACATAACCCCCTTCCACCTTTGGTGTGGCAAGGTAAAAAGAGAGATAAAGAAGGTCAAGGGTAGTTGTGGAAGGATTTCGGAGAGGACTGGAGAAAAGTTTAGGAGATTTAATCGGGATAGGAAGGGTTGCCAGAATATGTCTCGCGCGGCGGGAAATGCTGGGAGTACAGTCTCTCCAAAAAAAAAAAAAAAAAAAAAAAAAAAATCATATAAAAAATTTCAAATTTACAAAACACCTTCATTAGTATGTATAAAATAGCATGATTCCCTGCAGTTTGGAGAGGCTTACTTCACAAAAAGCTGGTTTTATATTTTAGTTTTCTGGCGAGGGGGTACCCTTGCTACACACTGGTGGAGACCTGATATCTCTACAGAAGAAAAAGTTTGAGAAATTTTATTGGAAAGCTTAAACCCACCTGTGATGCGCCTTTGTGCCCATATCCGGGAATTAAGACCGCCCTGGGCCCTGCAAATCTAGTAAAGACACGACGCCCACGCACGCCACCACAGACACACTTCCCTCCCCCCTCCTTTGTATTTACAAAAAAAATCCTTATTATTATATTACTAAAACTCTCATCTTGCTACTGTAATGTATGGTATGTTCCCGAAAGAAAATACAGCCATAACGGTTTACACGGATAGCGCAAAAATTTTCAGCCCCACCTTTACTCACCATTCTTCCTGCGGTGCATATTTCCAAGTTTCGTTTTTAAATCGGGCGGCACGGAAAAAAAAAAAAAAATATTATAAAAAAATTCAATTCCCGATTCAGTCAGGTAACTCTTCGGCGGGAATTTGAATTTCAAGGGCAAACAACCGATCGAGCGGTTATAGAGCTTCGCTGGAGCTATGCTTTTTTATTTATTTTTTTTTTTTCTGAAATTGGATTTTTCACCAACCGCTCTGTCACAACCGGGAACCCCAACGGGTTACGGGATCGTCTTAGTTTCAATTAAATCCCAAATTTCATTGAAAATATGACGAACATTCAAGGCCGTGGTATATTCATTTGTGTGATAAAATCCTGTCGAAGGTTGTATGATTGGTCGTAATATGTTATGGATGATATCTTGAGAGGTAGTTGGGTTTCTTCTTGAATTTTTGGGATCGAGGAAGGTGTATTTGCCTTCTGTGACACTCATTCCATTCATTAGTTAAACAAACTGCCTTTCCGGGATTTTATGACAGAAAACTGGGGAAATTATTGCACAATAAAACAATAATGAAAATCCTCACGTGACAACTTGGGGCTGCGCAACGGAAATGGCACTCGGCAATGAGCGCATAGCTCCGCCAGGACTGACAGTTTACATTTCTGTATTCCCCACTGGGAAAAAAACGGGTCGGATCTGACATCCGCGACCTTAACCAATAATCGATCGGGCTTGTTTGTTCACCTACCCAACTCATCCACCTCTTTTTGTCCAGGAACTCGGTCCACAACTTTTTGAGTACCATGCTGTATCTGGTTTTTTGTCCCATCTCTCAAATGGTGAAGAATCATTATTAAAATTCTCAAATCGAATTCGGAATCTTCACCAAAATCAAATCAATTATTCTTCGTCACACACGCAACACTTCCACCAAGTTTTCATTCCAAATCCGTTCCACAACTGTTTGAGAGATCATCCAATATCGTTTTTTAAGCCCCATCGCTCAATTTGGTGAAGAATCACTTTAAAAATAATAATGCTCGTTATCCGCATCTGGGATGACTGACTTGCAGCGGACTTTCCAATTATGCAGAGAAATAATTGGTTGGTGCTTTTCCCAACCGTGTGGAAGTAGTTCTGTTGTAAAATCAATTGTAACTTTAATGATGATGTAGTAGTTTCCTGAAACAACTTGTGTTTGGCCTCATGTGAAAGCAAACCCAACTGAGGGTAATCTCAGTCTCCTTCCATTAAAGCTCGGTACAAGTTGTCTAACAAGTGTGGATCTACCCTCAGGAGAGCCAGGAAACAACATCTTTCTGATCTCAAGACTGAACTTTCAAACCTGTCTCCCTCCTCCAAATTGTAGTGGTGTCTGGTCAAGTCTGTTTCTGATGTATGTTCCTCCGCCACCCCCGTCCTTACCTCAAATGGCTGCACAGCTTGACACGACACGTGAAAAGGCTGAATGCCTAAACTCTGTTTGCTTCTAAATATTGTTTCCCAAACCCATGGCTCTCTGTACCCACCTTACCCAGTCACACCCAGCTGTTCCTGGACAATGTGTCCTTTTCTACTGACAAGGTGGAGAGCTTGCTGTCAGACCTCAACTCTTGACTTCTGAAACCTGATCAGACGGTGTCAGCCCACATCTCCTCTAGAAACATGCTCTGCTGCTCTTGCTCATCCTCTCTCTGTTCTATTCACCCTCTCATTTGCTCAAGGTCATCTGCCGTCTGTCTGGAAATCAGCAGCATTAAATGTGGTTTTTTTAAACCACAGTATTGTGATCGTTTGTCCTCCTGAAGGATTCTAACTGGCCGATTGTGGAATCCTATTTGACTTCAGGCAGAGTTTAACGTTTGTTCGATTTGGTTATAAAATCCTACAAAAACCTATCGACACTGATAAAACTGATGTCCACACCAAGTCCTTCCTTGTGAAACAATTTATTTTCTAATGATACACCAATAACACTTCTCACCCTCGTACAATGAACTTAAGAATCCCCATTGATTTAGATCAATGATTAATTGATGAACTTAGAATCCCCAACTTAAGAATTGATTGTAATATTTTTGGTTCTATTTCATTTGTTCTTAGTTTAGTTAACAGTTACACCACCCGATCAATTTACTTCTACATTACATCAGACAGTTTATTCTAACTTGGTACTTGGTCAGTCCCAAGGAGTACAACGCGCTGAGATGCCATACATCCTCACGTGCTTGCACTCCCATAATTTACATTTCAAAGCATTTTTTATACTTTCATGAGAGAGAGGTTGGGATGTTCACCCAGACTGAAGACGTGTCCTTTAGACGAAAAGCCAACGTACATTTATCAGCTCGGTCACTCTGCTCCAGAACAACACATTTTCTTATCATTTTAGCAGAAGTCTTTTGGCCAGAAAGGACAGCCAATTCAACTTGCAGCATAAAAGTTACATTTCTGAGACTCCATTTGTTACAATTTAAAATACATTAATATAATTTTTCCCCCACACCGCCCTACATAAAAAATGTGCAAAAACAGATCCCTGTAACAGCAGACCAGTCAGCCGTCTCCCAATCATCAGCAACGTCATGGAATCCATCATCGCTTCTGACATTAAATCCTTCTTCTTCTCCAATGTCCAATGGCTTGAATCTGATCATCAACTTGTTTTCAGACCAGGTCACTTTACTCTGGACATGCTGCTTCTACTTTCCCAAGACGTGAGGTCCTCAATGCCAGACGTGAGATCAGGGCTATCTCCCTGGACAAATCGCGAGCTTTTGATATGGTCTGGCACCCCGCACTGCTCACCAAACTCTCTTCTTATGGTATCCAAGGCAATCTACACTCATGTCTCACGGGCTTCCTCTCCTGTCGCAGTCACCACGTGGCCCTTAATGGAATTCTGTTGTCTCCTCTTCCTGTCAAAGCCAGTCGCCGACAGGGCATCCTCCATCATGCAAAGTCCTTCATTGACACACCCGAGCTCCCATTCACAAACAAAGCTTTCATCTGCAGCCTGATAGAGTAGCTCTCACCACTCTTGGTGGTGCTCAGCTTCACACCAAGTTCGGCTTCACACTGTGGAACCAAGGCTTTTAGGTACTTTGGTTCCCACGATAAATCCAAGTCTTTGGTTCTCACTCTCACTGCATGATGGTCTGTGGTTGTTCGTCTTCTACCGTCTCCTCTCCGGCCACCCACCCCCCCCCCCCCCCCGCTCTCTCTGTGCTCTGTCTCCCCTGTATGTCTACAGAGCCTCAAGGTCTCCCAGCAACCTCCTTCTGGTGAAACAAAAAATAAGAATTACTGCTCACCTTCACTTCTTTCACTCTCTCTTTTCCACCACTATGAACAAACTTCACACTCTTTCAATCCCACTCTTCCCTTCAGGTCTTAAAACAGCTGTTCACCACTCTCATATCTTTCCATCCATCATTGGGACCATACTCTGTGCAGAGCATTGGTGCTGCCGAAGCAGTCTCCTTGGCTATTGGGCACACCACTGGACAGGTCGCCACTCCGACACAGGATACCAGTAAGCTGGCACTAATTTTGCCGACCTCAGAAGGATGACAGGCAGAGTCAACCCCACCTGGTATTAATTCAACAGCCGAGTGAGATTTGAACTCAGGATCCTAGGATCCCAAGCCCACCACCCTAACCATTAAGCCAATACCCTAACCATTAAGCCAACACCGAACCACAAGCCAATACCAGGCATACATCTCGTATCTTCCCCCATCAAAAACAATGATCTTTTCTACCCCCATTAATCCACGTCAACCCACATCCCACAAATTCCCTGTTTTCCTTCCTGAAAGTCCCTGTAGTGTCCATATTGTTTACTTTATGTACCGTGCCACATCCCTCTCCCTTCCACAGATCTCCTGATGTCTCTGTTCCCTCCTGTTTTGTGCTTCCCTATCCTACCCTTCTTGTCTTCTGCTGCCTTTGTTAAATGTTCTGTTTTAGTTCTTCTACGAGCCCAGCCAATGTATACAAAAAAACTAAAAAATATACAAACAAACAAAAACAATACAGAGGTGCGTCTTAGCACCAGCACTCTTCGGAATCTTATTTTCTTGTCTGTTGTCATATGCAGTTAGTGGAACTAATGAGGGTTCCACATTCAAACAAGATGTGATGGAATTATCTTCATTATTACTTGCCTGAATGCCACGACTCGGAAAGAACACTCCTCATCTGTGAGCTGTTATTTGCTGATGATGCCACCCATGTTTTCCATTTGGCCTTTGGATTGCAGGTAATCTATTATGCTTTCTCGAAAATATGTGACAAGTTTAGTTCCACTCTCAGCAAAAAAGAAGACAGTGAAGATGTCACAGTGCTACAATCACCCCATCCTATTGAAAATACGTGGTACAGAGTAGCAAGAGTTTGAACAGTTTGCTTACCTTGGCTCTATGCACACCGAGTCCACTTAGACAGATGAACAGATTTCAGCGCATATTTATTGCCAAAACTGCTATAGCATTTGGCAGAATGCGAAAGAGAGCATGGAATAACAATAGTCTCACAACCAACACAAAACTACACATATACCAAGCACGTGTTCTTGGTGTACTTCTCTATGCTACTGAAACGTGGACTTTGTACACCAAGCAGAGTGCAAGCTGAACTCTTTCCATCTCCAATGCCTGCGGAAGATCCTTGGGATTCACTGGCAAGACAACAGTCCTGACCTAGACGTTTTGACTGTGGCTAAGTCAGTTTATATCACGGTGATGCTGAAGCGGTGAAGACTACAGTGGCTTGGGCCTTCATGAATGACGAGCATCTGTCCAAATCAATCATTCAGGGAGTTCTAGATGAGGGCATCTACAAACTTGGAAGGCCAAAGCTTTGCTTTAAAGATCTGTGTTAACAGGGTTTGAAGGACTGTAACCTGTTGGAAAAATCATGGGACACTACAGTGCTGGACAGAAAGGAAAGGAAGAAGAGGGTAAGTGATGGAGTTCTATCCTTCAAGACAAGGTGAGTTGAAAAGGCAAAGCAAAATAGAGAAAGGGGAAAAGCAACATTTCAAACGGATTCTAGCTTCAGCTTTGAATGCCCCAACTGTAGTAGGCAGTTTACGTTACATGTTTACATGTTACATGTTACATGTTACGTTACCTCTTTTCACATATGATGACACCAAACATAACACTAGAAAAATCATTAGTAATAATGTTCTGCTAATGATGAAATTATATGAATACAATGACTGATTAGTTGTTGTCGGTACAGTACTGCACAATAAAACCTATATATTAAAAGAGTTGAAGAACGAATGCTTTCCTGGGGAGGGGTAACATGACTTTCAGGCCACCCTGTATTTTGGAGGAAATGTTAACTTTACTCTTTTATTTAATAGCAATCACTTACGGATGTTGAAGACCTCCAAAGCACCTTTCCAAATGAGCAGGCTGTTGTGTACTCCTTAATTGCCACTGCCAAATTTCTATTTTTTTTGTTAACAAATAAAAAATACTAATTTAAATATGGCCAATTAAAAAAATACTGTAATTACCAAAAAAAAAGAAAAGCCTAACTACCTTCTGAATTACTTCTGTTAGGAATATTCTATCCACTATCAAAATATTTGTCTTAGCTTTGTACACTTTGAGAGGAGATCGGCACCATCATGTTGTGATGCAAACTGAAATGTCATCATGAATACTGCCTTTTCATGACAAGGGAAGGGAAAGAAAGGAGTTGAGACAAACTTTTCAAAAGAACCTTCTTTCATGAAACCCATCCGCAACACACATGCCCCTACCATGCATTTTGGATCACGTCACTAATTTGACATACCTAAGGACATTCCACTATAAAAAGTACAGCTTTCCCACACTAGTATCATATTCATGATAATCATCTGGTCTTTTAGTTGTCACAGAAGGTGGAAAATTTTTCTCAGGAAATAACACTAACCACCCCACTTCACTCCAAGTTTTCTTTTGAGTTTAATGTGAATATGAGATGTCAGGGGCACGTGGCTGTGAGCCAGACATATTCCTCAACTTTCTCAATCCTAGCCAAACAGTATTCTCAAAGATAAAGAGTGAAAAGGTAGCCTCCTTGTAGCCTCCTGCAAGTTTACTTTCTGTATGATTGTCTTAATTTTCATGTAAATTCTTACAATGAAGACATTTTTGTACTCGCTTACTGAGTAGTAAAATAAATGGAAAGGATAATGTCAGAGGATAGCAGATTTTTTTCGTTCTGCTTTTGTGACTTAACAATTTCTTGATACAGTCTTAGGGAAGTCAAGAGCTCAAAGTTCTGGTTTTAAAAGTTAAGCCTGACACTTCTTCCTGTTGACTCACAATGGATAAGTCTGTGTAAGTTTGAAGGCATTGATGTAATAAATGAATGGGCAGAAAGACAGCCAGGTGGAAAAACAGACAGATAGATGAGCTCATTCAATCCTCTTGAGACTCAAAACAGATCCTGTGGTTACGTCACTTGAGTTATTATATTTAAATCAGCTGAAACACACCGTTTGGCACGAGGGATATACTGTTATTAGCAAAGCAATATTTAACTGAGCTTTGTAGCAGGTGCAGAAGAAAAGATGTGTGTTTTTCTTGACAAATTATTTGAGATGTCGTCTGTTAAGCTGATCCAAAGCAAGACTAACGGATCTTATCTGAAGCATGCATATCAGATATATAATTTCTGACTTATTCCTAAGCCATGGGCAGGCAGACATGCGAATGATATAAACTTGTGTTGCCGTTGCTGTGAAGGCTGGATCTCAATCTGCTGCAGAGAACCCCATATCATGGAAAAATTGAAATGGCTACCCCCCACCCCAACACACAAGAAATTGAACCTCTTCCAGTATCGGTAGCTTCATTTGACGACCCCCGATTGCCTGTGCAACATAATTCTTTCAGCAAATACATTTATAATGACTTTAGTCAAATGTCAAAAAATCTCAGCAATATTCACTCATCAATTTGTCATGGTATTGACCAATTGGCTGTGCCTACTTTTCCTATCACCTGTCGATTGGTCATGGCACTGACCGATCGGGTGAGTCCTTTTCTCCCTTCACTCGGTGACTGATCGCTGCACTGACCAATTAGGCATGCCTGTTTTTCCCAGCATCGTTTTGTTCTTTTCTTGCACATGGCAGCTTGGTTGCCGGGGTAGCTATCATTTCTTGGAAGCATGGCTGTACCGCTGATGCTGTGCCCCTCTACCAGTACACTGGTACTCATTTCGCCTACCTCGGAAGGATGACAGGCTGGGTCAACCCTACCTGGTGTTAATTCAGTGGCAAACGGAGCTCAAACTCAGGACTCTAAGATCCTAAGCCAGCCACCCTAACCACTAAGCCAACACAAAGCCCCAGCATTGTTATTTGTGTCTATTGTTATCTCGTCTATCCTTGTCAGCAGATACCGGTCCATCAAAATTCTAGGTGGTGTGACAAATTACACACTTTCCACACCTCGTGACTCATCCTGGTGATTACTACATTGATCGTGATGCTTTCCTTGATAATTTTACGTTTCTTTGCCTCCACGGACACAAAGCGGCCATCCGTGTTCGGTGGGGACACATGGGTACTCCCGCCCTCTGTCCCTCTTGTTCGTCCAATAAGTAAGCCAAACTCTGCTATCGGAAACAAAAATCCTTACAATATGTCATTTGAGCATTGTGCAAGATATAATTTTAACAGAAATATCGCGATTACAAATGTTGGTGATTTTTTTTAATTTTACTTTATTCGTGCGGTAATCTATACTAAAATCCCAAAACTATGAAAACACCTCAATTATGAATGAAATATGATGTGGGAGGTTCATGTGCTCTGAATAAGGCACGAGGTGGACACCTGTATTTTTTTTTATTTTTTTTAAACGTCGCATCGATTTAGCAATTATTTGTTTTTACTGCAGTGCTCGGGAGGAGAAAATAATTGGCATAGCTGTTTTTACAGTCCTGCATTACACGACATGTTTAATGGAATAAATGCTTGACTCAAATGTTTTTTTCTTGAACACATGTTAAACCTGAAAATGTAAAAGCAAGTCCACAAAAGCTGCTTGTCCAGTAGAACATTCCTCCCCTTTTCAGGAATCTTTCAATACATTATAATACATAATACATTAATACACCAATTCGTTCCTCCATGAGCCTCGACTTTGTATACAAATCAAATGACATGTTTCTATCTATGTGCATATCCTTTGACTTTTGTTACGATCGTCTATTTACTGTATTTATAACAATTTCATGTTCATCATTGTACTCACCATTATCACTGCTGGGAGGTCAGCTCGCTTGGTATGTGCACGATGTCCCGTTCTGGTTCATTGCTCAACCTCATCAAGCATGTCAAATCCATCGTGCATTTTGTAGGAACACAGAACAGAAAGCTGTATTCTATGCACTTAATGAAGGCCTGGCACAACACCACAAAGGTAATTATTTTCTTGTCGAATTATTTTCCAGGAAGCAGATTCCACAGCAAGCTTAACAGAAGTTTAGTCGCTTGATGCTGAGGAAATTGAAAAGCTGCATTTGTCTTAAACTGAGCACATTTCTCCGGTAAATCCAAAAAAATCCGTCCTCCCCCCTTTAAATCTTTTAATGCTCATAGCAATGAATGTACAAGGCTATTTATGCAACAGTAGAGTATTATACTGTTCTGGAATTTAACTCCATGATTTGCAGTCTGCTTCCTGTAAAACATTGTTGTCATGTCAAACAAACTTCTATTCTGTGTGTGTGTTTTACAAATTGTGCTGTCATCGGAGATACAGTGGAATTAAGGGAAGTTTGGATATAATGGATGGCAGTTTCAGATGTACAGTTAAAAAGTGTATTGGTGGAAATCAACATGCAGAGAACATGGGGGTGGTGGATATGGAACTTGAAGTTAATCTGGAAAAGGTTAAGAGTTTTTGTTATTTTGGAGATACAGTATGTTAGATGCAGATAGTGGCATTTTAACTAAAAAAATCCAAAAACAAACTAAAAAGTAGTGTACAGTATATTTAGCTTGTATTAGACGAGTTTTGATGTACGTTATGAAATGGAAGACCTAGAAGGAACCCGGAGAAGTAAAGAGCGAAGATGGAGCCATCAGGAGGAACCTGAATAGGATTCAGGTTTCAGCCGCTACTCCACAACCCTCAAACCCATCCAGGTGCAGGCAAGTGAGTCTTACAGAAAAATTTCTGCAAGAATTCACTTCTCCTTGGAGAGATAGATAACGAATGAGGAATAGGGAGTAAAATACAAAAGAGAAGGAAAAAACAAGAATTAGAATGAAAAAGAGAATTGTGAAAAAAGAATTGGAAAGAAAGGAACAAAGAAAGAACAAAGGATGTCAGGAAGAAACCGGACAGATAGATTTCAACAGTTACACCCTCGTCTCAAATGCAGCAACATGTGTACAAGCTCCCACTGGTCCGTTGTTGAGAAATTCGGAAAGAAGGTAGAAGATGTGAGAAGAATACAGTGGAAACAGCTAAGGATGATGAACTAGATGTGTGGGGTAACACTAAAGGATAAGCAGAGTAGTGTGGACATAATAATGAGTCTCAAATGTAATAGAACTGAAGAAGAGTTGAGAAAGAGAAGACGAAGGTGATTTGGGCATGTGGCGGGAAAGAGAGAAGACGAGTCTATCAAGATAGTCATTCGTTTAGTCGTGGAGGGGGATAAGATCAAGAGGTAGACCGAAAAAGACCTTAAAGGATGTGATCAGTCGAGTTATACAGTTGTTGAGGTTAATGCAGGATGATGATTTTGACAGGACTAAGTGAAGAAGGACCATCAGCTGACCAACCCCTTAATACGAGAAAATGATCATGATAATTGTAGTACAGTATCAGTAGCTTCATGTTTAACAGTATATATGGGTTGGTCAAATATCTGGCATTGCCGCATCTGCCTTTTCTGAAATCCTTCCTTTACTCACTTTTGCAGGAAAAACACATGCACTCATCTACTAACCACTTAAATGCATTATTCGTATAGTTCTAGATTGTCTGCCTGCTTCCACTTTTTTCATCATATTCTCCTGCGTAACATGTTCTGCATAGTCCTCATCAAACAAAGGTTGTCTACCCTGAACTCGGTCTACGACCAATATCTATGTGTGACCTTCGTATTCCTTCATGACTACTTTCTCTCCATTATCTTTCTGCCTCACTGTCAGTAAGTTGTCCTTATAAAGCCGCAGACATATTTTTCCTGTATTATGAGCCTCAGTTCAACTTTTGAAAAATGTTTGCATATTTCATGAAAGCAATTACTCTGTTCAAGATAAGCTGCGTTGGGAAGACTGCTCTATTTACATTTAGATGCCCCAGCTGCCCCCAAATCACACCGCTCTTTGCAGTTGTAGGAAAGTGTTTATCTCACCAAACAGCTAATTTATGTGCTAAGATCCATATATAGTTTGCCCACTCCAAACTGAACATTGAGCTTATAAGGACAGCAAAAAATCTTTGTTCAATCTTCCCAGGCTACATATACATCATAATCCTAGATGACCCATTGCTAGTTGCAAAAATAGCAGACACTATCCTAAATTCAGATGGTGGCAGCAACTGAGCTTTTTGGTTTTAATCATAGCTTTTTCATTTGTTCGTATGCTTATTAGACCTGGAGTCAATTACAAGTTTATCTGACAGGTATGCAATGTTTTCTAAGGGCTGCGGTTGTTCCATATAAGCGGTGTCCTTGAAGTTAAGGCAGGGATTTCTAACTTGGCCAGGATGCAAGTGATACCTCACCTATTATTTGTCAAAAGACATCATTGGATCTATGGTGTCCCCTGACAGTTAATGCCAGCAGATGGGTTCTCACCTTAACCATCCATCCATGGGGTGGCACATGCAACATTGAAACAACACCCTGCCTGCGAAACACCAATCCGACAGTTTATCGTCAGTCCAATAATTATTAATCCCAGACTGGTCAGTGCTGAAGTAAGTGTGTGACCTCTCCATCATCCTGTCACAGTTAATGGCACCTTTATTTTATTGAGACACATTTGCAAGTAATCTCCAGTTGCTAGGTGGAATGATAAGTTAATAATGGAACGATTTATTTGTGATCCAAAATCCTTATCGTTGAAACACCATTACAGCTTTTGATATTGCCTTGGGTCATCTGCCTGGAAGATATGCCAGGTTATTGTGGGTCAGCCACCCCTCATCCATTGGTTTCATCCGAATCAGATGAAATGCAGATGAACCTGAATAATAATGTTTGTGGCTACAAATATTTTACAAGTGTGGTAGTTGTAGTCCCCCACTCTTCTTCTGTTTAATAGTAACAAAAGTATTGCTGACAAAAAGTCACCTCCAGTGCAATGTTGTGCAAGAATAATGGGCCAAATTCATGATGCCCTTTGGAAAATGTAGCCCCTTTTAATTTTTGTCACATTGATAATTTGAATCCTTACTAGAATTCAATGGACTAGTGTGTGTTTGGTGTGTGTGTGTGTGTGTGTGGTGTGGTGTGTGTTTGTCGTGCTACTCCTCCTACAGTTCTTGGCCGATAGCATCCACACTTGCTACATAGTATCAGCATGATCCCAAATCATGTATAGGGTGTTTTTATATTTGATGTGGTCTTGGGGGGTTTTGGGTGTGGGGGAGTGGGAGTGGGAGATGAAATTCTCTATGTAAATGTGTATCATGTAGAGCCGCCTACAGGTGGGGAGGGTATTACAAGTTCTCACCATTTAAAGTACAGTATTCCTTTCCCCATGTTTACCTTTGTCGGGAGGTGTTTTGAATTATAAGCAGTGGATATGTTTTTGCTTCATACACTTAACCCAGGTTATTTTTATTTGCCTACACAGAGCTGTCAGTTGCCTATGCACCGCCCAAATAAAGGTTTGCATCAGAAGAACATGTTGCATGCTTCGAACAAGATCGCCCATAGGGTGGGTACTCTGCTGGTGATGAATAATGCGCATATATGGACACTAGCAGGGAGCTGTAGAAATTTCACGTCATGTAAAATGTGACTTCAAGTCCTGTCCCACCCCACTCCCCTTCTCCCAACCTAACCCCATCTTCAACCCCATCACCAACTGCAAGTCTTCAAACCCCTTATCCCAATTCTGTGTCCCCTCTCTGCCCCCCAACCCAGCTCTGTCCTTATCTACCCTTTTCTTCTTCAAGTCCTCAACTCTCCCCTCCCCCCCCTAACCATCAAAAGTCCTCAAAACCCCTCTCCCAGCTCTCTTCCCCGATCTGCCTGCCACCCCAGCTCTATCCCCCTCCCATTTTCTTCTTCAAATGCTCAACTCCCCTCCACCCCCACCCAAGTCCTCAAACCCAAGTTTCCAAAACCCTCTCCCAGCTCTCTTTGCCCTCTCTGCCTCAACCCCCATGCCAGCTCTGTTATCTCCTCCCCCTTTCTTCTTAAAGTCACCCACCACCCCCCCCCCAAAAAAAATAACATTTGCAGTCCACAATCCCCCTCTGAACCCCAAGTCCTCAACCCCCAAATCCCAAGCCTAAGTCCTCCAACTCTCAACCCCCTTTTCCCAACTCTGGTATTCATGGTATTCCCTGAAACATTTTTTTAACACAGAAGGCCTGCTTTTCAGAGCAGACATCACATGTGAAGCAGTTTTCTTGTCTTCTCCCAGCCTTTCTGCAGACATGACATGGTTTGGTGGGCTTCTCTTTTGTTTTTTCTGTGCGAGGCAAACAGTCAAGTTAGTGAAACGATTCATCTGTTGAGGTTGGGGTTGCACGTCTTCCCTGGCCTTGAATAACAGATGAGTTGTTACATGTTCACGAAACTTCAAGAGTTTCATTTGTTGCCCTCTATTTTAATTGTGCAGGATGTGGGTGTTCAGAATAAATATCTTGATAATGTGAAGGGCAGACTCCTGTACCATAACATTGTCTTACGTAGAGCTGAGTGATACGACAACATCTGGTCAGTTCTGCCTATCCCGGACATGGCAATGTTGTAGTCGCCGATTATATTGGGTTTCTTCTAAGTTTTATTATTCCAATTCACAACATTAACAATCTCCACTCTGTGCATGTTGCTTATTGTGAGCACATCCCATTTGTCCTTCCATTTATTTGTACAAACTACCACTGAGTCTGACCGCTGCAATTCATGTTCATTCTGAACCACATCGTTTGGATTTTGTTTTCGGTCAAAACGGATTGTTCCACATACGCTACGTAGGATGATCGCTCAGTCAGTTTTTCACCAGACCAACAGAATTGTAACAATTATCAGTGTACAAAACATGAAATTCGTCCAGGTTATTACCTCCACCACCGAATGTGGAGGAGGTTTTGTTTTCACCCCTTTCTATCTGTTTGTTACTTGCAAAATCGAAGATTTTTCAAGTATATTGGTCAGTCGATTTTGTTATTCTGTGTCTGTCTGTCTGTCTGTCTGTTTGTTTGTCGCCTACAGGTCACAATTCTAAACCGATCATCATGAAACTTTACCAAGTTGCAGGGGTAGTCTCAATTGAGAAACCTATTGATTTTGAGGTCAAAGGGGAAAGGTAATCTTGAGGTCAAATTTCAGAAATCGTCATTTTTCATCCGATTGACTTGAAATTTGAACAACATTTGCATATTTTGTCTGAATTAGAAAAACAACTATTTTTGAGGTCAAAAGTTCAAAGGTCAACTCAAGGTCAAACTTATAACATCACCAAACTACATTTGAAAAATCGTCAAATTTAATCCACATGCCCTGAAATTTGAAGAGTATTTATATTTCAGGTCACTGAATTCAAATGGCCAATGATTTTTGAGGTCAAATAAGACCAAAAGGTCAACATAGATCGGCCCAAGGTCAACAAATAAGGTGGTATTTCTAAAGTCCTCAATTTTCATCCGAATGACTTGAAATTTGAAGAGGATTTATATTTCAGGTCCCTGAATTCAACTGGCCAATTATTTTTGAGGTCAAGTAAGACCAAAAGGTCAACATAGATCGGCCCAAGGTCAACAACTAAGGTGGTATTTCTAAAATCCTCAATTTTCATCCATTTGACTTGAAATTTGAAGAGGATTTCCATATTTGGTCATTGAATTCAACCACCAATTATTTTTGAGGTCAAATTTGTTCTATGGATTTTGCAAGTATCGTGCTCTGCATGACGTCTTATTCTTGTTTGTTTGTCTTGTTTTTTTTTGTTTGTTTGTTTTTGTTGTTGTTGCTTGTTTTGTGAACATTGCTGAGGCTCGTATGAGAGCTAACACATAACACAAAAAGGGGGCAGGAGACAAGAGGGGTGGGAGAGGGAAGGAAAACAGTTGGGAACAGAGACATTAGGAGATCTGTGGAAGGGAGAGGGATGGGGTGGGGAACATGGGGTAAACAAGATGGACACCACAGGGACTTTCAGGACCTTACACGACAGGAAACTTTCGGAAGGAAGGCAGGGAATTTGAATGAGTTGGTTTGGGGTGGATTAACGGAGGTAGAAAGATCGACGGTTTTGGATGGGGGAAGATAAGAGGTGGTGGTGAAAAGCTGTTTTGAAGACCTGGAGGGAATAATGGGATTGAAGAGAGTTAGGTGTTTATTTTATTCTTCTTCTTCTTGCGTATGGCAGCTTAGCTGCCGGGGTAGCTATCATTTCTTGGAAGCATGACTGTGTCGCTGATGCAGTGCCCCTCTACCAGTACACACTGGTACTCATTTCGCCGACCTTGGAAGGATGACAGGCTTTCAACCCCCTGGTGTATTAATTCAGCAGCCAACGGGGATTGAACTCAGGACCCTGGGATACCAAGCCGCCACCCTAACCACGAAGTCAACACCAGGTTATGTTTATTACTTACGAAATCTAAATTGATGACTTCCGTCCTCTGTTTGTGGGTTTGTGTGTTTGCGTGTGTGTGTTTGTTTGTAGGCACGATAACTCGAGAACGGAAGAAGCTACCAATGTAAACATAACCACTTGATTCAGGAGGGTGATGGCTAGCGCTGATTAGATTTTGGTCAAATCGGTCAAGGTCAAGGTCAAGTGAGGTCAAACATCCAAAACATGATAACTCGAGAAAATTAACCACAGGTATTGTTGACGGAGCGTGAGTTTGGAAGATCGAGGTAAGTTCGGCGGAATTCGTGTGTCAATTCGTCGAGTTATGGCTGTTTAAAAATTTCAGTGTTATAAAATAATAAATAATTCCGTAAATTCCTGTGGAGAAATGGAGTATTTTGCTTCGGTCGACGTTACGATTCGTTTAACTTCAATTTTAATTTGTCTTCGGTTTTTGCGATCGCTTAGGACGCTAAACACTCGTTGTCGAAATTCTGGTAAAAATCGGATGTTTTGGAGACGTTTTAAGATTGTAATAAAATATTTCACCCGCCGCGTCACGGCTCGTCACGTGGTGCAGCGCGCTCGAGCAGACGCGTCGTTGAGTCACGTAAAGGTTTTGCTTGTGCGCGCTGACGTCATCGCGCTCGCCCCGGCGTCCTTTCGAGTTGGGGGGGCCGTCGAGTGTGACCTTTACATTACGTTCATCCGCGGTAATTCGAGAACGGAAGAAGTTGATGGTTTGGTACAGAATCATCGTATAAACTTCTGGTTTGCGTCGTAAAGCTTCTCTAGAGACAGCTTTTATTAGACAAGGTCAGAGGTCAAGTTGACGATTTCGTAAGAACCAGTCTATGACTGCTTGTTACTTACGAAATCTAAAGATTTCGTAAGTATATTGATGACTTCCGTCCTCTGTTTGTGTGTGTGTGTTTGTGTGTTTGTGTGTTTGTTTGTAGGCACGATAACTCGAGAACGGAAGAAGCTACCAATGTCAAATTACACCAGTGATTCAGGAGGTTGATGGCTAGCGCTGATTAGATTTTGGTCAAAATCGTTGAAAGGTCAAGGTCACAGTGAGGTCAAACATTCGATTTTTGATGGTTTGGTACAGAACATCGTAGAAACTTCTGGTTGCATCGCTACCTTCTCTAGAGACAGTTTTATTAGACAAGGTCAGAGGTCAAGTTGACGATTTCGTAAGTACCAGTCTATGACTGGCTTGTTTTATTGTTTGTATGCAGAATATCTCAAAAAGTTGTAGACGCATCCGGATAAAATTCAGAGGACAGGTTGGGTGTGTGACAAGGACGAACTGATTACATTTTGGTGAAGATCTGGATCCAGATCCGATGGCAATTTTTAAAATGATTCTTCACCATTGAGAGATAGGGCTAGAAACAATATATAACACGATATCTCAAAAAGTTGTGCACGGATGTGGACGAAACTTGGTGCACATACGTTGGGTGTGTGACAAGGAAGAATTGATTCAATTTTGGTGAAGATCTGAATCCAGATCCGGATCTGATAATTTTTAAATTGATTCTTCACCATTGAGAGAGAGGGCTAAACTAATAAAGAGCACAATATCTCAAAAATTTGTGGACGGATTCGGATGAAACTCGGTGGACATGTTGTGTGATTGGGCGGATTCACACAAAAAGTTGTGTGACAAGGAAGAAGTGATTAAATTTTGGTGAAGATCCAAATCTGGATTTGGATACGAGAATTATTTAATTTTGAAAGTGATTCTTCACCATTGAGAAATTGGGCTAGAAACGATATCGTACTGTACGGCATGATACTTCAAAAATGTAATGGGCCAGATATATTCTCTTGGATCAGGCATTGCGTGGCGGAGGTATGTGCTCTACTGAGTGTCCTTCTAGTTGCCCAATGGATCAAGTGCAACAGCTGCTGCCTTTCCCAAGCCGGCATCATAATCAAGGCCAGTTCCAGAGTATATCAGCACCAGACCATGACATTCTCATAGTTCATAGAGTTTGATTCCATATTTGTGGCGTTTATGTTTTCTGTACTGTCGAAACAAGAGGCTGCCAAGCCAAATTGCCATCGGCTTGTCGATGCACATACAAATCCCTCCCGAGATCGTAAATATGGATCATTTCATTGTTGACGTGATCCGTGAGACGTCGTACCTTGTACAAACGATCATCTCGAGGTTCGGAATTGTCTGCAAAGTGCCAAAAAAACGCGAGCATTTGGAAGCAGTATAGTCTCATAACACCACTAAAAATGATGTATTGCCCAGAATATCAGCACTCCAGTAGTGCTCCAAGGTAGGTCGATTGGTTGGACCCATGTGAATCAACAAGGGCAGAAAATCTTTTCATTTCTGCTGCATCGGTGCAGGTGGAGGCGAGAGTGCCCAAATGCAATGTTCTGGGCCCAGTCTTGTTCTTCACCAACATAAATAAATTCTACGATACTCTGAAAATCCTCTTCCCTTTTGACTTCGTATTGTGGCCTGCAGTATCCCATCCCACAAGCAGGCGTTTAGCAGCTGCTTCACTTTATGCTGACGTGGAATTGTTTGCATGATAGTCTGAGAAATAACATTCATTCCTGACAAATTTCATAGTCCAACCCTTTTCTTCTGGAAGGATTTCCAAATGAGCACACCTATCGATTTCCAAGTTGAATGAAGAATAGTCTTGCTGGTGAATGCTGGTGTCTATCTGCATTGGCATATAGGTAGAACAATGGATGAACGCAACAGGGAATTGATTGAGGTATGCTCAAAGTTGTGGAAAGCAAGAAGCTGCCGTTTGGGGCATTAACCCTTCTTCTTTGCTTTGACAAAAGGTTAACACCCCAAAAACGTTATCTTTTCCTTGATTCACATGGCAGTTTGCATATCTCAATCAACGTCTTGTTGCTTTAATCTATTTTTTTTTATTTCTATGGTCATCCACTGAAAAAGGTTCACCATCTTGAACTTCTAAGCCTCATTGTGATGTCTGCTAGGCTGACAATGTAGCTAATCTGACCTCCAAAGCCAACCACAGACTGGGCATCCTCTGTTATTCCTGGAAAATCAGAATAACTCGGCCTGTATGACTTTTATTTATAGCTCATTGGGGTACTACTCTTCCCTTCGAGTGGGCAACTCAGCATCACACTCTGTTATCTGGATTCTGTACATGCAATCTATATTTCTCAACATTATTTGCCTCTTGTCTAATAAGGCTGAAACAGAAGGCCTTTTGCTTTCACATCTTAGCTCCATCTGCTTGTTCATCTCTCCGACCTGCCCCAGATCCTCCAGGACACAAGCATTCTTCAAGTAGTCTCTCCCCTCCCCCCCCCACACCCTTTTGGTTAAACTTCTAAAATCCAGGGCTTGCCACCCACCTCTCTTTTATTGCTTTTCTCTCCCATTTGTGGAACTGTCTTCCAGTGGTAGTTCAATCACATGCTTTCTTCCAAGACGTCATTCAGGGGGTGCATCACCATTTTATGTCATCCATAATCTCTACCTGTCATATTTTGTACTCCCGTTACCCCCTACCCAACGCAACCATCTTACTTGCAGGTTCCCTCCCCTCCTCTCTTCTTTTCCCCTCTTTGTTCATTCCCTTTCTTTCTGTATCCACATTCCACATGTGTTCACACTTTCCCACTGTCAGATCACTGTCTTTTTACTCTGTCATCTCCTCACCCTCCCATCAGCTCAGATTTTTTTTTATACGATAAATATCTATCATTTGATTTGTAGTACCATTTCACACTTGGCTGCATAAAATGACATCTTCAGCAAACCATGCTATAGACGAGTAGATATGTCGGAAAATCTAACAAAATTGGTTAAAGATTGTTCAAATATAAGATACAGCATGTAACCAAAATATCTCTATTTGCCATTGTTTGAAGCTGATGACAGGGGTATATGAAAAACCTTGCATTTTCAACTTTTTCTCTGAGACAGGTGGTGCTTCCTGAGACTCCCTTGTTCTTTATGCAGCTCAATTTTAAAAAAAATCTTCCAGATGGCATGATCCAGGCCCCCTGATCCATAACAGCCCCTTGTAACTCAATCCTGAAGTGTGATACATCAGCATGTATTTATGCCCCAAGCATGTGGTCAAAGTTTTCTTATTCAGAGTCGACTCCATCAAAATGTAATGGCAGGTGTTTGCAGCATCAGGTCAACGCCTCAAGCAATGTACATCATAAAGACATCAATTGATCTCCATGAGGAGAGACCATCGAACATCTATCCAGAGCTTTATGGAGTACGTTTTCCTTTGAGTTTGGACCTCATGCCTTGTTAAAGTCCCGAAGAACAAACAATGAAGACATCATCCTGCAATATGATACTCTGCTATCCTCAGTCGTCTTCTCGAATTACACCATTCTGCCAAACTTCAGCTTACGCACACCTTATAATCATTATTATTATTATTATTATTATTATTATTTTAATTAAAGAGGCCATATTGTAACCAAATGAGGTTTTACCACTTTTTAGATTTCAATACCTTCCAGAGTTCACCTTTCTCTGCTGTGCTTTAGGAACCATCTATCGTATAAGCAGAAATTCTGGAAGTTTTACTTTCCTCTCCCTCGACTCCTATTTCTTTCTCTTCATTATCTCAATTTTATTTTTATTTATTTTACCAGCTTTCCCCCACTCTCTTGATTTGAGTAGGTAATGTATCAAAGATTACTTTTGTTTTGCCTAACCCTGTTGTTGTGACTGCACATTTGAATTTCATTTTGCAATTTTTGACAACTTTTCAACACAACTTCAAACTTTCTTCGTAATTAAACAAGACTATAATTAAGCGTACTTTTAGTGAGGTTTAAAGTACTGTTTCTGCATCTTTCTTTCTCTCATTTTTGATTATGATGGTGACTTGTATAGTTTGAATATAGCTCTTGCTTGCAATGCCTATAAATATATATTTGGAGATGAAAACTTATTTTCATTCGGTAAATGTTGGTGGTGTTTCGCTTGCTATTCTTATTGTCCTCTATATCTTGTCCCATTAGTCTGGGGGAAGGTTTCTCATAGATTGTGCGAGGATAACCCAAATTTTTCACGAAATGGCTGATCAGACCGAACATTAGAGACTGCAGCTGGTGAAGGCAGAAATTTGTAATTTGGCCAAGGTGCTGATTATAGCTCACTTACTTATCATTGAAAGATATATTGGGATTTTCAATCTTCTTCTTGCGTATGGCAGCTTGGCTACCGGGTAGCTATCATTTTGTTGGGGTGCAGCTGTGCCTCTGATGCTGTGCCCCCATACCAGTACACTGGTACTCATTTCGCTGACCTCAGAAAGATGACAGGCTGAGTCAACCCTACCTGGTGTTAATTCAGTGGCCGACGGGTCTCAAACTCAAGACCCTAACATCCCAAGCCAGCCACCCTATCCGCTAAGCCAACACCAGGCTTGGATCTTCAATATCCACCAACGAATGCTCACAGACGTGTCCTCTTTTTACCATCCATCTGAGCGATGGCATATTTGGATCAGTAATCGACAATTTAGAGTCAATAAAGTCGAGGATAAAACCCAAATTTGACAGCTTGGAGACACGTGAACTACCTCTCCATCCTAATAGATGGTATCATGCATGTTAAAGAAATATAATGTTAAGTTCAAGTCCAGTATTTAGAAAATTACTTTGTAAACTTGTATGTACAGATCATGGATTTTTATGAAACATGATGAAATGATTACTGGGGTTTGACTATATTCACCTCCTCCACTGAAGGTGAATGCAAGGTTAGGTTTTCACAACTGTATGTTTGTCTGTCTCTGAGCAGGATATCTCAAAAGGTTATCGACACATTTGGACAAAACTTGGTGGACAGGTTGGTTTGGATGTGTAACAAAGACGAATTTATTTGATTTTGGTGAAGATCCGGATCAGGATCGAGAGACTGGAATATTAAAGTGATTCATCACCATTGAGAGATGGGGCCAAACAGTTGTGGACCGACCTGGCCGAAACTTGGTGAATGAGTTGTGTATGTGCTTTCCGGAGTGCCGTTCTCATCTTAATATGTATAATTTAATTTTCGTTTGTTCGTTCTTCAATATGCATAAAAAAGCTTTCGACTTCTTTCTATTTCCTTGGTCCACACAGGATATTAAAAGATCGCAGTATCATTGCAGCTCTGCACAGCAGCAATTCTAAGAAGAAACTCAGCAAAGGAAACAGTAAGTGATAGCTAATGTGTGGTTGAGGCAGCCAGCTATGATCTTCAAAGTCTTTGAACTATGTTATTGTCTCTGTTGCCAATAAAATGTCCAGGTAGCATGTGTTATTATTTTATCCCACATACTGTTTCAATTCCGTTTATTTTTCACAGCACATTTTTTCGCATTACATATGATGTTGACTTTGGTCGTTAAATCATAAAGAACAGTATCGCATTGTACAGCAAATTTAAGGTGGAATTGATGTTGTTTAACAATGTAAGTATATCTACTGAATTTGTTTTCATGAGCAACATGATTAATTATATAATTTGATAGTAAACCTTTGGCGGTGTCGACCACATGCATCTGCACTCCAGAAAGTTCCAACAACGATTTAATGAATTGACAGTCTGAGTAATGAACTCTCAAAGTTTTAATGCTCGCTGTGAATGAAGAAGTTGACACAAAGAATAAGAATAAGAAGAGATATCTCAAGTTAAAATACTCTTTGATTCCTCATAAACCTCTCATTTCTCTTACTTTTATTGTACCTCTTATAAAGGAAAGACCAAACATTAAACCTCAACGAGCTCACCTCTCTCTCTGTCCCTTAATAATGACCCATCTGCCTGTTATTTAAAGTTTTTGTGGGGACAATATACTCATTATGTATCAACAGGGCTGAGGGTTGAGGATAGATACATTTTGAAAATGAAGGAGGGGTAGTGGAAGAGAAAAAGGAGGCTAGGGGAGTATGGAAGTAGTGAAGATAAAAGGGGAAGTTAATTAGTAAAAGATAGGAGTGTAAAAGAGATGGAAAGGCTTTGGGAGAGGGGTGGGGTGGGAAGTTTATATCAAAATTCTGTCATAAGTAGAAAAATATATGATGTCTTGTGATCAACTTGTGTTATAAAATTCTAAAAGCCTTATAAATGAGACTCACATGCTTAATTACCGTTTTATAGTTGGAAAGTAGATATCTTAATCTAATGGCAGGATGAGGTAGATTTTCCCTGAATATTAACCATGATGTTAACAGAAAAGGTGTACAAATATTTTGTTTCATGTGTGTATGCTTTTCTCATTGTTGGCAAAGGGCCACGAACCATGAATGAGAAAATTGTGAATTGTTCCTGAAAAGATGTGTATTACTGGAGTTTATTCAAACTTTGAATCACAATACTATAACAATGAGAACTGAACTACAATGCACTTGGTAGGTTGCATACCGATGCCAAGCGGAACAGTTTACATTTTGCATCCCACTGATAGGCCGGATCCGGATATTCACCAAATTTGAATCAATTCGGCCTTGTCACACACCCAATATTTCCACCAAGTTTTGTCTGAATCCGTACATAACTTTTTGACATATGCTGCTCAATATCAGACAAACAGACAGGAGTGGAAACACAACCTCCGCCCACCTTTGGTGGCAGAGGTAATGACTACTGATGAGCTTGGTGAACAAACACTCAATGTTGTCAAACATCCTCACTGACTCTTCCCATCACTATTGTCATTCCCATTGCATTCTGCATCCTTTTCTGTGTTTGTTACATAAATCAAGGCTCATAGAAGAGCTAAATGATAGATTGACAAGTTAATAGATGGACACTGAGGCCGTGGAAAAATAGGTGGACAAACACAAACGATATTATTGGAAGTAGAATGGAAAATAGAAAAAAAACATGTGAAGGGTGCTAGAGTAGAGGACTTTTGATATGGAAGAATCAATGAGGTGATAACTGGAAACAGTCCTGAAGAGCTGTTAGAGGAGGAACAGCAGGAGACAACATTTCCAAGGAGTCTGGTCCACAGATGCAAGAACAGTAAGATGAAGGAATGGAGGTGAGCATCAAGTCAAGACTTGGGGAGGGTAACTACAGTAGATGTGGGTATTTGTAACAACATATTTTGGGCAGTGGTGTGGGGGTGGAGAGAAGAGAAGGTAGATGCATTGACACCAGAAGAGAGGCACTGGATAATTTAATGTCCAACATTTGCTTGCCATAGGTTAGATGCAGTGCATGGGACTCACCATCCTGCCATGAGTACCAATAACATGAAGAGCCTTGGATTCAACCACCCACAGAGAAGGGATATGGACACTGGGCCATTATAAGCCAGCAGTTGGACCAGGTTAAAGTTTGGAGTGGTATTCCATATATCTCCAATGAAGGCTTTGAATCCCATAATGATGTATCTGTCAACCCATATGGTTTACCATATTTAACATGGATTTTCCTAAGTTTTTGGGTTACATGGCCATATTGTAGAAATCATATGGGCAACTGCTTTTGTGATGGTGAAAGACCTGTCCATTTGTCAATAGGTTTTCTACGATGACAATAAGATTTGAGAAGGTTGTCCTCAGGTGAGCTTGATGTTGAGTTCTGGCCCATCTAAGGATGGACACACATTAGTTACGGGTTACATGATAGGGACTGAAGAAGTAGTCGCTAGTGAAGGCTAGTGGTGATCTGCTTTGGTGGACAGGTAGAACAAAAAATGGATGAAATCAACAAGATGTTGATTGAGATCTGCTAACAACCATGCGAAGCAAGGAGAAGCTGAAATTTCGGGTGATAACCCTTCCTCAGAGCACTTTAGTTGTGCTTTTTTGCTCCGATGAAGGTTAAACACCTGAAACTTTCAACTTCCTGCATTGTTTAGCATTCCTAAATAAACATCCTCTTGATTTCATCCATATGTGAAAGGTTCATAACTACAAATTGCCTTCCAGGTGGTGAATGGCATCCGCATTTTAGTTATTTCCTCCTTTCCACACTTATCAATTTACCAGGGAAGGGAATTTGAATTGCCAGGACAGATGGATGTTTTAAGGAATGAGCGAGTGAAGGAGAGAAATATGTTTTGGGAAAAATAGATATCTGAAGCTGATGAGATGATGGGCAGTCTGTAAAGGAATTATCAGATTACAAGCCAGATTAATCTGCCTTGCTGAAATGGTAAACACAGCAGCACCATGGCGGCTCTCTGGACACATATTTTCAAGAGCACATGGTCTGAAGAGCCAAGAGGAGCAGAGGACAAACAAGACAGGTCACATGGGAGGTTTGACACGACCAAGACTAACAAAGAATGAGAACCATTTCAGTGCTGTAAGTTGGAAATGCAGTGGATTTAATTAAGGCATGCAGCTCTGCAAAAAGCATCGGCAACAACAGCATGAGCATTGTTTTGAGGACTGACTTCCACTGAAGTGGAATGGTGGCAGTTGAAGTCTCCACAGAATTGAAAAAGAGAGCTGGAGTGAAGGAACAGCCGTTTTTACAGCCATTTTTCCCTGCTGAGTAGAGGTTAGCTTTTCTGGAGGCAATGTTTTATGGCCGGATGCCCTTCCTGATGCCAACCCTGGTCGCCTCTTACGACACACAGGGATATGGTACACCTATTCTAACCGGGGCATACACCGGGACCAGGACACTGGTACTCATTTTGCCGACCTCGGAAGGATGACAGGCTGAGTCAACCCCCTGGTGTTAATTCAGCAGCAAATGGGGCTTGAACTCAGGACCTTAGGATCCCAAGCTGCCACCCGAACCACTACGCCAACACCAGGGTTAGCTGGAGTGAAAGAATGGCAAATAAATAATCAATGAGAGGAAGAAAAAGTGTTGTATTTGGTGAAATCAGAGGTAGGGGTGGACAGTATATCAAATAGGAGCACAGAGTCGAAGATAGCCGATGGAATGAGAATAAACTAGAAAGTAGAACAGTATGTCTGAGAAGAGAATTACGGATATAGACAGCAACACCTTCGCCAGGATGAGAGCTGGATGACGCAGGGAGTAACTCGTGAGGGAGGTCGTTTTGTGTACTAGTTATTCCGCATGAGGTCCACAAATATTACGTGCTTTGATTGATTGTGTCATCACAGGCAACAAGTGCATTTCGAAAACGACCGGACACTTCACCAGCGTTTGGTCTCGTAGCTCAAAAGCCACACTTGCACCTTGTCTATTGTCCTTTTTCAATGGGATGTATGGCTTAGATGCAATCAGTGATTATTTCTCAGAGGTTAGTCTTGTATCCTCCCTTTTTTATCGAGGTGCTTTACCAATTATCTGATCCCTTTGTACTAATTAGAGTTGCTGTCAGTTCAACAAGCATCAATAATGTAAAACTACCCTGTCTCTTATGAGGAGGGAGTAACTATACTAATGAGTCAGCTATATTCTGTGACCCAATACCTGCAGATATTGAAGTTTCCCATATGGTAAAATCTGGGGAGTTAATAGAAAGTCTTGTCGTGTTAGAGGGCCACACAGCGACGGAGCAGGGAGGGACAGGATATGAGAGCTTCGCATTTTGGAGAGAGGAGGGTGAAAGGATCGGTGTGGGAAATGGGGATTGATGTGAACGGGGTACGTAGGGAAGTGGGGAGATGTGACAGTGGAAGGAATATGAGGGGTGTAGAATATGGGGGAGTTTCAAAGCAAGAAGGGGGTGTCTAGGGGGAGTCAAAAATGTGAGAGAGGGTTAGAAAATAATGGGGAGGTGACCAGAGAGTATTGAAGGGGAAACCAGTGGATGCAAGCATTTGTAACGGCCTGGGCGACGTTTCTGTACACCGTGTTCAGAAACATGATCTCAAAAATTACACCCACCAATGTGCAGGGGTTGAATGTTGTTTGCCCGGAATGAAAACGGCCAAATTATTTCGATGCAATGGTTCAGGTACATCACAATAAAGTACAATTCTACAACAAAGGATAAAACAGGTATTCTGTATTCATTTTAACTGAAAACAAGATATTTTACTTGAATATCTGCAGATCGGGTGTTTTTTTTTTCTCCTGGTTACCTCGGAGGTTATGTTTTCACCCTTCTTTATATGTCTGTTTGTGAGCAAGATATCTCAAAAGGCTATTGATGTATTTGGCCAAAACTTGGTGGACATGGGTGTGTGACATGAATGAATTGATTAGATTTTGGTGAATATCTGAATCCGGATCCTGGAATTTTTAAGTGATTCTTCACAATTGGGAGATTGGGCCAAAAACAATATATAGCCTGATATTTCAAAATGTTATGCCGAAGCATGGTGGATGAGTTGGGTTGGTGACAAGCACGAGCCGATTCGATTTTTGTTCAGGTCTGGATGCAGATCCTGCCTATCAGTGGGTTACAAAACGTAAACTGTTCAGCCTGGCAGAGGTCTGCACTCTACCTAGTGCCGTTCTAGTTGTTTACCGTGATGAACTTCATTTATAAGTTTGTTTGAGAAGGATCCTGTGTCCTTGCAAACAATCAACCTCAAGCTTCACACACAGGGTCTTGCGTCCAACATTATGCCCTGCTTGGACAGGGAGGTTAAGCTGACTGTCCCTTGTATTAGGATTCACTTACAGAGGTTAAAATCCCACAAGTGTCTTTTGTAAGTCTTGGAAATGGAAGGTCATTGCGTTCTTGTTTCCTGGTTACATTCTGATCTACCCTGGTCAAAAGGGTAACTGCCTCAGCCAAATACCCATCCCCTCGAAATAATGTAACCAGTAGCTAAATGCTGCATAAGCGAGATGTTATTACCTCCTGATATGTTACTAAGTGTTAGTCAGTGAACAATCCGCTTCCATGCACTTATCTCATGTGGTTTGAGTTGTGTGCTCTATTATCTGAGAGGTACACCTGGTAACCTTTGTTGAATCTGGTAGCCTTTGTAGATGAGTGGTAGCAGTTCAACTGAGAGATGACTGGTACCCTTTGTAAAATCCAAGACGCTACAACCAAAGCTGCAAGATTCACACCAAGATTCACCTTCCTTGTGCAATATGTGATCATTTAAAACTGATATGTTGGGAATCCTTAAATGTCTACCTTGAGGAATAGAATCCACACTTACGGACAAATTTTTTTTATCATTTAAAAAGTCATTCATTAAATCTTGCAGTGTCCAAAACTATTTTGCAACAGTATTTAAACTTTTGAGCCTCATGATCAACCATGATCTTTCTTGGACAAACCATATTTCCATGTTTCCAACTGGTCGTCGTTTATCGTGCAGGGTATTTCCTTGGTCAATCTGAACTTTTGGCAACCTACAAGGCCTTCATTCTCAGCTTGCTGGAGTATTACTCTCCCCTTTGGGGTTGCTCCCCTGCCTCACACCTTGCCCTTCTTGACGTTCTGGAAAGCAAGGTCCTCAAAATCATTGAGATCTCCCACGGTGAAGCCGAGTGTCCAGGCTTGTTACACACCACAGGCAGGTTGGTGGCCTCACTGTATTTTACCACCTCCGTTTTTGGTCTTGCACCCTCTGCCTTCTGTTGGCTCTGTCTATCCCAGATTTCTGCAGAGTACTCGTGGTGTACCAGTAACCCTTGTTCTACTCAAAAAATCCAGGCTCACTGCTCACCTCCATTCATTTGTTCCTCCTTTCTCTCACCTGTTGAACCAACTTCCCCAGTCTGTTCAGCCCCATTCTTCCTTCCGGGACTTCAAGAGAGCTGTTCAACACCACATCAAGTCGTCCCCATCCATACTCATGATCTCTTCTTCTTCTTCTTTCGGCTGCTCCCGTTAGGGTCGCCACAGCGGATCATCCGTATGATCCGCATAGTGATTTGGCACATGTTTTACACCGGATTCCCTTCCTGACGCAACCTGGTCGCCACAGGGATACGATACCCCTATTTTAACCGGGGTATACACCGGCCCAGTACACTGGTACTCATTTCGCCGACCTCGGAAGGATGACAGGCTGAGTCAACCCCCTGGTGTATTAATTCAGTGGCCGAACAGGGCTTGAACTCAGGACTCTTGGATCCCAAGCCGCTGCCCTAACCACTGCGCAACACCAGGCTTATCCATACTCATGATCTCTTACACATTAAATGACCCCATTCCCAAGCACTCCCTTTTTCCAGGTTACTGTGGTATGTCTCCCTCTTCCTCACCTCTTTTCGTTTGTTAATCGTCAGTTGGTTTGTACCTTTTTCTGTTTCATCCCCACATTCCCCTTCCTCTTCTTATTTTTTCATTCAACTTGTGTGCAGCTTGTTCCCCCCACTGTCCTTCTCCCCTCCCCTGATCTCATTCTCACTTCGACTCTGCCATTGGTGTTTCTCACTTCCATTTTGTTCCCTTCCATTCTGTTGTAGCTCTTCCAGGATCCTCGATCATGATTTTTCCAAAATTTTCTTCCAGGACATTGATTTTCTCAAAAAAAAAAACCCATTGATCTTTCAGCAGTCAGGGATCTATCGTAAAATGTCCAACCAAAACAGTCTCAAGAACACGATTGCTCCAGGTGGGTTGCCATTGTTTTCCAGCAGTATTCATTGCAGGAATTTGTAGCGCTAATGGCCTACTTTTTCCAAAGGGAACTGTGGAGTTTGTATATCTACCAGTAAATGCTGGTGTACGGGCAGATTGACTTCCTGCTGAAATGATGGCGTACTCCACAGTGCAACACCCATAGTGAGAATCATCAGAGAGACAACTTGTAGATTAGCATCAAAGGCAATGTTGAGTATGCTCATTCTGAGATTGTCAGCAACTCTCTCAAAACCTTTACTGAGTCCAAAAAATGATGCAATCAAGACGTACTTTTCTTAGTTCTCAGAGATGCGGTTTGATTAAGTAAAAGTTCTGCACACAAGCAGACTAAGTCTTGCAAATGTGAGAATGTTTTATGTTATGAGATAACGAAGAAAGATTTGTTGAACACAGAAATATTGATCACAATTGACTGAAGGAAGAACGACAGAGTTGATAAATTTATAACTATTGCAATGTAATGTTTTGGTGCCATCTGGTGGCAACTTCAATTGTCTTAAACTGCATGAGAATTCAATATAATTTCAATCGTTTTGGTGAACTGTTTGGTGTTGGGTGGGGGTAGGAGGGCGGTTGGGGCGGGGGCGGTGGGGGGGTTATGAAGTCAGTAAGGTATAATAACCAAGAGCAGGTTTTTAAAATTATTGGTGGGCATATCAGCATTCAAGTAGAACAATGCAGTAAAACCTCCGGTTTAGGTATAATGTCTCCGCTTGTCAGGCCGACGAGACAAGTACAGAGAGGAAGCAACGACTTTTAAAAACTAAAATTTCACATGAAAGATTAAATTTGAACACGATGAAGTCCATTTTCATAATATTTGACAAATTACCATGTTGACAGATTCTGGACCTGGTACTGCCTTTTGATGTTTCTCCTTCAATGATTCTTTTTTAAAACGAATCCAACAAAAATCCAACATTTAACCCATAAATGTCAATCTTTTTATGCTTCCACAGCCGGAGGAATGGCACAGTACTGTGGGGTTGTCCATCCGTCTGTCTTTGCATCTGTGTGTCTGTCTGTTACCAGTGTTTTGTAACCACTAAAACTTGTGACCCACTGAAGGGATGTCTTTATCCCTCAAGAAATGTCTTTAATGCATTTCTGACTAAAAAAAATTTAAACCCCAGTTTGCTATGAATGTTCGCTTTCCATCAACCATTCTTTTTTTCCAACTTCAGTGACAAATCACCACTCTCACCCCCTCCTCTCAAAGCAACCATCACACTCTCTCTCCTCCCCTCCCTCTCACCTTTCTCAAAAATCCCCCTCACCTTTCTTCTCAACTCTCCCCATCACCCTTCTCCACCATTCACCCCGTCACTCACCCTTCTCAAAGTTGCCCCCCCTCACATCCACAAAGCTGCCTCCTTCCCCTGCCCTCTCACCCCATCTCATCCCTTCCCTCCTCAAATTCTCAACTGACTTCTGCCCCTGCTGCCCACTCTCTCCCAGCACCACAGAGCCTTT
This sequence comes from Eptatretus atami, assembly GCA_035128595.1. Taxonomy (NCBI): domain Eukaryota; kingdom Metazoa; phylum Chordata; class Myxini; order Myxiniformes; family Myxinidae; genus Eptatretus; species Eptatretus atami. Next base: position 134,713,536 of record CM068957.1, read on the forward strand.
TGTCGTCCCCATCCGGCCCCTCCCCTCGCTATTCTGCAATCCCCCACACTCTTTCAACAACTCTCCTTCCTCCCCCACCCCTCTTCCCTTGTCCTACCCTCCCCTTCCTCCCATCCCATGCACCGAAAGCCTCCTCCCTCCCTCTTCATTAACGGTGTGGACCTCAAATATCCGGGGCCTTCGCTCAAACCTGACAGATCTTTCCATTCAGGTTACCACTGACAACCAGAATAATCTGCTAACAGAAACTTTCCTCCTCAAGACGTGTCTGACTCCCAAGTATCTCTCCCTGGTTACTCCCTCCTCCGGTATGATAGACCTGAGCCTCATCCTGGTGGAGGAGTTGCTCTCTTCATCAAAGTCTCTATTCCTCACTCTCCATGCTGCCCAAACTCCCCCACACCCCAGGAATACCTCTGGCTACGGCTTCCCCTCAACTCCCACCTCATGTTTGTATGTGTACTGTACCGTTCACCAAACAGTGATGACTCCATTTACACCTCACTGTCCAAAAACATGGACCAATTCTATCTTCTCATCCGAACTCTCTCTTCCTCATATGTGGTGACTTAAATTGTCATCATGCCAGTTGGCTAGGTGTGGGTACCTCTGTCACGGCAATGGCACTTCAGCAAAGACTTCTACGACTCAGTGTAACTGACATGATCTGTCAACTTCCCGACCCGATCTCAACCAATGGTACTCTTCTTTCTGGATCTGATTTTGACAAATTTCCCTGAAAATATCTGCTGTTCTTCCTCCGCTCCATCGGTTCATTGACCACATCCTTGTGAAGGTACACATCTCTCTGGCTGTTATGAGATAACCACCTCAGCATCATCGAGTCTGGCATTTCACTCAGGCAGTCTGGTAAGGACTTCAAGCAACCATCAAACTTGGATACAGGTCTCCACTTTCTACTTTCTCTGACATTAACTCATCCTGGGAATTATTTCAAAGAAATTTGCTCGCTATCATGCACAGATTTATCCATCTCGTCTTTATTTGGCAAACCCTTCCTCCCGCCCAAGGTACACTGAAGCTTGTAGCGAAGCAGTTAGCCTAAAACAACTTGCCGTCGCCTCATGGAAGGCAAATCCAACTGAAGGCAATCTCAGTTCCTTCCAAAAGCTCGTAACAAGTGTGTCTACCCTCAGGAGAGCCAGAATACAACATATTTGTCATCTCAAGTCTGAACTCTCAAACCTGTCTCCCAACTCCAAATCCTAGTGGCATCTGTTAAGTCTGTTTCTGGTGTATGTTCCACCTCCATCCCCTCCCTTACCTCAAATGGCTGCACAGCTGCCACTGCACGTGAAAAGGCTGAATGTATAAACTCTGTGTTTGCTTTCCTGTGTCCTTTTCTCTCAACAAGGTGGAGAGTTTGAAGTCAAACCTCGACTCTGCTTCTGCAAACGGTCCAGATGGCATCATCCCATGTGTCCTAAAAACCTGCTCTGCTGTTCTTGTTTACCCTCTCTCTGTTCGAATCACCCACTCATTTGCTCAAGGTCATCTGCCACCTGCTTGGAAATCAGTAAAAATTACAACTGTGCATAAATAAGGTGCAAAGCCTGCCTGCCACTATCGACCAATCAGCTGGCTACCAATCATCAGCAAGGCTATGAAATCCATTATCGCTTCTGACATTAAATAATTCCTCTTCTCCCATGGCTGATTTCAAATCATCTATTTGGAATCAGACCAGGTCACTCTACCCTGCACATGCTGCTTCTGCTTTCCCAAGAGTGGATGGAGATCCTCAATGCCAGACATGAGATTAGAGCCATCTCCCTAGACATATCGCGAGCTTTCAATACGGTCTGGCACCATGTCCTGCTCACCAAACTCTCTCCCTGTCCAAGGCAATCTCCACTAATGGCTCACAGACTTCCTTTCCTGTCACAGTTAACAAGTGGCCCTTAATGGAATTCTCTCATCCCCTCTTCCTGTCCAGGCTGGAGTTCCTCAAGGCATCGTTCTGGGCCCTGTGCTGTTTCTGATTTTCATCAATGATCTCTCGGACTCTCTGGATAATCGTCTTTATCTCTTTGCTGATGACTCCACCCTCTGACGTATGATCTGTTGTCCCTCAGATCAGCAGGCAGCAGCCTCATCACTCTCTGTAGATCTGTATAAAATCCACAAGCTGGTCCAACACTTAGAATATGTCTTTCAATCCTGACAAATCTCAAACTCTCAATATGTTTCTCAGAAAGGACTGCATGGAACCACTCCCCCCCCCCACCCCATCTACTTTCTCAACAATCTCCTTAAATAATTCCTTTCCTTCAAGCTTTTGGGTCTCACTATATGCAATGATCTTTCCTGGGAAAGCCACATTTCCAGGCTAGCCTCCAAAGCCAGTTGCCGACTGGGCATCCTCTGTGGTGCAAAGTCCTTCCTTAGCACCCCTGAGCTCCTGACTACGTGAAAAGCTTTCATATGCAGCCTGATGGAGTACTGCTCTCCGCTCTGGGCTGGCGCTCCCACCTCACACCTCTCTTGGCTTCATACTGTGGAAACCAAGGCATTTTGGATCAATGGTATCTCCCACCATGAAGCTGAGTCTTTGGGTCTCTCAGTCATTGGGTCTCTCACTCTCTCACCGCAAGCAAGTCGATTATCTTTCTGTCTTCTCCTATCTCCTCTCCAGCCTCGCCCCCACCTCACACCTGCTTTGTCTGTGATATGCACCCCGCCCCCCATATTTCCACAGGGCACTCAAGATCCGCCAGCAACCTCCTTCTGGTAAAACTACCAAAATCAAGAATCACTGCTCACCTTCACTCCCTCATCCCTCTTTTTTTTCCCACCTCTGGAACAAACTCACATTCTCTTCAATCCCACTCTTCCCTCCATGTCTTCAAAACAGCTGTTCACCACCATATTTTATCTCCCCCCCCATCCAAAACCATGATCTTTTCTACACGACTTAATCCATTCAATCCTCACCTCCTTCAAATTCCCTGCTTTCCTTACTGAAAGTCCCTGTGGTGTCCATTCTTATTTCCCCATGTACCCCACCCCTTACCTCTCCCTTCCACAGATGTCCTCATGTCTGCTCCCTCCTGTTTTGTGCTTCCCTCTCCCGCCCCTCTTGTCTCCTGCTCCCTTTGTTAAATATTCTGTGTTAGCTCTTTTTCAAGCCTCAAAAACAATGTATTGGAAAAAAAAGATATTCCTTTTTTTACATTCCATTTTTTATTTATTACTTTTTGAACGAAAAACGTGTATATATATATATATTTGTGTGAATATTGAAAATTATACATCATTGAATATTAACAAAGATATACTGTACGAACAACAAGGCTAAACAAGAATGTAAGAATGACACTGGAAAAGGATATTGATTTTTCATGTGTGTTGAAATTTTGGACAGGATGCAGCCTTGAAGATTTTAATAGCCCTACAATGGCAGGTGCAGTTCACCAACTGTGAGACAAGGAAAAATCCTCCATGAAGGAATTACTGATAAATTCACGTCATTGCATTTTCTGCCTCATGGAGCGTTTTTCATTTAATGATGTAAAATGAACATTTCAATGTACATCTCAAACCTTAAATTTGTGAACTTTACTCTTTGTATCCCGTTGAAGATGAACAGGCCAGTGCTTCAATGCTGGGTGTGGGAAAAAAAGAAACCCTCAGAGAGGTACAAGGTTAAAAACAAAGAGAAATATTGAAAGTTGGATATCAATCACAGTGTTGTGGAATTTTATCTCTTAACGTTATATTTTCTTACTTTTAGTTAACCGACTCGATGTAAATCCTGTTACTCAAATGAAAGCCACAATTAATTCACTGTCCACAACGTGAATTTACATTACATCAGAGAATTTTATTTTAACTTGGTACCAAGGAGTACAAGCCACCGAGATGGTAACATCTCTAATGATTTGCACTAAGCTAAGATTACATTTCCTGGCATTTATATGCTTTTAGGAGAGTAGAGAGGGCTGATAAACATATAGGTAAAAGAACTCCAACTACAATACGTGTCTTCTCGGTGAAAAGCGAATGATGTAATTACGGCAAAAGTTGCTGTTCTCAACCAGGTCACTTTGTTCCATCGCAAGACATTCCTTTTATCAACATTTAGGTCAAAATACTCTTGGCTAAAGGAACCATTACTAACATCCAATTTGACTTACAGCATAAAAATTAAATATATAAAACACCAGCAACAATTATAATTGAGAGTACATTAATATAATTATTTTCTCCCACAACAGGCACGGCCTTTTATCGACCACAAGCAGGTATTCACAGATCTGAAAAATGGTTCAATGACGATTCCAAAGGATAATGTATTCAATTATGGAACACTTTACCTGTAAAGGAAAAAGGGATCATTTTCGATGTAACTTACACCCTTGGTAATACATAACTCAGGAGATAATACAGCTCTAGTTGAATACATTATGAGCAATTGTAGGAGTCCAGAACAAACAAATACACATTCCATCTGTACTTTAGTAATGGCCCAAATGCTGTTTCATTCTATCAAGCACTGAAGAGCACAGTTTGAAGATCACACAGACCGCACACAAGAATCCTATTATTCAGAGCGCACTCACTCAGGTAAGCCCAGTCCCGTTGGTCGTTCCTACCATGCAGGTTGCGTTGATGGAAAATATGTGGACACTTAGACATGTTTGAGAAATGTTTTCATTGTATTCATTCCCAAAAATATAGTTATCTTACAAATATAATTCAATGTTAACATGCATGAGCAGCAATTCACACAAAAGACTTTAAAAATGGTACGTGCTGCTTCCTTGCTTGACACTCAGCATTGAAAGGATAGAGTACGCACAAACAACCCCAAAGGTTGGCATCCATGGGGAGTAGGTAAATTCTCCATGAGTGCCCCACTGAGTGCAGAGAGAAAAGTGATGCCATAAAGAAGACGTCGCTGGTACCCAGAGTGCTCTTGGAAGTGACGTCACTTCCCCAAATCTCCGGTTGTGTTTGTTTGAAAGTCATGTCTGGTGTTGTCTCATGTATCTGTCTGCATGTGTGTGATTTGTGTCACAGCTCCTCAAAGAGCCTTCAAACCTGTACAATTATTCAGATGGTGATATTCAAATAGTACACTCATTGCGAACATAGGCCATATACACGTATCAATTACTCTCCAATATAATTAGTTTATTAAACTACTTTGGGAGGGTAAACATTTATCACTCGGCTTCAATGTTGATAAATACAATGCACGGATTGCCAATGCCTTTGTCAGGATTGTGATTTAATCCTTCAATCATACATTGAAATGCAGATGGTTTCAGCTTTGAGTTCAATTCGGACAGAAGTGAACTCTATTCCAGGTTAGGTCAGGTATGGGAACATGCACCAGAACAGTCCATCATTGCATCCACTTTCTGCCGTTACTCCAGGGGCCTCCATTTGGCCATCCCACAGGCAGATGCCTGGTCCATCCCCATCTCCTTGAGATGCTGATCAACCTGCTGCAACCACAAGGCACATGTTCGGCCCATTGACCTCCTCCACTCACGAGACTCCCTCACGGAGAGAATCTGATGAGCAGGATCAGCGTCAGGAAAATGAGCCACATGTCCATACAAGTGCAGCTGATGCTCATGGGCTACAGTGGTAACAAATCTCATCTAAGTTTCTCTCCACAACCACTCGTTAGACACAAAGTTTGACCAGTGATAGCTAAGAATTCTTAGAAGAGACTTGGTACCGAAGGAATTAAGTCTCCATCTCAGATCCCTGGTCAGAGTCCAAGCCTCACATCCATAGAGCAAGACTGGAAGCACCAAGGACTTCAAAACTCGTACTTTAATAGTCCTTCAGAGGTACTGACAGTGCCACACCCCATGTTCCAGTGAGTTCATGACAACCCAGGCTGACCCGGATGTCTATTGACCTCTGGCTCACAACATGCGAAGACATGAATATTACCACCAAAGTAAGTGAATCTCTCTGTGACCTCAACATTCTCACCACAAACAGGTACAGACAATATAGCAGCATCCAAGATGTAATTTAAAGCCTGGATCTTAGTTTTGACCCACAGTCCCAGTGGCTATGACTCCTCATTCAGTGCTTCAAGTGCCCCCATAATGATATCCAGAGTCTCCACAAAGATGACTGCATCATCTGTGAAATAATGGTCAGAGGTCCTGACATTCCCAAATGGTGCACCACAGCTTGATCTCTCTGTCATCCTCCCCAGAATCCAGTCCTTACAAGCACTGAAAAGTGTGGGGGCCAGTACACACCCCTGATAGTCGCAGATGAAACCACCACACCTCACTCTCTGTACCAGAGTACAATTCAGAAATCAGATTGATCAGTCTTGGTGGCACTCCACGAAGAACAGGAATCCCTCAGAGGACATCCCGATTCACTGAATCGAATGCTTTGCAGAGATCAATATAGGCTGTGAGCAGCCCCTGCAGAAACACTCGTCAGCATTCAGTGAGGACCCGAAGAGCAATGGTACGGTCAATCGTTGACCTCTTTGGTGTAATGTCAGACGGCTCTGAGCGCTGGTGTTCAAGTGACTGTTCTGGGTGCTAGTTCTACTCCAGGTGCTGTAGCAACTACGCTCTTGATACAAGCACAACATGTGCAGGACATGCAAACGTATCAAACCAACTTAAACATCACTGAGCACGTACTATAGTGTAGTCTATAACTCTCTTGTCATTGTTATATTTTGGAGTGTTTCTTACCCCTTGAGGCGATATCATAGTCCACACTGCTGTAGGAGCACGATGTATGACAACATGGAGATAAATGATTTGTCTGGACTGAGTACAGAGTCAAAAAAAGAACAAAAATAACTTCCTATTATGAAATGGAATGGCAGATAACTTTCCTGTTAGTTGGTTTATTGATGTGAGACAAAGTTTGGTTGTGATCCTCACAATAAGATCAAAATGTGTAGCTCTGCCCATCAAGGCAAACAGGATGGTATGATGCATTAACATCGGCTGGCAGAGTGGAAGGATGGTGTAGCGGTCGGCATGATTTATTTCTGCAGCGAGTCAGCTTGATTGTTAAAAACAAATATTATCAGCACGTGGTATTAAATAATCCACCACTTCAAAACATATGAATTAAAAAAAAAAATTCGTTCATATATTTTATGACTGGGAAATGTTGGAATTTTAAAACAATAACACTGTCTTTTTGAATTCATTTTAACAAAGTCTTGAGATATTTATACTAAAGAATTCATATTCCTGGGTGTTCAGGGTGGGGGGAGAACCCCAATTCTCCATATGTAAATGTGTATCATTTAGTGCCACCCGGTGGGAGTGAGTATTACAATCTTACACCTCCCAACCCCCAGGAGTATATTTAGCTACGACCTCCCCTCTACTCCCACCTTTTGTTTGTATGTGTGTTCTACCATCTTCCAAAGTGACGACTCCATCCACATCTCTTTGATAACATGGACCAACTTTTATCCACTCATCCCGACTCTCTCTTATTCATATGTTGTGATTTAAATTGGCTGGGTGTTTGAACCTCTCTCACCAGCCCATGGCAGGTCAGCAAAGGACTTCTGTGACTCCAGGGACTGACTCAATCTGTAAATTTTCTGACTCAGATTTCTCCCAATGGCAAATCCTCCCTTCTGGACTTGCTGATGACAAACTTTCCAGGTGATCACAAATGTCTCCTGCTCTTCCTCTGCTCCAAATGGTTCATCTGATCATATGCTTGTGAGAGTCAACATTTTATGGCTATTATCAGAGAGCTGCCTCGGTGCTGAAGAGTCAAGAAGTTCACTCAGGTAGATTGGCAGGGACTGCAAGCAGCCATCTCTCTGCAATACTGGTCTCCTACATCTACTGCCCCTGATATTAACTCAGTCTGGGAATTCTTTCATAGAAACCTGCTCTCTCTTATGCACATATCCATCCTGACTCATCTTCAGTTATCCTTCCCTTTTCCCAGCCATGGTACACTGAATCATGTGGTGTGGGAGTTGCTTCAAAAACAACTTGCCTTCGCTTCCTGAAAAGGAAACCTGAACAAAGGAAATCTCAGATCATTCCACAAAGTCCACAACAAGTGTGTGTCTACTCTCAGGATAGCCAGAAAACAACATCTGTCCAACCTCCAGATTGAACTTTCAAAGTTTCCTCCCTCATATAATACATGGTGGCACCTTTTTACGTCTGTATCTGGTGTATGCTCCCCTTCCATCCCTTCCGTCTTTTCAAATGGCACCACAGCAGACTCTTTTTGGGAGAAGGCCGAATGCCATGATTTTGTTTGCTTCCACATCTTGAGTCCTCAACCGCTCTCTCTGTACTCACACTAACTGGCCACACCCAACTGCTCCTGGAGTCTGTGGCTTTCGCACCTGAGAAGATTGAGAGGTTTATGGCAACCCTCACCTCTGATTCTGTAACTGGACCAGATGGCATCAGCTCATATGTCCTGAAAACCTGCTCTGCTGCTCTTGCACATCCTCTTTCTGCTCCTTTCACCATATGAATTGCTTTTGGTCATCTTCTATTTGCTTGGAAATCAGCCAACATCGCTGCATTGCATAAAAAAGTGAAAAAACTGATCCGCTTAAATACAGATCTATCAGTTTGCTTCCAATCATCAGCAAGGTCATGGAATCCATCATCGCAGTTGATATTAATCCTTTTATTCAACGGCCTCATCTCAGATCACCAATTTGGATTCAGATCTGGTCACTCTACATTGGCCACGTTGCTAAACTCTCCTACAATGGATGGAGGCCCTCAATGTCAGACATGAGATCAGGGCCATCTCTCTGGACATATCCTGTGCTTTTGATACAGTCTGGCACCCCACTATGCTGTCCAAACTCTCTGCCAATGACATCCTAAGCCAACTCCACTCTTGGATAACTGACTTCCTCTACTCTCATAGCCAAAGGGTGACTCCCCGCAATCCTCTCTTCTCCTCTCCCTGTCAAGGCTGGAGTGCCCTAAGGCAGTTATGGCCCCGGTCATATTCCCAATGTTCATCAATAATCTCTATGACTTGCTGGAAAAGCCCTTTATCTATTTCTGAATGACTGTGACATTCCTCCTCCTTGAGACAGGGAGGCTGCAGCCTCTTCCCTCACTTCAGACCTAGAAAAGTATCACAAGCTGGTCAGATACTTAGAGTGTGTCTTTCAATCCTGACAAATGTCACACTCTCACTATCTCTGTCTCTCTCTCAGACAGGATAGGCTTGCAAACCCTCACATCTTTGTTAACAATTCCCTTAAGGGGGACAGTCACTCAAACTCCAGGGTCTCACATTCAGCCAGGATACTTCAGTTGGCCTCCAAAGTCAGTCATCAACCGGGCATTCTGCATCACACAAAGTCTTTTCTTGGCTCACCGGAACTCTTATCCACCGACAAGGCCTTCAACCACAATGAGATAGAGTACTGCTCTCCCCTCTGGGCTGGTGATCTTGCCTCTCACCTTTCTCAGCTTCACGCTGTGGAAACCAAGGGATTTAGGATCATTGGAATCTCCCACGATGAAGCTTAGTTGATGGGCCTTCCCCATGACAGACAGGTCAGTGGTCTTTCCATCTTTTACCACCTCCTTCCTGGTCTTGCACCCCCTGCTCTTTCTGTGCTTCATTCCCCCACCCAGGTCTCTGTAGGGCGCATGTGGTCCTCCACCAACCTCTTTCTGCTGAAACTCCAAAAATCCAGAATCAATGCTCACCTCCACTCATTCTATCCTCTTTTTACCCACCTATGGAATGAACTTCCAGATCCTCTTCAATCTCATTCTTCCCTTCAGTTTTTCAAGACAGCTGTTCACCACCATCTCAGATCATCGCCCATCCAAAACCACGATTTATTCTACCCCCTGTTAACCCCCACCTCGTCCCAAATTTACAGTTTTCCTTTCCTGAGAGTCTGTATCCATCTCGTCCCCCCATATGTCCTACTCTACCCCTCATTCCTCCCGACGTCCACATTAAGCAAGTCTCTCTCAATCTATTTTTCCTTCAACCCTGGTGTTGGTGTTTCTTCCTTCTGTTTCTGCCATTGGTTTTGTTCTGTTGCCTCCTGATCCATTCTGTGTTCTATCTCTCCCATGATCCTTGACTTTGTATCCCCCCAAAAAGCCAATTCTGGCAGCATTATCCCAACTGTACGGATGGGTTCTTCACCCACACCAGAACTGCACATGGATTGTGAGAATAGGATTGGAGAAAATGAAGAAATGCCTTGTGGTGTGTTTTGGAGAAAATATATTGTGACGGGCTTCCATTTTGTAAAAGAAAAGCAAAAATAGGAAGCTGATTCCACAAATTTTGGTAAAAAGAGGATATAGGATTGTATGTGTGTCGAATGCTTAGACTTGAGGATTTTTACAGGGAATTAGTTCCTCTGTTAAACAGGTGCAATATGATGAAGGCTGCACAGGAGCAAAGGGCAGAAAAAGTGTCAAAACGATGAGGGAGAACTTGTCAATCTATTTCGATACTGCTCAGTACAACCCTGTAGATTGGATCCACACTCCATACTTCAGAGGATTATCACAATGAACACAACTTTGAGACAGGGTCAACTCAAAACAGGTTGTGACTAATGGTGTGGAAAAAATAAATTGCTCCAACAAATGGAATTTTGCTAAAGGCTGATTGCAGAAGTAAATTGGAAGATTGCCTTCCAAATTGTTTATAAGGGAAAGAGTGAGAATGTTGGACCTGTCGCAAGAGAAGGTAATGGTGTTTTTTTTTAGTGATTGACCTTTGTTTTATTCTTCTTTTGCCTCATATAGTGCAGCTTTTGTATTCCTACCATGGGGGGGAAAGAGAGTGTCCAGCACAAGGTAGAATTATGTTCCAAGTGGTACAGGATATTATACATGAAAGCAGGTAGGTTGTTCATGTAACAATAAAATTGATAACTCTCAGAATGCTGATTGGGAAATGATGTCCTCCAAGGGGAGAGCACGAAACATAGCAATATGGAAACTACAGCTTTGGGGAAACAACATTTTAAGCTAACATTCTGAAACCTAAAGATCATCACCATTTCCTATGCAGCCTGTGGCTGCTGGTTACATCATTGCTGGGAGGGCCCCCTTTGTTACCACAAAGCGAGTGTATTTGTTATGAGGCACTGAGGAAATATGGTCATAATGCTATGTACACACAGTAAGTTGGGCTGAATTTAGTTTGTTTTCGTTTTGAAACTTCATTTTGGATATATTTCTTGTTTTACTTTCAGCTCATTCTTTACTTTGTGATGGATGTCCTGGAAGGCCTATCTTTGTCTGGTCTGTCACTTCATGGCATTCCTCTTCAGTACCTCTCTAAGGTTAGAGGTTAGGCAGATGTGTAAATCATCTGGATGACAAAGTGGTAGTGGAGGATAAATGAAATGAAGTTTAAAACAGGTCAGGAAGACCTTTGCATTTTGAGACGTATCACATAATTTTAGAAGCTCGGTGCTGGAGTGCGTAAAGCTGAGAATCATTGTCATCACTGATGTGTTTTCATACCAATGGCTGTTCCGAGCAGAATTTCGGGCAAATTACCTTTTTAGCGTAAGCAGGAAAGCAGCCCACCCAGCCTCCCTGTAATTGTATCTCTGCCTGCTAGAGAGAGGTGACCTGTCCACAAATGGTTCTTATCCACAGAAATGTTGAAGACTTGAACCACCTCAGGGTTATCGAGTCTGGAATTTCATTCAGGTCGACTGGCAAGGACTTCAAGCAGCCACCAAACTTCTAGACTGGTCTCCCATCTCTGGTTTCTCTGACATCAACTCGTTCTGGGAATTCTTTCAAAGAAATTTGCTCTCTGTCTCATGCACAGATTTATCCCATCTCGTCTTCAGTTGTCCTACCCTTTCTCCCGCCCATGGTGCACTGAAGCTTGAGGCAAAGCAGTTGTCCTGAAACAACTTGCCTGTGCCTCATGGAAGGCAAATCCAATTGAAGGCAATCTCAGTTTGTTCCACAAAGCTCATAACAAGTGTGTGTCTACCCTCAGGAGAGCCAGAAAACAACATCTTTCTCATCTCAAGTCTGAACTCTCAAACCTGTCTCCCTCCTCCAAATCCTGGAGGCATCTGGTTAAGTCTGTTTCTGGTGTATGTTCCCTCTCCATCCCCTCCCTTACCTCAAATGGCCACACAGTTGACACTGCACGTGAAAAGGCTTAATGCCTAAACTCTGTGTTTGCTTCTAAATCTTGTGTCCCAAACCCATCGCTTTCTGGACCCAGTTAACCCAATCACACCCAGCTGTTCCTGGATTGTGTGTCCTTTTCTCCTGACAAGGTGGACAGTTTGCTGTCAAACCTCGACTCTACTTCTGCAACCGGTCCAGACAGCATCAGCCCACATGTCCTAAAAACATGCTCTGCTGCTCTTGCTCATCCTCTCTCTGTTCTATTCACCCTCTCATTTGCTCAAGGTCATCTGCCATCTGCTTGGAAATCAGCAAACATTACCACTCTGTCTTATAAAGGTGCAAAAACAGATCCCTGCAACTTCAGACCAATCAGCCTTCTTTCAATCATCAACAAGGTTATGGAATATATCATCGCTTCAGACATTAAATGATTTCTCTTCTCCAATGGCCTGATTTCTGATCATCAATCTGGATTCAGACCAGCTCACTCTACCCTGGACCTGCTGCTGCTGCTCTCCCAGCAATGGATGGAGACCCTCAATGCCAGACATTATATCAGAGCAATCTCCCTCGACATATCGCGAGCTTTTGATATGGTCTGGCACCCTGCCCTGCTAAACAAACTCTTTTCCTTTGGTATCCAAGGCCATTTCCACTCATGGCTCGCAGACTTCCTCTCCTGTCACAGCCAACAAACAGCCCTTAAGGGAGTTCTCTCGTTCAGGCTTCCTATCCAAGCTGGAGTTCCTCAAGGCAGTGTTCTGGGCCCTGTGCTTTTTCTAGTTTCATCAATGATCTCTCCAACTCTCTGGAAAATCCTCTTTATCTCTTTGCTGATGATTCCACCCTCTGCTGTACCATCTATCATCCCTCAGATTAGCAAGTAGCAGCCTCTTCCCTCTCTGCAGATTTGGATAAAATCACAAGCTGGTCCAACACACGGAACTTGTCTTTCAATCCTGACAAATCTCACACTCTCGCCATGTCTCTCTGAAAGGACCATCTGGACCCCCCACCCCTTGTACTTTCTCAACAATCCTCTTGAAAGAGTCCTTTTATACAAGCTTCTGGGTCTCACTGTCTGCCATGATCTTTCCTAGGAAAGCCAAAAATTCCAAGCTGGCCTCCAAATCTGGTCGCCAACTGGGTACCCTCCATCATGCAAAGTCCTTCCTTGGCACACCTGAGCTCCTGACCACATACAAAGCTTTCGTCCACAACCTGATGGATACTGCTCTCCCCTCGGGCTGGTGCTCCCGCCTCTTAGTGGGGCAACTTAGCTAAATATAGCATAACAATTGTGCTTTTGTGAGGAAAGCACCAAATTTGGCACACTAGTAGCCTACATATTATGAACAGATTTGGATATTGGGCCATCTCAAATTTTTGATGGCAGTGGAAAATGGCTGCCACAGCCATCAGCGGCTGATTGAATGCCAATATCAAATGCATATATGTAGGCTACTAGTGGCCAAATTTGGTGCTTTCCTCACAAAATGCACAATTGTTATGCTAAGTTGCCCCACTATCTCACCTTTTCTGACTTCAACTGTGGAAACCAAGGCATTTAGGATCATTGGTATCTCCCGAGATGAGGATGAGTCTTTGGGTCTCTCACTCTCTCACCGCATGCAGGTCAGTGGTCTTTCTGTTTTCTATCGTCTCCTCTTCAGCCTCACCCCCCCCCCCCCTTTTGCTCTGTCTGCAATATTTCAGCAAGGCGCTCAAGATCCACAGGAAATCCCTTCTGGTAAAACTACCAAAATCAAGAATCACTGCTCAACTTCCTCATTCATTCCTCTTTTTCCCCACCTTTTGAACAAACTCCCACACTCTCTTCAACCCCACTCTTCCTCCAGGTCTTGAAAACAGCTGTTCACCACCACCACCTCTTATCTTCCCCCATCCAAAACCACGATCTTTTCTACCCCCTTTGATCCACTCCAAACCCACCTCCTTCAAAATCTCTGCTTCCCTTCTTGAAAATCCCTGTAGTGTAAGGACCTGAAAGTCCCTGTGGTGTCCATCTTGTTTACCCATGTACTCCATCCCATCCCTCACCCTTCCACAGATCTCTGGATGTCTCTGTTCCCCACAGTTTTGTCCTTCCCTTTCTCGCCCCTCTTGTCTCCTGCTCCCCTTGTTGTACGTTATGTGTGTTAGCTCTCATATGAGCCTCGACATTACATACAAAGAAAATATATAGGTACATATATATATATGACTTGTGAGCACTGATGCTTTAAGAGTATCGGCCTCTACTACCACCTACATGCTTGCACACATTCAAAAATGTCGTAAAATGCTTCCCTTCAAATGCATTGTAAACAGTTTGATAATATGCCTTGCATTGGTGGCTAGAATAAATTTACAGATCTGTCTTAAGAACTTTCTTGACTTTACCCTGGCCAAGAAAGTCTGCTTGAGTTGGTTCAAAACACGATGAAATTCATACAACCTCAGTTGGATTTTGGTTTGTCGGGACTTTAGGCATCTGTGAACTGCTGCATTGCTGCCCTCTTGTTATTGTGACATTCTTCCTTTCCATCAAATAATGTCATTCTCAATAATGGGCTACAACTAAAAGTGAGATCAATTATAACTTGTGCCATCGCAATAGTATGGTTTTTTAATTTTGGCTTAGACAATTAATCAGTGTGACTGCCACATGATTAATTTCATCAAATTAAATACAAAATAATTATAAATTTTGCACACTGACACTTTTGTTTCTGAATAATGCTTTAACTACAAGTCATCATTTTTGGATGCAATTGATGACAGATTTTGAAATACGATGTGTTAGGAATTCCATTGATGTAAAATTAATATAATATATTTGAAGCATGCACTTCATTTCTGTTATTGCAGTAATAAAATTGATTCATTGCATTCTGGACATTCAATGAGATCCTCACTTATTGGAGCAAATTGAATCATTAAATAGGCAACATTTATTTTGATGGCTCATCCATCCTTGCAGTCTGGAATAACCTTGGTGTAACAGAACCTTCCCAGGCAAGAGCATTCCAATAGTAGTATTATAGTACGTATCTATAAAGTACGACAGTTTAAGTATTATAGTACGAGTAACAGGCGTTCACCACCACCTTGACCATGTTGTGGAACGTCGGCTGAGGCCCTCACTTTTGATTTTTCTTCCGCCTTAACTTTTTCACCTTTATTCGCTTTTAAATTAGTTTTCTTTACCACCGCTTTAGCGATTTACACAAATATTTCAACATAGAAGCACCTGCCCATGGATAACATTTTAACAAAGGTACATGATGATTGGATGGAAAATGCGGCCAGCGTTCCAAAAAGTGTTTCACGTATCAGGAATAAACGACTTTGCTTCGCTCGGCCTCGGTATAATTTTCTGCAGCACATATGTAGTTGTATTATAGTAACTATAAAGTGCAGTACCATCGTTGTACTGCAGTGTAATTGTGTGCCACTAGTTCTTGCAGTAATAGTTCTTGTAAGTGTAATTGCCACGAGTAATTAAGTGAAGTTTAATGCTTCAAAAACTCAATTTGTTCCCATCAGTCTCTCTCTAAAACTCCTCTCAACTCTCCAATCTCCTTTGAAAACTCTACAATTACACCATGTGATACAATAAACCTAACATCAAATTTATCCTGGAATCCACACATTACTCAAATAGCTAAGTCTGCCTTTAAGAAACTTGGAGTCCTGTTCAGATGTCGAAAATTATTCCCCTCTTGGCAGTTACTTCAACTATATAAAGGATTGATTCGTCCTTGTATAGAGTACTGCCCTCACATCTGGGGAGGTTCCAGCTCCACATATTTACTGGACAGAATTGAATCCAAACTTATTCGACTTGTCAACTCTACCGATGTGACCTCAAAACTCAACCCGCTCAAATTAGGCCACACTGTAGGCTCTCTTTCTCTTTTATACAGATATTACTTTAGTTTCTGCTCGCAAGAACTTACTGCTTGTGTACCTCCACCATTAGCGAGACCAAGGAATACTCGACAAGCCACTACATCACATGATTATTTGGTGGCCATTTGCAATTCAAGGGTGGGCCGTTATGATGTTTGTTTCTTCCCCTCCATTGCCAATCTCTGGAACATTCACAAGCCCCAGATATGACCTTTCCATCCCTGTTGAGAAGCACCCAAACCAGATGCAGTGTCTCCCTCAGAGAATTCTGCCTGGTCCATCTGGCTATCACGAAAATATAGCTGGTACAACCTTTATGTGTTTTCACGTCGTGAAGATGTCCTTTGTCAAAAAGTTGGTAACCATTATAATAAATAGGTTACCAAGCCTGCCATCTTCACAAGAGGCACTTCCACAAGGTTCAAAGTCCACTCAGTGGCAGTGGCCATTGAGGGTTTGGGCAGCACATGCCTGTCCACAGTTCTTCGGGCTTTGCATTGGTCCACATCATTGGGAGTCTGCAGTATGGGAAGCTGTAAGATCTCAGCCCTTTCGGCGATCTCAGAATGTTCTCCAACTCTTTTGTTGTGCAGAGGCACACCCTTTTCTTGCAGGTACTTCTTAAGTGATTCTTCACCATTGAGACATGGGGCCAAAAACGATATATAGCATGATATATCAAAAACTTGTGGATGAGTTATGACAAAACTAGGTGGTTGAGTTGGTTAAGTGACAAGAACAAGCCAATTATATTTTTGTTCAGGTCTGGATCCAGACCCCTGCCTATTAGTGTGATACAATGTGTAAACTGTTCAGCCTTGGAAAGCTACACGCTGTACCGAATGCTGTTCTGGTTAACAATGTGATGAATGGTCTAATCTGGGTGACCACAGTCACATTTTGGGCTGTCTTTGAAATTGTGCTTGTGGAGGTGATATGATGTCCTGGCATGGAGAGTGCGGATCCTGTTGAGCGCAAACCACTGTTTCCGGGAAGGTCAAAATCTGGAGTCATATCACTCACCAGTTCTGTGTTAGCAATGTTTTTGTCTGTCCAGAGGCTGTGCCACTTGTCCTTTGTGTTAAACCCTGCATCATTAAAAATGCCCGAGAAGCCCAAGAAAGGTTTTCGTGACTTGAGTCGCATACTTGGTAGATTCTGCAGGTCTTCATGGATTGGAAGCTCTGGGTTAGCTTTGATGCAGTCAAACTATCTCAGCATTCTTATCTTCTCACGCACATCAGGTGGTGGGATGTCAGACAGGACTGGGAGCCACTGTACAGGTGTTGATTTCAGTGTACCACTGATTATCCACATCAGTGTTTTCAGGACAGTGTCCAAGTGTTTTGTGTGGCTGCTCTCTGCCCAAACAGGAGAACAGTATTCTGCTGCAGAGTACACAGAGCAAGGCTAGCAGTGCGGATAGTGTGTGCACTCGATCCTCAGATGGTGCCGACTAATTTCTGGATGATGTTTGAGAGATTGAGATTGACCTCACCACACTACAAAAATTTTATACCACCTAAAACCTTCCAAAGAACACCCCCAGTACAACCACCAATTTTAGCTCACTTGGAACATAGTTCAGTTGAGCTGATGGGATGGCACGTTGTCAGTCCGACCATCCATCCATCCATTCGTAAACACTTGCAACTTCTCCGAAATTGCTGATGGGGTTGTAACAAAACTCGGCTAAAATGATTTTTGATGTGGTCGAACTCAAGTTTGTTCGTGGCATCTTCCCCCTCCAGCTATAAGTATTTTATCATATGATTTAAAGGTCCCAAAAGTACCTGAATGTCAATCTAGTTTGGCTGCCATTTTGGATTTCAGGAAAACGTTTTTCAATCTTCTTCTCTGAAACCGCTTAACCGATCAATGCAAAACTTCCAATTTGTGATAAACTACCAAAGGGAAATTTCGTTTGTTCGCAATTATGTCATCAGTCATGTGGTATGGCAGCTATATTGGATCATAAGAAAACCTTTTAAAATGCTCTTCTCTGAAACTGCTCCATTGATCGATGCAAAACTTTAAATTTGTGATCAACTCCCCATGGGAACATTTGTTAACAATGATGTCATCAGTCACATTGTATGGCAGCCATATTAGATCAAAGGAAAACCTTTAAAATGAATCTTCTCTGAAACCGATTAACAAATCAGTGTGAAACTTAAATTACATGATTGACTCCCTCTGGGAATGTGTGATGAAAAGAAGTTGATCCATAACACGAAATGGCCACCAGTGACGTCCTAATACAGAAAGTGGGCAATATCTCGTAAAATATGAATTATAGACACCTTGTAGTTGCACCTTATTAAATGTGGCTAATTTTGGCACAACAGGAAGTGACATCATCACACCGAAAGTGGGCAATGTCTCAAAAACGAAAGCTGATAGACAGCAGGGAGTTGCACAACTGTGAATATGATGTCAAAACCACCTGACCTAAAATGTGTCTTCTAAATCCAGCTCTAAGTTTTACTCTGATCCATCCATCACTCCACTTTTTAACAACCAGCCAGATGAGCTACAGGACCATTGGTCCTCTATTTTTAACTCAAACTCATTCTGTCCAGTGGTTTAGGAGTGTATATGCAAGTCAAACCACAAACAGAATTATATATACTGTGGTATGATGCTGCAGTCGATGTATTATTGCAGCAATCAACTGTCTACTCCAGTAATTACAAAAGGTGTACACCACAGCAGAACAATAGTTAATTAAGCCTTACTACAGTTAACTGTAGTTATTGTAGAGTTGCTACGTGTAGCTCTTGCTCTTGTGTCTTACTGTGTAGCTCTTGCTTGTGTTAATAGCTGCAAACAGGCTCCATATCGACCTTGTGCATGAGTCGGATAGTAGAAGACATTAAATTTTGAGATAAAATGAGAGATTTTTGTATTTTTAATTCGTTGTGCAAACAGAGATTGTGAATCATTATTTTTGAAGTTTACTGTCACATTATTATAAAATTGATTTTGACATTACACACATTAATAATTGCCATAAACATTACAATTCAAGTAAATGTTATTGCTTTTATTCGTGTTCACCTCGATGCTGACAATATGTGAGTTAAATGACGGAAGTGTGGACCTGCAGCCCGGGAGGGGGTATTGAATAAAATAGGAGGAAGTGCAAGGCCAAAGAAATGGCAGTTGAAGATTGAGAGGCCAACAACTCATCTAATGGTGAAAAGAACAGTTGATAGCCTTGAGATTTCTTCTGAGAGTTCCCATTTACTCTGAAAGCTTCAGACTTCTCAGCATAAAGAAGCACTGTAGGGGTTGTGGAACCCAG
This sequence comes from Eptatretus atami, assembly GCA_035128595.1. Classification (NCBI taxonomy): domain Eukaryota; kingdom Metazoa; phylum Chordata; class Myxini; order Myxiniformes; family Myxinidae; genus Eptatretus; species Eptatretus atami. The sequence continues at coordinate 134,732,886 of CM068957.1, forward strand.
GCCAGAGTGAAAAAATGAAATATGTATTTCATTGTGAAACAAAGATCTCAAGAAAAGACTTGGCTTGGCAGAAATTAATAGCACATACAATTTGAGGTGTCTTGTTTGTTTGTGCTTGTTTGATTTCTATGCATTCCTGAAACCCTGTCAATTACAAGTCATAATTAATTACACCATAGGCATCATCGAGGTGGTGGAATTAACCTGTCCCTAATGATGGGCTCTTTGCAAGTCCTTTCAACTCTTAAAACATAAGTCACATCACCTGAAAATGCATGACATTGCAAAATATATACATACAGTATACTGTATATACACTTACAGGAGTCGTGGCCAAAAATATTGGCACCCTTGCACTTTTTTCAGATAATACATAATTTCTTCCATAAAATTGTTGAAATTAAAAAATATTTTGGGTATCCACATACTGTATGTATTTATTTGATTTGCAGTGGAAAAAAAACAAAAAATGCTGAAAATTTTACGAAATCTTCGCTTATCCCACACAGAAATCCTAAAAATGGCCCGGACAATAATATTGGTACCTTTTAGAAGTTTTAGAAATAATGAGATTTCAAGCAGGTGATTCATCTTTACTTTGGAATTGAACTCACAGCTCGGTGGTTGAGGATCTCCTGTAGAGGATATAATTAAATAAGGCCGTTAATTATCTTCAAAAGGGGTGTTTTAATGAACCCAAACACCCAATTTTACTCTTGCACTTGGTGTTTTTTTAGTATGCATGCAAAGTTTCAGGCTGCAAGGTATAATGGTTTGGAGTTATGGAGAGAGATGAACACAACACACTGCACACACACACACTGAACACACACGACTTTTATTAGTGTATACGTGTATGTATGTATAATATATATATATATATATATATATATATATATATATATATATATGTTGTTGTTCGTCTTTCGGCTGCTCCCGTTAGGGTCCCACAGCGGATCATCCGTTATGATCCGCATACTGATTTGGCACAGGTTTACGCCGGATGCCCTTCCTGACGCAACCCTGGTCGCCTCTTACGACACATTGATAAGGATTGGGTTTCGCCATGATTCCGGGCTGCTCCACACCCTCTCATAGCGTGGCCCAGCGCAGATCCCGTCCTCAAGCGATCCTCCAACCCAAGCCTCCGAGTAGCCGGATTACAGGCGCACGCCACTACGCCCGTTGTATGTATATGTATTATGTATGTATGTATTATTATATATGTATATGTATGATATATGATATATAATATATTATATATATATATGATATATGATATATATATGATATATGTATAGATGTATAGATGTGATGTATAGATGTATGATGTGTATAGTATAGTGTTATGTATAGATGTATAGATGTATAGATGTATAGTATGAGTATATATATTGTTACGGCTGTGGAAATTCGCATTACACCATAAAGGGCCCTCAGGTGAGATATCTCTGTAGGTACATGTGTAGTTAGCCCAAACCCGTTGTATAGAGGGATTTATGTGATCCATCCGGGCTGCGACGCTTTGAGTTAGCCATTTTTCTGTTCTATCTTTTATTTCAAACAAACAAAAACCACCAACGATGCTGGTGGGCTTTTCCCCCTGTTGCTCCCGTTTGAGTTCCCCGCGCTTGGTGTAGGGAAGGGGGAAGGGCAGCTCGCCGCGATTGTGGATGAACAGCGTGAGGCGGTCGGGTGAGGGAACGCCCCTTTTCGAGAACCTCCTCGAAGGAGGGTGGAGCCGAGAACAGGGCGGAGCGAAGGCGGAGCCCCGCGCTATAAAAGAGGACACGGGCGGGGCGTTGCTCTCTCCCTACTCTCTTCCTCCTCTCTTCCTCTTCGCTCGTCTGCGTGTGGTTGTTGCTGTTGGTGGTTCGTTCGTCTACGAGTTCTTCAGAGAGTTTTCCTACGAGTCCAGCTGGGGGAGTCGAGTGCGCGCATCCTCGTCCTGGGCCCTGTCGCGTCTACATCGGGAGAGGGCGAGCCTTCTGCCAGGTGCCGGAAGCCCCGTTCGTGGCGCGGAGCGGCTACACGTGCCGGCGCGAGGTGCGAGTCGCAGACCACACCGGGGGAGGCTCGGATTCGAGGTCAAGGACGCGACGCTGGACGACGCGTGCAGGGAATCAACTTTCTTTTTTCCTTTGGGTTCGTGTAAATGATGTGGGTGGGCCTGTCCTTGAAGTAAAACTGGTTAAGTGTTGCCGTGTGTCGGGTTTAGTCGGGACATCTCTTTTGCCTGTGATTGTTTATACGTGCCATTTCTTGACTTGCTTTTGCTTTATTGTACATGATGATTGTCTGTATACGTGCCTTCCGTGCTGGTCTGCGTGTGCAATTACGTGCTTGTGTGAACTTTGTTCCCCTTTCGCTGCGTCCTTTCCTTCGTTTGAATTTCCATCTTGCATCAGTAAGGGGTTCTAGTGGGTTTAAAACGCCCGGTAATTAATCGGAACCGTCAAGGCCGAGATAACACCGCTCGGTTATCACTGAAGCACGGAAGGACCGCTTAAGCGGTTCGTGTCCGGAGTCGGCCTGTGGCGTGGTACGATCGCCCGGTCGACCACTCGCGCAGGTACTTGGGTAGATCGAATTTGGCGAGCAACCCTATCCTGCGCGGGTGGAATTAGCACGATCTGGTGAGGTTAAACCCCCACCCGTGACTAGCTCCCGGCGTTGTTCCGAGAGGTCACGACAGAATTGTCCGTCCGCTGGGGCGACGTGCCGCGATCGAGTTACGTGGCCGTTCGCACGCCGCGGGCGCGAATTCGCAACACTGGTGTCCGGAAGTGGGATTCAAATCCACCTCGGTCTCCAGCTAAATTCATGGAATCGTTCAGGGTGAGTAGAGCGACCCCCGATTCCCTCAAATTACGAGCGAGCTAAATTAATCCGTTACGTGAAATAAGATGGAGTTTCAAGGTGAGGGGAGCCGGGGGTATTAGGTATGTGTTTGAATGTGTAGAATCCATGGCTCAGGATGAAATCCCATGCAGGACATTTCCATTGTGATGCAGGAACAATTTCCCCCCAACTGAACCCAGAGCCCGAAATGGGCGCGGCGGCGGTCGCGGCGTATGACACCTCCCCTCCCCTCTCCACCAAAACCCCCGATCCTTGCCGAATCGGCTCAGCCGAGGCACCCGACATGGCCCAGCTATGCGCCATGCTGGGGAAGTGAACGCAAATATGCAACAAATGCAAAGCGGAATGAACGCAAATATGCAACAAATGCAAAGCGGAATGAACGCGAATATGCAACAAATGCAAAACGAAATGAAGGCGAATTTAAAAGAAAATGCGAAAGAAATAAAGAGAAGAGATGAAAAACGAATGAAAGAAGAAATGAAAGTAATGCGGGGTGAGATGCAGCGAATAGGCCGAGGCCTGCAGGCGGGCACGGCGAGAATGTTGGCAATAACAGGGGAGCTCATAATGGCGGCGCCACGTGTGGGAGCGAACAAGCTGGAGGGAGTGCAACGGCTGTTCAGGCCCCCAATGGAGGCGGGTGAGGAGGAAATAATACGGGAGACGTGTTGGGCGAGAAGCGTGAAGGTGACGGAAAAAGTGACGGTGACACAGAGGGAAAAACTAAGTGGGGTGACTGCGACGTGTGAGACGAGACAGAGGTGACGGAGACGCAGGAGTTGAAAGAAATAACGGAGAAATTAAAGGAGGTAGAAGTGACGACAGAGATAATAAAGGAAATAAAAATAGTGGAGACAAGGAGGTAATGGGTGAAGAGGTGACTGAGTTGGCAGAGACACGGGAGATAGAGGGTGAATTGGACGGGGTTGAAGACGAGCACACACACACGGAGGTAGTGGAGGACAATGGGGGTGAGCTCGCGGAGCGTGTAGGGACCCGGTGCGGGCAGGGGATAGCCTCCTTCGGGAACGGAGGGAGACGCTGTGCCCCCTTGAGCGGATCTCGACCAGGTGGGTTCGGTCGTGCTTTGCGAGGTCGAGGGATGAGTGCTGCGGACGGGTGCACGGAGAGCTTGGGGATATAGAGGCCCCGGAACCCCTTGTGGTGGCACTAATCCCCAGTGCGATTGTCCCGTGCGTGTGTTCACGAGTGTGGCGAAATGTGTGCTGCAACGCGCACATCGCGTGGGTGAAAGGCGTTGTGTGAAAGGGACCGCGTGTGCGAGTGAGCGGCCGAGTGTAGGGAGAGGAACAGCGTGTGTGAGGTCGCTGTGTGCAAGGGAGATGACGGTGGGCATGTGCGAACATGCACCCGCGTCTCCCGGGTGAGTGTGATGGAGTGGAGTCTGAGCGTCGTAACACGCAGTGTTGCGTGGGTTTAATGGAGACGACGACGGCGACAGGTGGACAGAGGCCGGGTAGTGGCCGTAGCTATTTCGGGGACCGGCCGGGTTTGCCCAGCAGCGAGCGCGAGGTTCGAGCCGTGCAACGCACGAGGCCGCCACGTGCGCGCTTGCGGGAGTGAAACCCGGTCCGGAAACGAGCCGGTGAATGTTGCCGATCCCGCGACGGACAAAAGCTAGGCTAGGACAACGGATTTGGACCGGACGGGTTCTCCATTCGAGCTTGTGTTAAGCTCCAACGGGCAGAGCACATGTGTTCGCGTGGGGAACCCTCGAAGCGCGAGGCTGGGTTTTTTTTATGTGCAGGGTGACGCATGGCTGCGTGTAGGGTTGGAATCCGGCAGGAGGGTGAATCCCTGCCGGATGGTGCCGTCCAAGAGGGACGAGGGACGGAACAGCTGCCATGACGTCACGGCAAGGTGCAAGGTGCGCAGGCTGTGAATTGCCGGCCAGTTGCGAGTTCGCGCGCTGGTGCTGCGCATTAAAAAAAAAAATGGAGACAAAAGCAAGCCTCGCTTTCGGGTGAACAGGATTCCGGCAAGGGGTGGAAGACCCCCTGGCCCGGGCACAGGATGGCACTAGCTAGGAGGAAGGGTTAGCATAGTTAGACCGACTTCATGGGGCAGGGTAAGTCCTCATGGAGTCCGTGGAATGGATTAGGTAGAGGGATGCAGTGAGATTTAGGATGGGAAATAAGGATTTGGAGACAGTGACTGACTTTGAGTGTGTGAGGGACGTAGCTTAGCTACGTAGTGTTAAAAGGAACGTGCTTAGTGTAAGGGACGACGTGGGAGCACGAGGTAGTTAGGGATTTAGTGACAGAATGGCAGAGTTCAGCGGTGTGTGTTGAAGAGTTGTGAGGTGGAACGTGTACTTGATGAGTTGGTGAGGCCAGCGGGTCTGTGTGTGTATGGAGCGAATGTGGTATGCATGGTGCGATGAGTGATTGGGGGAGGAGTGACTCCAGCCCAAGGGACCCCGGGGTCAGAATAAAGTGAGTTAGCTGGGTTAGTTAAATTGACAAAATGGAAGTCGTTTTGCTGTTGGTGGGAGTGTAGGCTCGAACCCATTTTGGAGGGGTGCAGGAGCCCTGTTGACGGGTTGGGAGCGTGGCTGCGAAAGGTGAGTATCGCTGAGTGGTACCCGGGCACCGGGCTAGTCGGCCGTGGTAGGCCAAGGGCCCATGGGGGGCCGTGTAGCGTAGTGGGCACGGGGCGCCCGCATGATGCGGGGGCCCGGGGCGCCATTAGCCGCGTGGGCAGTGTTGTGGGCACGGGTGACCCTCGGAAAGGGGCCCGGGAAGCCAGCCTGCCAGTGAGCTTTCAGGGAGTCGCCAGGGAGGGCACTCCCCGGTGTTTAGGGAGCTGTAGGCTCGGAGGCAGTGTAGTGCCCGGGGGTGCATGCTGAGAATCGGCAGAGGTGTGCCTGCCAAGGGAGCCACGCTCCCAGCCAGAACCGTGTGAGGCACGGGGAAAATTGGAGGGCGAGGCCCGAAATTGTGAGACACCAACACAGGCGACGGGAATCTGGGTTGTTAGAACCAGTAGATTAGCGAGAGGCCTTGTTGAAAGCCCCGGGATAGTTAAGAGTTAATGGTTAGGGTAGATTAGGAAGTGTACCCCTCCCACCATCCATCCCTTCGCTCTCGTTGTGGGCCGCTGGACCCACTTTGGTTAAGATCGCTGAACTAGATCCTGCAGATGCCGCAGGAGCCTCCGAGGCTTGATGGGCCTCGACACAAGAGCTAGCTCTCCCTTATTCCCTCCAGGAAGGGAACATAGGGGTTGGAGTAGGCTAGGACGAGATAGGTTAGCCGAACAAAGACAGTAAAGGGGGTTAGGGGACGATTTATAGTGGGGAAGAGTAAAAAAAAAAAAACATAATAAAGTTGGGGCTAAATTGGTTTTTGACAAATTAAGGGAGTGGGTGTAGACAGTGACAGGCAAAGGCGATAGGTGGGAGGGAACAGTAGGTAGGTCCGAGCCCGCCTTCTGAGTGGCCAGCACCACCGCACTCCCTCCACCAACCTCCATCTCAAGGCAAAAGCTGGCCAGCTTCATCTGCTGGCTGTGTTTACTTCAAGGCCTGTGCGGCCACTTCAATCGCTGGCTGTTTGCTGCAAGGCCTGTGCCGGTCGACCTCTGCCGGCTGTTTTGCTGCGAGGCCTGTACCGGCCGGATCGTCTGCAGCTGTGCTTCAAGGCCTGTGCCGGTCGAATCGTCTGCCGCTGTGTTTGCCTGCAGCGGCCTTGTTCTGCGGGCTGTGTTTGCCTGACCACCTTTGCCATGCCATGCTGCTGCCCTCTTCATTTTGCCCCGTTCTGTTTCGATTTGCCCCCCCTTGTCATACCATGTGCGCCGGGATCGTCGTGAGTTGCAAGGACTGTCCTGTTGGCAGCTACAACAGGGCCTGCAGTGGCGGCCCGTGCACCGGTTTTCTGTTGATTTTTTCTGCCTCAAGAGTCCATTGATCCTGGGCCATGGTTAGTGTAAATTTATAAGGTTAAGATGTACTGTAAATATGAGTGCGCCCCGGCATGTCTGTGTTAGCGCCGGCAATTTTATTTAAGTCATCTGTATGAGTGGGTTTGTTTAGTTAGTTACTCAGCCCGTAGGTTATTTATTTTGGGACACAATACCATGAATGTCGCACTCAGGGATCCGAAGGTAAAAGTACTAGGGGAGAACTACACATGATGGCACAGAGAATTTGACGACTCGGGACGAGTCTGTAAAAAGGGAGTGGGTAGTGTTACGGCTGTGGAAATTCGCATTACACCATAAAGGGCCCTCAGGTGAGATATCTCTGTAGGTACATGTGAGTTAGCCCAAACCCGTTGTATAGAGGAATTATGTGATCCACCGGGCTGCGAGCTTTGAGTTAGCCATTTTTCTGTTCTATCTTTTTATTTCAAACAAACAAAAACACCAACGATGCTGGTGGGCTTTTCCCGCCTGTTTCTCCCTTTGAGTTCCCCGCGCTTGGTTGAGGGAAGGGGGAAGGGCAGCTCCCGCCGATTGTGGATGAACAGCGTGAGGGGTCGGGGTGAGGAACGCCCCTTTTCGAGAACCTCCTCGAAGGAGGGTGGAGCCGAGAACGGGGCGGAGCGAAGGGCGGAGCCCCGCGCTATAAAGACGGACACGGGGCGTTCTCCTCTCTCTTCCTCTTCGCTCGTCTGCGTGTGGTTTTTGTGTTGGTGGTTCGTTCGTCTACGAGTTCTTCAGAGAGTTTTCCTACGAGTCCAGCTGGAGGGAGTCAGTCGGCGCATCCTGTTCCTGGGCCCTGTCGCCGTCTACATCGGGAGAGGGCGAGCCTTCTGCCAGGTGCCGGAAGCCCCGTTGCTCTGCGCGAGCGGCTACACGTGCCGGCGAGGTGCGAGTCGCAACCACACCGGGGAGGCTCGATTCGAGGTCAAGGACGCGACGCTGGACGACGCGTGCAGGGAAGTCGCAACTTTCTCTTTTCCTTTGGGTTCGTGTAAATGACTGTGGGTGGCGCCTGTCCTTGAAGTAAAACTGGTTAAGTGTTGCCATGTGTCTGGTTTAGTGGGACATCTCTTTTGCCTGTGATTGTTTATACGTGCCATTTCTTGACTTGCTTTTGCTTTATTGTACATGATGATTGTGACTGTATACGTGCCTTCCGTGCTGGTCTGCGTGTGCAATTAAACGTGCTTGTGTGAACTTGTTCCCCTTTCGCTGCGTCCTTTCTTCTTTGAATTTCCATCTTACATCACGTAAGGGGTTCGTAGTGGGTTTAAAACGCCCGGTAATTAATCGGACACTCAAGGCCGACGATAACACCGCTCGTTATCACTGTAGCACGGAACGGACCGCTTAAGCGGTTCGTGTCCGGAGTCGGCCTGTGGCGTGGTACGATCGCCCGGTCGACCACTCGCGCAGGTACTTAGGTAGATCGAATTTGGCGAGCAACCCTATCCTGCCGGGTGGGCAATTGGCACGATCGTGGTGAGGTTAAACCCCCACCCGTGACTAGCTCCGGCGTTGTTCCGAGATCACGACAGAATTGTCCGTCCGGTGGGCGACGTGCCGCGTTCGAGTTACGTGGCCGTTCGCACGCCGGGGGCGGAATTCGCAACAATATAATATATATATATTATATATATATATTATATATATATATATATATATATATTATATATATATATATATTATATAGTAAGGATGGATTTGCATTTGTGAATATAATCAAATTAATTAATCTAGTTCTCCAAACCTTTTAATTGAACAAACAATCACTCGAGGTTCTGAATAACAACACGGAACAACCTTGTATTATCCACTGACATTTCTCAATAATAAATAAAAACTCTAAATCCCACCTATAACAATGCAAAAAAGGGGATTGGGCATAACCGGCATAATTGGGTCTTCGATTTTGTGATGGGCACAATTGGGTTGACTGACCAATCAACGCCGTTCTGTAACTAGACCTGTGACCTTCAAATTTTTGAGAAATTAAATCAAACGAAACCGTCAAACCAAATGAAACCCAACCTTGATATGTGAAATCAATCCAAACATTGAATCAAAACAACTGTAAAACAATTCATTTCAATCAATGTAACACAAACGAACATGAATGCAAACACCTGCTTCAGGTGATGGCTGTAATGTGAAACAATTCCACTAAACTGATATATTACCAGCAAACATTAATTTAATGTAATGCCCTGAGCCTCCGGAAACAACTTAGTGTTGCAAAAGGGTGAGGGTGGTGATTGTGATGTGTGGGGATGAATATGATGTCACAAAGTAAATCCAAACTGGGTGCTATGTTACATGTTGGGTATCCCTGGTGTGTTTCCGTATGAGTAGGCCAAACACTCGTGGCAAGTCAACCACCTCCTCTGTGAGAGATGCAACAGTTTCCTCCACATGCCTTGCCTCCAAAATCCATCTTCTGGCTTTACTGGGGGTCGAACCCAATATGCTGGCACTATCCCATAATGGAGCATGGCCTTCAGCCCATGTTTGGCAATGGCAGATCTTTTTATCGGATAGTTACACTCGAAGGCCTTGCGATGCTCAGTGATGCATTGACCTAAGGTTTGGCCTGTCTTACTCACATATTCCCACCCCATAAACACAGGGAACCATGTAAACTACCCCTGCCTGGTCATTCCTGGGCAGCTTGTCCTTGACATGAATCAGTGCCTGCTTCTTGGTCAATACAGGTTTTAAATTTATCCGCACACATGCCAATTTTAAAACTCTGCCAATCCTTTGTAACATGCCCGGAATAAAAGGCAAAACACAATAACCTTTTGGTTGTTGTTGCAGGACAGTTGTGTTTTTTAGTTCTGCCAAGATTGCTTCCCTTTCCCAGTAACAATCTGTCTGGGTAACCGTTGACCTTCAAAGCTCCTTGAAGATGTTCCACCTCTCCCTTCTTATCTTTGATTGCCGATGGTAAATCATGTGCTCCTTTTAGGACTGTGTGAACCACACTTTGTTTGTGGTCCATGGCATGACAAGAGTCAAAATCAAGGTAACGGTGAGTGTGACTGTGCTTTCTGTAAGCAGTAATGTTCAACTTTCCTTTGTAGAACCCCTTGCCTTGATTTTGACTCTTGCCATCCCATGGACCACAAACGAGTTGTGATGCACACCCTCCTAAAATGAGCATGTGATTTACCATCAACGATCAAAGAGAAGACGGGAGAGGTGGAACATCTTTAAGGCATTTGGAAGGCCAACGGTTACCCAGACAGATTGTTACTTAAAAGGGAGGTGATCTTTGCGGAGCCAAAAAACAGGACTGTCCTGCAGCAACAACCATAATGTTATTATGTTTTGCCTTTTGTTTCAGATGTGTCACAAAGGATTGGCAGAGTTTTGAAATTGTCAGGTGTGGGGGTAAATTTCAAACCTCTATTCACCATGAAGCAGCACCGATCCATATCAAGAACAAGCTGCCCAGGAATGATCAGCAGGGGTAGTTTACATGGTTCCCTGTGTTGATGGGGCAGAATATGTGAGTAAGACAGGCCAAACCTTCGGCCAACACATCACTGAGCATCGCAAGGCCTTCGAGTGTAACTATCCGATAAAAAGATTTGCCGTTGACAAACATGGGCTGAAGGCCATGTTCCATAATGCCTGATGAGATCGTGTCAGCATCTTGGGGGAGACCCCCAGTAATACCAAAAGACAGATTTTGGAGGCATGGAATGTGGAGGAAACTGTTGAATCACTCAAGGATGAGGTGATTGACTTGCCACGAGCATTTGGCCTACTCATACGGAAACACACCAGGGATACCCAGCATATAACATAGCACCCAGTTTGGATTTACTTTGTTATTAACCTCTGCCACTGAAGGTAGGTGGAGGTTATGTTTTCATCTCTGTCTGTCTGTTTGTTACTCACAAAATCGAAGATTTTTCAAGTATATTGGTCAGGCGATTTTGTTATTCTGTCTGTTTGTCTGTCTGTTTGTCTGTCTGTTTGTTTGTTTGTCTGTTTATCGCCTGCAGTTCACAATTCTAAACCACTCGTCATGAAACTTTACCAGTTGTAGAGGTAGTATCAACTGAAAAGGCTATTGATTTTGAGGTCAAAGATCATCTTGTGGTCAAATTTCTAAAATTTTTTTCATCCAATTGACTTGAAATTTGAAACAGATTTTCGCATTGTGTCACTGAATTGGGAAACCCACTATTTTGAGGTCAAAAGGTCAAAGGTCAACTCAAGGTCAAATTTCTAAAATCATCAATTTCAAGCTGAAAAATAATCAATTTTCATCCGATTGACCTGAGCTTTGATTAAGATTGTCAATTTTATCATAACTAGAGGACCAGTGAACCCGTTGGGTTCCCGTTGTGACAGCGGTTGATGAAAAAAAATCATTTCAAGAAAAAAAAAAAGATAGCTCCAGCGAACTATACCGCTGAGGTTGTTTGCATTGATCAAATAATCCCGAAGAGTACTTGACTGAATCTGGAATTGATTTTTTAATATTTTTTTTCGTTGCCAGATTTGAGCGAAACTTGATATTGCGCGTCAATGTGAAAAAAAAACCGGAGAAAAGAAAGTCGAATAAATTATTGTGCACAATCTTCGAAACACAATTTTATTTATTAATGAACACGGAAGTATTAGATCAATATGGCAATGTTTATTTTATGCTTAAAAATAAATCCTTCTTTGTCTATACTAAATGTTTGAGATTTTTAAATAAATAATTTCAAGAAAAAAAAATAGATAGCTCCAGCAAACTATACTGCTGAGGTTGTTTGCATTGATCAAATACTCCCGAATAGTACTTGACTGAATTGGGAATTGATTTTTTTATAATTTTTTCTTTGCCCGATTTTAACGAAACTTGATACTGCACACCGCGGGAGAATGTTGAGTAAGGTGGGCTGAAAATATTTGCGCTATCGTGTCCCGTTTTGGCTGTATTTCGGGAACATACATACATACATACATACAAGATGAGAGTTTTAGTAATATATAGAAGATAGATGACATGGACAATTTGATGTACCCATTGCAACCTTTGGAGAGGGGAGGTGGATTTTCCCAGTATCGTGCTCTGCACAATGTCTTTTTCTTGTTTATTTGTGAACAAGATATCTCAAAAAGTTGTGGATGGATTTCGACAAAATTTGGTGGCAGGCTTGGGTATGTGACATGGACGAAATTATTAGATTTTGGTGACGATACATATCCGGATTTGTATCCGAGAATTTTAAAAGTTATTTTTCACCATTGAGAGATAGGGCCAAAAATGACATAGCACAATATCTCAAAAAGTTATAGATGGATTCGGACAAAACTTGGTGGATGAGTTGGTTTGTTGACAAGAACAAGCCAAAATTTTTTTAGTTCAGGTCTGAATCCAGATGCAGCCTATTAGTGGGATACAAAATGTAAACTAATCAGCCTGGTGGAGGTATGCATTTTACCGAGTGCCCTTCTAGTTATTGTTATATTCATCCTCACACGTACTTCCCCTCAACCTTTTACAACACTAAGTTACAATATTTCCAGTGGCTCAGTCCATTACATTAAATTGATGTTTATTGGTAATATATCAGTTTAGCCGAATTGTTTTACATTATAGCCATCACCTGAAGCAAGTGTTAGCATTCATGTTTTTTTTTTTGTTCCATCGATTTAGTTGAATTGTTAGCCTGGTGGTGGCTTAGTGGTTAGAGTGGTGGCTTGGGATCCTAGGGTCCTGAGTTCAATCCCTGTTGGCCGCTGAATTAAAATACACCAGGAGGTTGACTCAGCCTGTCATCCTTCCGAGGTCGGCAAAATGAGCACCAGTGTACTGGTAAGGGGGACACTGCATCAGTGGCATAGCCACGTCTCAACCAATGATGCAACCAGCAGCCACAGGCTGCACTCGATAGAGAGAGAGATGAATTGTTTTGTTTTGATTTAATAGTTGGTTTGATTTAACATACCAACATTGGGTTTCATTTTGTTTGAGGATTTGGTTTCATTTATGGTTTGGTTTAATTGAACATACCAAAATTTGAAGGTCACGGGTCGAGTTCCAGAAGTACGTTGATTGGTGGGTCTTGCGATGTACACCCCCCCCCCGCTTCTCGCATTGTTATGAGGAGGATTTAAAGGTGTTTTTAATTTTTCTTGAGGAAGGTCATTGGATGCACGGTTGTTCTGTGTTGCTGATCAAAATGCTTGTTTGTTCAATTAAAGGGTTTGGAGAATCAAAATGATTTAATGTCATATATATGTATGTGTATATGTAATATAATACATATATATGTATAAGTAGGGTGAATATACTGATTCTGGCTCACTTTTCCCCATGTAAGTGAATGGGGGATTTCAGCGATTCATATTTTTTTGCCCTAAAAAGTAAACCCCTTTTTATCCCAAGGTATATTTATTTGTCTCCCCTTTTAACCTAGGGGCACTCTATTCAAATAACCAATGCAATAAGATAAAGATTTGTTCAAGTAGCAAAGTAGTAATGTGATTTGATAAAGGTGATTCTGAAGAAATATCTGAAACATGTAAGCCTAGGGACACATCTTTTTCAAATAACCAATGCATATTGTTTAGCTCACTCATTGAACCTATTAAGATTTGTTCATTCTCAAATTCCTTTAATAGTTTAATTTTCTTTGCACAATAATCCCCATCTAAAATATTTAAAAATAAAACATTTGAATCTTTATATTTTCAAGATACCCCTTTTGTGCCATTATGAAATGATATACTTCTCTTAATGATCTCATCTGACCACCTCCTGAGTTGCATATCATTTTGAGATTGTAGTAAATTATTTTTCCATTGTTCAATTGATAACCATCAAATTTTTCAGTCCATTCAAGGATATTTATTATTTTCTTTACATCCTCTAACTTACTAGTTTTTAAATTGATTCGCTTATTTGTTTTATTTACCTTTGTTTTAGTTATTTTTCTAATAGACTTATTTGATATTTTTCACATTCATTATGTTTTCCATTTATATACCAAGACTGAGATTTTCTCCACTCTTTAGTTTGATTAATACTTGGTTCGACCATTTATATATTTATGAAAAAGACGGCGGTAGCCTTTAAAAACCCTAATCCATATTGTATTCTATAACTCTATGATTAAATATTCACTCTATCATACAATATCCATATGGAACACAATCTATTCCATTATCTAAAATAAATCTCTTATCATCAAAGGCTCCTAATGCCTTTTTATTTACTTCTTCACTATATATATCTTATGTTTATAACTTCTTATTGTATTCATTTTCCTATATTCTTCTTTCTTATCATCAAACAATTATAATAATTTCTACAAGTTATTGATTTCTTTATTACATATTCTTTATTCCCTTTGACCTCTTATCAATCTGATCACCATACTTATAGAGCATATGCCTTTGCTCTCAATCCAATAAACTCACTCATTACTTTTCCACCCAACTCATCCTTAAACTTACCAAATAACCTTTTCATTCTTTTTTGAAAATAACTCATCTTCTTACTAAAATTACTTGTATCATATACTCAATATTTTTCTTCATATCTTTATAAACATCATCAGTTTTATATCTAGGATAAAACTATCAGTGTCCATATACAACAATGAAACATTTTCACCATACTCTTTCTTTAAGCCATTATACAAATAATCATACATCAATATCTTTATAAATCAAGAACTGCTGTTCCAATATAAATTGGTTTATCCATTACAATACTTTCCTTTAACATATGAAATAGCAGAAAAGTTTCTTGAAAAACCTCTTCTCTCTTAAAACTTGGTTTATTTATCAATCTAGAAGCTTCTTTCCAAGATGTTGCAAATCTAATGTTTTGCCTGTTTCTAACATTCTCCATTGTCTTTCCAAAGACAGCATTATTCATCAATTTATAGAAATCCCCTTCAAATTTTACTTTGTATTTGTTCTCAATATCTGTATTGAATTTAATATACTTTTTCATCCAAGGACTTTGTTTAAATTTTAAAACTCTATGAATTTTAGCTACTCTCAATCCTTCTCTCAAAAACTGTTTCAAGCTTCTCTGATGACAAAACATATCCCTATCATAGAATGTTGTTAATAACTTTTCTGTTGATTTGCCTTTAATATTAAAACTTTTATGATATTCACTTAACGATTCTTTCTTTGGGGTTTCTTTCTCACATGCAAAAGGAAGGTCTTTATGCTTATTATGAAGATCACTCGGGTACCTCAAATCAACTTCAAAATAATAACCTTCTTCTTCCTCATTCAATTCCTCTTGAGAAAAAATAACAATATTCATCAAAGCCTTTTCATAATCCGTTTCTTCCACCCACTCTAATTTACCATAAGGCAGAGATTGAGACATTGCCCATCCATACAAATTATTAGCATCAAAATACATCAAATAATTACTATCTTTTTCACTATCATAATTTGGAAAGATATTTATTATTTGCTTTAGCATATCTTTTTGAACATACTTGTGATATTCCACTCTCTTTAGACTTCTCAATCATCAAAAGCATATCTACATCACGATTAAATCTATATCTTGTTTTGTCATTTTCAACATTGCACTCCAAGCTAAACCAGGAGCTGTGAAATAGTGGGCAGGATCTAATCCATAACAATTTTATTATGACAGAGTGATCTAAAAGCTTCACACA
>CM068957.1:134754425-134767833 GCA_035128595.1 Eptatretus atami
AAGGAAACAAGAGAAATTTTTTAAACCACTTTTAAAAACTTCCCAAGAAAAAATTAAAGATGTTTCCACATTTCCCACAGTAGAATATACTCCTAAAAAACTTCAAATGTTAAAAGATTTTAATCAAATGACTGAGGAAGAATTAGAGCATTTAGGAGAATTAGAATATGATGATGAAGGTTTATTTCAACAAATAGAAGATTAATCGACCCCCTGATTATATTGTGAATGCTCTTCAAAACAATGAATATTCAGCGGATTCAAAAACCAAGCAGGACTCATCAACAGAACAACCAGCAATATTTCATCTTGTTCAAGAAAAGGTATTGATATTTAATGATGAAATTAAGGTTCTTGGGTTCTGCTCCAACCCCCTGTTAAACTAACTCCGAGATTAATGTTTCTTCTCACAAAAGATGGAAGACAAGGTTCAACTGTGAGGATGAATCAAAGTATATTGATAAACCATTGGATATAAAAATAATGATGATAGAGTATATATTGATCTGCTGAACACTCTTAATTATAGGGTTAGTATTTCTGGTAAAAGTAGGAAAATGAGAAGGAGAAACACATTATTCAGGCTTTAAGTATCCTTGGTTCAGGTATTAGTTTTCTTCCAAATGACCCATCGCAATTAGTTAATAGACTGTTATTGTTGTTAGGTAGTAAGAAAGCTGGAAATAACAATTGTTTTAATGAAGCATCAGCCATTTTAGACCAGTTGATAAACGTGAAAATAATTAATAAATCTCAATATAAAGACATTTTATCTCATATTAAATAAGTTGAGAAGCACAATCCTGAGTTTTAATTTCACAACAAGCGACCACACATCTTCATTCCCATACCACTACAACTTGACCCAACAAAAAATATAGAGGCATCTTTATTGTCCATGGAAACTTATAATACCTTATTTAATACAACTGATAAAAATGGCAAGTTTAGTTATAATCCGGGAAGTGGATACAAAACGATAATAGTCTCACCCGGAGCATATGAGATTTCTCAAATATCTTCCGAAATTGCTCGTCTTATGAAAGAACAGGGTGATGAACCAAAAATATTGTTATAGACATTCAAAAACATACTTCAAAATCAACGATTAAACTTAAAAATAACTACACGGTTGATTTCACAATTGATAATTCATTTAGAGAGTTATTGGGTTTCTCCTCAAAAAGATTGAAACTAATGGGACATTTTACAGTGATAATGTCATTCAAATATCCTCAGGAATAAATTCGGTATTAATTCACTGTGATTTGATTGATGGTCTTATAATGATGGAATAAAAACAAATACATTATTTTCATTCAGTGCATACTCAACCCAATTGGTTATAAATTCAATATGGAACACAAAAATTTGGTTTACTCCCTGTGTCAGGAAAAAACATACACAGAGTAATTTTAGGATAACCGACCAAGATAATCGTATGATTTCTTTTAATGGGGAAGTTATATCCATCAGAATTCACCTACGTGAAGTTTTCCAATAAATAAATACGATGGTTTATTGTGAGGAAACACGAGTTGGGAAAATATATAATAATTACAGGGATAGGATGTTCCTTTCCCCATACTACAAGGGTGAAGGTATGTATCTTGGTAGAGGATACTATAAACCTAAGAGACAAAAGGGGTGTCGGACATCAATTTAGAGGAGATGGGATAATTGATACTCTAATGGGTATCGGTTCAACTATTCTTAAACATAAAGACCTAATTGGTTCAACTGCTTCTGCTGTGGGAAATGTAGCAGGTGCTGTAAAGAGCATAAATGATGCCCAAAAGGAATCTCATAAATTACAAGCAATTAAAGAAATGAAAAAAGGTAAAACTCAGTTGTCTCCCCAAGAAGGACATAAAATAATTCAAATACTTGGGTCAGGGTTTCAAAAGTTTTAACATCTTTTTCCTAAATAAATACAAAGTATGGAAGCAATTGATAGTATCTATGATTTGGATGATACCATTGTTATCTCAAACTCCACTAAAAAAGAGGATTACTACAAGGTAAATGCAATAACTGGAACAGACTGGAATGCAAATGTACAAAAAGTTTTGAAATAATAATCAAAAACCTATTTGAATCTATCCGAAAGTTTCTTGTTGTGTAAATTTAAATTCACTAAGGCTAGGAATAACACAAACGCTACACTCGTAAATCGCAGGATTTGAACTCAGGAACTTAGGAGCGAAGCCCACCACCCGAACCGTTAAGCCAACACCAGGCATGTTCTCACATCTATGGACTCTTTTCTTTGATGAACGCACTGTCACCAGCATTTAATACCTCAACATGCTACGAGAGTCTTTATTCCGCAACTCAAGAAAATCCCGACTGGTTACAAAGAGCTGTCTTTCAACAGGATGGACCAGCATCTCACTTTGCCCAAATTGTTGATGGTGTTCAGTCAAACTCTGCCAAACAGTTGGATTCGTCGAGGAGGACCTATGAAATGCCTGCTCGTTCACCCGACTTAACACCTTTAGATTTTTATCTCTGAGTTTTTTAAAGAAGTAAAGTCTACACGAGCAAACCAAGGGACCTTGAATAACTTGTTTCTCAGAAAAATGTTTTCTCAGAATTTGAACACCAAATTTGATTGATTATAGTGAATGATAGACTACATGTCGAAGTTTATTAATAATTTGAGAATATCTAAACATTGCCATAAAAAGAAAACCTTACAAGTGCATGTATTTGTTATCAAATTTGTCAGCATGTATCTAATAACAAAAAAACTATGAAACATTATTTTCGGTATATTCATTTTTGGATATCTGCATATACAGTATATAAAATACAGGTCAGGTCAGGTATGGAAACATGCGCCAGAGCAGCGCATCGCTTCATCACTTTCTGCCGGTACTCCAGTGGCCTCCCTCTGGCCACCCCCAGGCAGATGCCTGGCCCATCCCCATGAGATGCTGATCAACCTGCTGCAACCACGAGGCACGTGGTCAGCCCATTGGCCTCCTCCACTCATGAGGCTCCCCGCTGAGACAATCTGGTGAGCAGGATCAGCATCAGGAAAATGAGCACATGTCCAACACCTTAGCTGACACTCATGAACTACACAGGTAACAAATCTCATCTGAGTCTCTCTCGCAACTGCTTTTTGAACACAAAGTCTGAGCAGCGATAGCCAAGGATTCTCCAAAGAGACATGGTACTGAAGGAGTTAATCGTTGTCTCAGATCCTTGGTTAGAGTCCAAGTCTCACATCCATAAAGCAAAACTCGAAGGACCAAGGACTCAAAGGCTCAGACTTTCGTCCTCCTGCATAGGTACCAACAGCTTTACACCCCATGATCCAGTGAATCCATGACTCCCTTGGCTCGACCCATATGTCTATCAACCTCTGGCTCACAACATGTGGAGATATGAATATCATCTGCCAAGGTAAGTGAACTCTACTATTGACATCCTCCTCCCACCAACAGTGAAACTGAGACAAGATACGAGCTTCCCATATGTCAATGAAAGCCTGGATCTTAGTTTTGACCCATATTCCAGTGGCTCTGACATATGTCATTCGCAGCGCCTCGGGGCCCCCATAAGATATCCAGCGTCTCTCCACAACATTTTATTTTTGTATAAAATCGGACCCACATTTCTCCTCTGAAATGGCATCTCCAAAAGTGTCACAAGTGATCTACCAGTATCTTGAATAATATATTGATTGTGTATGATACCCTAAGCATCTCCACTGCAGAAGCAGCTCCCAATACTGTAAAGGTCAGTGGGGTAATTAATATACATCCATTGGTAAAAACAAAAATACCCTTTAATCCCTACACACACAGCACAGGCAGTCATCAGGGAGGGGAATATCTGCAGGTGCAAGATGAAAATGACATTGGGCTTCACAACTGCTGCACAATGACAGAATATATAAAAAGACAAACTTAATATTTCATTGGAAACCACCGTCAAACTTTCAGTTACGAAAATGAAACATTGAAATGAAACATGAAACCCCAAGCAGCTCTTTCTATATTTCAGTCCTCGGTGGCTTCAAGAGTCAAGTATAGTTTTTACCCCCTGAGTGAAAGCACACATTTTTGCAAAAGTACCTGGTGCAGTCTGAAGAACAAAGACCATGGCTACAGAAATCTATGGTGAAGCAAGGGAATGAGGAAGGATGGGGCATGTGTCACTGACTTCCTGTCTGCATTCCATTTATTGTCCTGTGTTTACAATTCTCCAATAACCAGTTAAGTTGTCGATATTGTTAGTGGAAGATAATAAGGGATCATGTATTTTATCAAATAATATTAAGCCAGTTTGTCCTATTTTCAATGTGGACTTTTTGCAGTTTACACTATAATTTAGTAAATTTGCTTTTGGCCTGTAGTTTCATCAATTTATCAAAAACCAGAGAGCATGAAGCTAAAAACATCATGTGATCATTTTGACTCTTCACAAGCAGATTCAAGAGGGTAGAGAGGAAGCTGAGGGACTCAATGTTCCTGCCTTTCCCCACCTTTCTTTTCAGTCAAAAATAAGTTCTATGTTCATTTTTTTAAATATATATATTAAATTATGGGGAAAAAACATTATATTATCGCTATGCACTAATGATGCAGCCTTTAAAAAAAAAATTATTCACAATTTTAAAGAGAACTAAACCTCCACTCTCCATAACCCTCCAATTTTTAAATCACAGATCCGCCTTCTGCTTCAAATCTGTATCACGATTAATGAAATACAGAAGGAATTTTTTCAGGTTCCCTCTGGATCAAGACTCATTGTGAAGCAAAAAAGAGATCAGAACGCCTGTGGGAGAAAATAGCATATGGGAGAGAAATGTTCGACTTTGATAAATCGACTTCTTGAGGCTATCGAAAGACTTTTTTTAAAAATATAAAAATTTAAAAAGGCACTATGAATCCATTTGTTTAATAATGAAACCTTGAATGTCAGGCTTGTGAAAAAGAAGTCTTCATGTCTGTAAATGTACCATTTGCAAAGGGAATGTATGAAGCCAATTTTGGAGAAGGAAATTTAAAAAGGCAGTAATTTATTTAGCAAATGGATCCACTCTTCCAGTAATCAATAAATCTTGGCAAGCAGCCCTTATTGAGATTGAGCATAAATGGGTTGATTGAATGAAGGATAAACACTGATCTGTTCAGCATCAGTGGGAAGCTGATTGTTTGGCATGATTTGGAGGGGGAGCAGAGGAGAGATAGGGGTTTTTGTTTTGTGTCCCTCACAGAAGATGCACTCTTGTAATATCTTGGTGAACGGGTGAGTCATAATTCTACCTTCCCTGCACATCATTATCCCATCAGCACCCTATCTATTACAGCTTTGGTTGAATGAGCTATGAGCTTACTAATGAATTCACAGAAGACAATGATGTGTTAAAATATTTATTTTCCTTTTGGTGAAGGTGATGATATGAACGGCATTGCTAATACATTGCCTTTCCTCCCTGGACAGGTCTTTGTTTTTTTGTTTCTTTTTCCTGAAGGCCTTGTTTCATTTGACGAAGAAGCTTTAAATTCAATGAGCCTGACATGGAAACTCCTTTCCTCCTTTACTCTTCTCTTTATCTACATTCCTTCCACATTTGATTACTCTCTATTGTAATATTTCCTTCATTCCTTTCTGATCTACATGCTACATGGCATAACTCAATTTGCTCCACCAGTCGAACTATATCATGCTGGCATAAATGTTTGTGCTCTACGTGACAAAATGGAACATGTGAGTTTGCCATCTACTGCTACCTGATGCATAATTATGTATATCATGAATGAAACGACTGCATTGTTGTAAACATTCGTTTTACACTGCTGAGCACATGGTGTTGCACAACCACAACGCAAAGATTTCCTGTGAGATCTGATAAAATGCTCATCATGCCTGTGTCTCATATAAGAGAAATTTCATCACTAGATCTCATTTCAGAATCATGTGCATCATGTAGTTAGAGTATCCGCAATGAGGTCTGGTGACGATGATCCGATTCTGCCCCTGGCCGCATCGTACCAAAGACTTAACAATGGTACATTCTGATTACACTTGATGCTCATCGTTCGACGATGGAGTATGGATAAACCCAGGTGATTGGCATCCCACTGAGAGAGATGGATGGGCAGACTTTTCCTTCAAGTCTTGTTCACCACATCTAGAAAAGCAACATCACCAAATGACGGTGTTGGTATCAGTGCACTGGGAAGTTACGTCACTTAGCTTTAGGTCACTAATTGTATTTGTCCCAAGTTCAACACCGGCGTGTCTGATGTCTGTCTGCATGTAACAGTTCCTACTTGAGCTTCAGTACCTATAAATAAGAAAAAAGTATAGCATATTCTTGTAAGTCCCAGTCGAGATAATATAGAATGGATGATGCTCGCACCATCGGGGCATAAGGATGACGAGGAAGTTTCATTGGCGAGGGGGCACGATCATGGATGCGACACAGGAGACTCGACCGGCTCACTTTTCCCAGCCTGCTGGTACTCATTTGAGAGCCTCAGAGGGATGACAGACTGATTCAACGCGCCTGGTGTTGTTTGGCATGGCTGTTGTTTTAACTCAGGATGATTAATATCTGCAAACCGCCTTAACTATAAAAGCAACCACCAAGCTTCAGATATATTGTACAGTTGCGCAAATAAAACATTGAGACGCTGGTGT
Source organism: Eptatretus atami (assembly GCA_035128595.1). Classification (NCBI taxonomy): domain Eukaryota; kingdom Metazoa; phylum Chordata; class Myxini; order Myxiniformes; family Myxinidae; genus Eptatretus; species Eptatretus atami. The sequence continues at coordinate 134,761,089 of CM068957.1, forward strand.
CTGGGAATCTAAGGAATGTGTATCTCGTGAGGGAGATGAATGGCACCTGGAAACTACATTTTGTTTGACTCCAGAAGTTCTGAATTGGAAGGCAATGATGGAGGCCAGTAATTGAGAGTTGTGAATGATAGAGGAAATATATCCGATTTACACACCACTGCAGCATAATAATTATATTACGTATGGATTGCTTGTTGGTGTGACTTCACTGGATGAAACAAACTTTTTGTTTGTCAATAAATTGGCACGATATCAATAAGTGCAAATAACCCCTGCACCACAATACGGCAAGTGATGACGTCATTGGTGCCTGTATTGTCCTCTTCATTTTTGCCAATTTCGTAAAAGTTGAAAAGAAATTCATTTCTTTTGAACTCGTGTGATATCACATTTCTCCATGGATTAAGTCAGCCTCTGGCTCATGTTTTCTCGGATAAATTTTAAAACGTGTTATTCACTTCTAAGAATTGTTGGAGAAAGGCATAAGAAATTCGGTCACGGTGCCTTTATCGCTTGCGATTTGTTAGGCATGATTAACCGAGTTTGCCATATATTGTGTGCGCCAGTTGGTTCATTAAAATATCACATTTAACAGCAACAAATCACTACATTTTTCCGAGCATGCCGGGAACAAATCAGGACTGAGCTGGTTTTCAATAACAAACCTAGGGTAGTAGTACATCTTAAGAGTCAACTTCCATCAACTTTTGATTGGTCTCCTTGAGCTTTGATTCCCAATTAAAGTGAATTTGACCATAAACTTCCAGCCTGGTGCTGTGTTGTCAGGGAATTGAATGTAGTAGTGCATGCCTCCTAATTTAGAGGTGACTTAACCGCAGCCCTACCAACAGGGTCTTTTGGACCCCCACGAGCATACATTTTGATGTGTTTTTCTATATTAATTTAACAATGTATTTCATGTTTTATTTGTTTGTTTAGCAAATGTGCTGGTAATAAATATATATTATGTTTTAAAATTCAACCTTGCTGCACAGAGTTGCAAGCAAATCCTTCTGGGGTCTATAAAGACCCCAGTTGTTTTTGTTCAATTTTTTTTTGATATATGATTACTTCATCTGGTATTTGTATCGAAGCAAGTCTCCAATTTTTTCTTTTTTATGCTTATGTTTGTTACTTTATCATTAAAGCATCGATCAAAATAATTACGTTTCCTCATTGATAAAAAACAAACTTCAGCAGATTGATTGAAATTTAGTGCTTCTGAGTTGCGGTCATCAAAGTTCCCAGTTGGAAGGTTAATTTCACATTTTATATTTATTTTTATTTTTCTTATGTTTGTTGAGTTTATCAATAAAACACCATATTAGTCATTGATGTGAAAATTTGGCAGATTTAGTGAAATTGAGTGGTTTTTTGAGTTAGGGTCCAAAAAGACCCCGTTGGTAAGATTAGGTTGTAAATTATGTTGTAGGGCGAGGGTTAAGCTGGTTATTTGTACGGAGAAAAATTCTGCAGGCGTAGTAGCTTTGTGCTTTTTCTCGCTGGCGTGTTAAAGTTTACTCGTCTTTTCTGTTGTCACCCGGACAACCAAATGCATCTTTCACTTTACTTGTAAGCTGGTGCTGGCTTCACGGTTAAGGTGGCTTATAAGATCTTAGATTCTTGAGTTTGAGCCCCTGTCATGCCGATACATAACAGGTGGGTGATTAAGACTCTCATTCTTCTGAGATTAGCAAAAGGAGTGAAAGCCACAGGCTGCAAACGAAATAATAACTTTGCTGTATAAAACGGGTCAAAAATATACGGCACTCAGTTGAGCACATAGCTTCACCAGGCTAAACAGTTTACATTTGTATCCCACTGATAGGCCGGATCTGTATCCACACCTAAACCAAATCTAATTGGCTCATTCTTGTCACATAACCAACTCATTCACCATTTGTCAAAATTCATCCACAACTTTTTGAAATATTCATGCCATATATTTTTTGGCCTCTCTCTCTCTCTCTCTCTCTCAATGTGAAGAATCACTTTGAAAATGTGTATCTGGATCCTCACCAAAATCTAAACAATTTGTCCTTGGCACACACCCAAACTGTCCACTAAATTTCCTCCGAATCCATCCATAAATTTTTGAGATATCCTACTCACCAACAAACAGACAAACTAGAAGGGCACTCGGTAGAGCGCATACTCCCGCCATGCCTGATCCACGAGAATATATCGGGCCCGATACATTTTTGAAATATCATGCTATATATCGTTTTTGAGCCCCATCTCTCAATGGTGAAGAATAACTTTAAAATTCTAGTAGTTGGATCCGGATCTGGATCTTCATCAAAATCGAATCATTCATCCTCGTCACACATCCAACCTGCCCACCAAATTTCATCCGGATCCGTCCTCAACTTTTTTGAGATATCCTGTACACAAACAACAAACAGGCATGCACTACACATTCAATTCCCTGACAACACAGCACCGGGCTGGAAGTTTATGGTTCATCAATGAGCTCTCCGACTTTCTGGAAAATCCTCTTAATTCTCCTTGCAGATGACTCCACCCTCTGCCGTACCATCTGTCATCCCTCAGACCGGCAAGCAGCAGCTTCTTTGCTCACTGCAGATCTGGATAAAATCACAAACTGGTCCAACACACGGAACATGTCTTCAATCTGGCCAAATCTCATAATCTCACTGTGTCTCTCTGAAAGGACCGTTTGGACCCCCCCCCATCCACTTTCTCAACATACTCTTGAAAAGTCCTTTCTTTCAAGCTTCTGGTCTCACGATCTGCCATGATCTTTCCTGTACATTTCAAACCTGGCCTCCAAAGCCAGTTCTCCGCTGGGAATCCTCTGCCGTGCAAAGTCCTTCCTCGGCCCACCTGAGCTCCTGACCAATTACAAAGCTTTCGTCTGCAGCCTGATGGAGTACTGCTCTCCCCTCTCGGCTGGTGCTCCCGCCTCTTACCTTCTCCGGCTTCAGGCTGTGGAAACCCAAGCATTTCGGATTATTGGCATCTCCCGTGATGAAGCTGAGTCTTTGGCCTCTCACTCTCTCACCGCAGGCAGGTCGGTGGTCTTCTGTCTTCTGCCACCTCCTCTCCAGTCTCGCCCCCCTGCTCTGTCTGCGATTTGTCCCCACCATATTTCCGCAGGGCGTTCAAGGTCCGCCAACAACCCCCTTCTGGTAAAACTACCAAAATCACGAATCACTGCTCACCTTCACTCTTTCATTCCTCTTTTTTTCCGGCTTTGGAATAAACTCCCTCACTCTGTTCGATCCATTCTTCTCTTCAGGACTTCAAAACAGCTTGTCACCACTAACTCTTATCTTTCCCCATCCAAAACCTCGCTTTTCTACCCACTTAATCCACCCCAAACTCAACTCCTTCAACTTCTGTGCTTTCCTTCCTGAAAGTCCCTGTAATATCCATCTTGTACACCCCGTGTGCCCCACCCCATCCCTCTTCCTTCCACAGATCTCCTAATTCTCTGTTCCTCTTGTTTGTCCTTCCCACTCCCGCCCCTCTTGTCTCATGCCCCCCTTGCTGTGCATTGTGTGTTAGCTCTCACACGAGCCTCGACAAGGTATACAAAAAAAAAGACAGAGAGGGGTGAAAACATAACCTCTGCCCACCTTTGGTGGCAGAGGTAACAAACAGCTTTCCTTATATTTACACAACAGTACGACACGCCCAGAAAATGACCTTGCGTCCATATTTTCCCTGCTTTTCCTCCAATTTCTACCCTGCACTTGGCTGGCAGGATAGATTAGAGGTACCGTACACACACTCACCTCTCAGCCGACCAGGTTTGAATCACGGCCCAGTTTAATTGTCATCCTGGTGTTTTGCAGCCAGGTAGGATGTTATACACATTATTGTATGTGCCGTCCTTCGGATGGACATTAAACTGGGTGTCCTGTCTGATAGCATTAATTAATGGATGTTAAAGATCCCACGGTGTCTTCACATAGATTAGGCGAGCTATCACCAGCACCATAAGCCTGCTGTTGGCTTATTGGTTGGGGTGGCTGGCTTAGGATATCAGGGTCCTGAGTTTGAGCCCAGTTGGCTGCTGAATTAACATCAGGTGGGGTTGACTCAGCTTATCATACTTCCCAGGTCGGTACAATGAGTACCAGTGTACTGGTAGAGGGACACAGCATCAGTGGCACAGTCGCGCTTCCAAAGAAATGATAGCAACCCTGCAGCCAAGCTACCATACGCAAGGAACAGAACAAAAACTGGCACCCTGAACGAATTCCAAATTCATGATTTAACCGACAGGGGCACTGCAGCAACCCAGCAAATTATGCATGTGCTGGCTGCATATGAAAGTGAGGAAGCCATGGGCTTATTGATTGCTGTGCATGGAAATAGTGTTTATCTCTTCGGTAATGGACTCAACTATGCAGGAAGGCACTGTATTTATGAGGTATGTCTTTATATTGTGTCACATATGAACTTAGCGTACTACTAGATATTGTCCATAGTACACTTCCCAATGCACACCATTACATATTTAATGTTTACAAAGCAATGAAATTGAACGAGGCATTAATGTGTTTAATGAGGCGTGCATCCTACCCACACTTCGCCATGGTGACATCTGTCAATTTTTAACCCTTGAGCATTTCAACAAGATTCTTAAATACAAATTTGGTTTCCAACTGCTAAATATTCCTGTGTAACCAATATATTCAAACAACATACAATGCTTTTTCAATTTCCCCATTCACCTTTAAAATAATGATTGAATAAAGCAAAAGAAACTAGATATCTGCGATCACAATGCGATCGCCAAGGGTAAGCTCCCCCTTGCCCATGATCCAATGATGGCCATATTCTATCAGACTGCTCTGTGACCTTGACCTTAAACATTTAGCGATAGAGTGTAAATATAGAAAATGTGTCCCCATCTACAATCCGTCCATAAAAGTCAACATCATGGAAATCGGAGGGAAATTATTCAATTTATGATTTTGTGATTCATTCACAATCCAAAAAGGTAGGTCAGGGGCATGAAATATATGAGGTGAACAACTTCAGTACAGGTACATTATGATGCAAAAAATATGGATGGCCAAGTGGCCTTGAGATTCCGCATTGGCAAAATTGAGCGATAACAACAAAAAAACTTTTTTTATACACCACCATTTGACCTTGACTCCTTCACCTCAGAGGGGTATGATGGAAATTGGTCATAAATGTGCCTTGCTATACGCTTTCTAGAGAGGTAATTTTGTTTTGATGGACAAACCTTAGTCGAGTTCTGGTGGAAAAATGTTACAATATTATAATTGGGTCATGACCTTAAAATTAGTCAAGGTAAAAAAATTATGGAAACCCGCAAACTTTTATTTCCATTACTGCTGCAAAATTCCATTCTGAAAGCCCAGTCGGCTCCGAGATACAGCTCGGAAATTGCAGAAAAAAAAATGGAGCAAAACCCAATGGTGGTTTCGTACTCCGAGGGGTCTAAGAAACTCTGGGTCAAATTGTAAATTGAGTCACTATATATTAAAAAAAAACTCTAACAGTTATTGCCCCCCTATCCTATAAGGGAATCTTAATTGTTGATTTGTAATACAAAGGGTTAAGAGCTGTCGTGGTCACACTTTTCACTAATGAACACTGGCATATGTACTTGATGATTCATGTTCTGTTTTCTCAGCTATGGGGAAACATTCAGATGTAAGAGATAAATCAAGTCCCTGTAATGTCCATCTTGTATACCACGTATTCTCCGCCCCATCCTCTCCCTTCCACAGATCTCCTAATGTCTTTGTTCCCCACTGTTTTGTCCTTCCCTCTCCTGCCCTCTCTGTTTCATGCCCCCTTTTTGCGCGTTGTGTGTTAGCTCTCTATACGAGCTCGACATGTATACAAAAAAAAAAATCCTTTAAGGTAAGGACTTTGGCTTTAATTTGGTGTCTATTTTTGAAATCGGTCACAGTCAAGGGCCAAACAATTCAAATAGCGAGAATTCTTCCACCAACAGTGGTTTCACCTTCCTAATTTTGGTCAGCCGGAGTGGCTTCTGCTTGGTGAATTCATATTTGAGACTATTCCATGCTGTCTAAATTTTTTCACAAACCTTTCAATTTGAAATTTGAAACTTCCTGGGTGCTTTCCTCATGGCAAAATGTGTGCAGAACACACCCTTATCTGCAAGAACATGTTTTTTCCACAAATAGTTTTCCAAAGAAAATATCTTTCTTCAAGTATCCACGACATGGCATGTGAATGGCACAGATTCAAGAAACCTGGCAGAATCACTCTCCTTTAACTCAGTTCAGACCTGAAAAATAGGACCACCTGTCCTGACACTCACCTGGTCAGCAGCAAGTCACTCAAGCCCCACACAGACCTCCTTAGATCTGAAATTTTTGATGCCATGAACAAACTTTGTTACATCACAGGTGATGAAGTTGTGGTCAGGTTTCATTGAATTGTGTGTAGTTTGGAGAAGAGAGCAAACACCGATTTTGAGGGGTCAAAAACCCTCCTGTAGACCCCGTTAACAATGCAGATTTTGATGCGGTCGATACACTTTGGTACATCACGGTGTGAAAAATGTTGTGATCAAGTTTAATCAAAATCCTGTCAGTAGTTTCAGAGAAGAGAACAAATACCTGTTTGGGAGGTCAACCCCCCCCCCCCCCGCCCTTCCAGACCACATTAATGAGCGCAGATTTTGTTCTTGTCATTGCATTTTGGTCCATCACGGGTGTTGATTGTGTCATTTCATCAAAATCCGTCCTTGACTCTCCTCTCC
>CM068957.1:134767858-134796531 GCA_035128595.1 Eptatretus atami
AGGTAGTAAGAAAGCTGGAAATAACAATTGTTTTAATGAAGCATCAGCCATTTTAGACCAGTTGATAAACGTGAAAATAATTAATAAATCTCAATATAAAGACATTTTATCTCATATTAAATAAGTTGAGAAGCACAATCCTGAGTTTTAATTTCACAACAAGCGACCACACATCTTCATTCCCATACCCACTAACGGACCAAAAAAGAATATGAGGCATCTTTATTGTCCATGGGAAACTAATAATACCTTATTTAATACAACTGATAAAAATGACAAGTTTAGTTATAATCCGGGAAGTGGATACAAAACGATAATAGTCTCACCCGGAGCATATGAGATTTCTCAAATATCTTCCGAAATTGCTCGTCTTATGAAAGAACAGGTGATGAACCAAAATATTGTTATAGACATTCAAAAACATACTTCAAAATCAACGATTAAACTTAAAAATAACTACACGGTTGATTTCACAATTGATAATTCATTTAGAGAGTTATTGGGTTTCTCCTCAAAAAGATTGAAACTAATGGACATTTTACAGTGATAATGTCATTCAAATATCCTCAGGAATAAATTCGGTATTAATTCACTGTGATTTGATTGATGGTGCTATATAGATGGAATAAAACAAATACATTATTTTCATTCAGTGCATACTCAACCCCAATTGGTTATAAATTCAATATGGAACACAAAAATTTGGTTTATCTCCCTGTGTCAGGAAAAAACATACACAGAGTAAATTTAGGATAACCGACCAAGATAATCGTATGATTTCTTTTAATGGGGAAGTTATATCCATCAGATTCACCTACGTGAAGTTTTCCAATAAATAAATACGATGGTTATTGTGAGGAAACACGAGTTGGGAAAATATATATAATATTACAGGGATAGGATGTTCCTTTCCCATACTACAAGGTGAAGGTATGTATCTTGGTAGAGGATACTATAAACCTAAGAGACAAAGGGGTGTCGGACATCAATTTAGAGGAGATGGGATAATTGATACTCTAATGGGTATCGGTTCAACTATTCTTAAACATAAAGACCTAATTGGTTCAACTGCTTCTGCTGTGGAAATGTTAGCGGTGCTGTAAAGAGCATAAATGATGCCCAAAAGGAATCTCATAAATTACAAGCAATTAAAGAAATGAAAAAAGGTAAAACTCAGTTGTCTCCCCAAGAAGGACATAAAATAATTCAAATACTTGGGTCAGGGTTTCAAAAGTTTTAACATCTTTTTTCCTAAATATACAAGTATGGAAGCAATGATAGTATCTATGATTTGGATGATACCATTGTTATCTCAAACTCCACTAAAAAAGAGGATTACTACAAGGTAAATGCAATAACTGGAACAGACTGGAATGCAAATGGTACAAAAAGTTTTGAAATAAATAATCAACAAACCTATTTGAATCTATCCGAAAGTTCTTGTTGTGTAAATTTAAATTCACTAAGGCTAGGAATAACACAACGCTACACTCGTAAATCGCAGGATTTGAACTCAGGAACTTAGGAGCCGAAGCCCACCACCCGACCGTTAAGCCAACACCAGGCATAGTTCTCAACATCTATGGACTCTATTTCTTTGATGAACGCACTGTCACCAGCATTTAATACCTCAACATGCTACGAGAGTTCTTTATTCCGCAACTCCAAGAAAATCCCGACTGGTTACAAAGAGCTGTCTTTCAACAGGATGGACCAGCATCTCACTTTGCCCAAATTGTTGATGTGTTTTCAGTCAAACTCTGCCAAACAGTTGGATTCGTCGAGGAGGACCTATGAAATGGCCTGCTCGTTCACCCGACTTAACACCTTTAGATTTTTATCTCTGAGTTTTTTAAAGAAAGTAAAGTCTACACGAGCAAACCAAGGGACCTTGAATAACTTGTTTTCTCAGAAAAATGTTTTCTCAGAATTTGAACACCAAATTTGATTGATTATAGTGAATGATAGACTACATGTCGAAGTTTATTAATAATTTGAGAATATCTAAACATTGCCATAAAAAGAAAACCTTACAAGTGCATGTATTTGTATCAAATTTGTCAGCATGTATCTCGAATAACAAAAAAACTATGAAACATTATTTTCGGTATATTCATTTTTGGATATCCTGCATATACAGTATATAAAATACAGGTCAGGTCAGGTATGGAAACATGCGCCAGAGCAGCGCATCGCTTCATCCACTTTCTGCCGGTACTCCAGTGGCCTCCCTCTGGCCACCCCCCAGGCAGATGCCTGGCCCATCCCCATGAGATGCTGATCAACCTGCTGCAACCACGAGGCACGTGGTCAGCCCATTGGCCTCCTCCACTCATGAGGCTCCCTCGCTGAGACAATCTGGTGAGCAGGATCAGCATCAGGAAAATGAGCACATGTCCACACAGCCTTAGCTGACACTCATAGACTACACAGGTAACAAATCTCATCTGAGTCTCTCTCAGCAACTGCTTTTTGAACACAAAGTCTGAGCAGCGATAGCCAAGGATTCTCCAAAGAGACATGGTACTGAAGGAGTTAAATCGTTGTCTCAGATCCTTGGTTAGAGTCCAAGTCTCACATCCATAAAGCAAAACTCGAAGGACCAAGGACTCAAAGGCTCAGACTTTCGTCCTCCTGCATAGGTACCAACAGCTTTACACCCCATGATCCAGTGAATCCATGACTCCCTTGGCTCGACCCATATGTCTATCAACCTCTGGCTCACAACATGTGGAGATATGAATATCACTGCCAAGGTAAGTGAATCTCTCCTTGACGTCAACATCCTCACCACAAACAGGTGTAGACAAGATACGAGCTTCCATGATGTCAATGAAAGCCTGGATCTTAGTTTTGACCCATATTCCCAGTGGCTCTGACATGTCATTCAGCGCCTCGAGGGCCCCCATAAGGATATCCAGCGTCTCCACAAACATTTTTATTTTTTGTATAAAATTCGGACCCACATTTCCTCATGAAATGGCATCTCCAAAAGTGTCACAAGTGGATCTACCAGTACTTGAATAATATATTGCCATTGTGTATGATACCCTAAGCATCTCCACTGCAGAAGCAGCTCCCAATACTGTAAAGGTCAGTGGGGGTAATTAATATACATCCATTGGTAAAAAACAAAAATACCCTTTAATCCCTACACCACAGCAGCACAGGCAGTCATCAGGGAGGGGAATATCTGCAGGTGCAAGATGAAAATGACATTGGGCTTCACAACTGCTGCACAATGACAGATATATAAAAAAGACAACCTTAATATTTCATTGGAAACCACCGTCAAACTTTCAGTTACGAAAATGAAACATGAAATGAAACATGAAACCCGAAGCAGCTCTTTCTATATTTCAGTCCTCGGTGGCTTCAAGAGTACAAGTATAGTTTTATCCCCCCTGAGTGAAAGCACACATTTTTGCAAAAGTACCTGGTGCAGTCTGAAGAACAAAGACCATGGCTACAGAAATCTATGGTGAAGCAAGGGAATGAGGAAGGATGGGGCATGTGTCACTGACTTCCTGTCTGCATTCCATTTATTGTCCTGTGTTTAACAATTCTCCAATAACCAGTTAAGTTGTCGATATTGTTAGTGGAAGATAATAAGGGATCATGTATTTTATCAAATAATATTAAGCCAGTTGTCCTATTTTCAATGTGGACTTTTTGCAGTTTACACTATAATTTAGTAAATTATGCTTTTGGGCCTGTAGTTTCATCAATTTATCAAAAACCAGAGAGCATGAAGCTAAAAACATCATGTGATCATTTTGACTCTTCACAAGCAGATTCAAGAGGGTAGAGAGGAAGCTGAGGGACTCAATGTTCCTGCCTTTCCCCACCTTTCTTTTCAGTCAAAAATAAGTTCTATGTTCATTTTTTAAAATATATATATTAAATTATGGGGAAAAAACATGTAATTATCGCTATGCACTAATGATGCAGGCCTTTAAAAAAAAATTATTCACAATTTTAAAGAGAACTAAACCTCCACTCTCCATAACCCTCCAATTTTTAAATCACAGATCCGCCTTCTGCTTCAAATCTGTATCACGATTAATGAAATACAGAAGGAATTTTTTCAGGTTCCCTCTGGATCAAGACTCATTGTGAAGCAAAAAAAGAGATCAGAACGCCTGTGGGAGAAAATAGCATATGGGAGAGAAATGTTCGACTTTGATAAATCGACTTCTTGAGGCTATCGAAAGACTTTTTTTAAAAAATATAAAAATTTAAAAAAGGCACTATGAATCCATTTGTTTAATAATGAAACCTTGAATGTCAGGCTTGTGAAAAAGAAGTCTTCATGTCTGTAAATGTACCATTTGCAAAGGGAATGTATGAAGCCAATTTTGGAGAAGGAAATTTAAAAAGGCAGTAATTTATTTAGCAAGATGGATCCACTCTTCCAGTAATCAATAAATCTTGGCAAGCAGCCCTTATTGAGATTGAGCATAAATGGGTTGATTGAATGAAGGATAAACACTGATCTGTTCAGCATCAGTGGGAAGCTGATTGTTTGGCATGATTTGGAGGGGGAGCAGAGGGAGAGATAGGGGTTTTTGTTTTGTGTCCCTCACAGAAGATGCACTCTTGTAATATCTTGGTGAACGGGTGAGTCATAAATTCTACCTTCCCTGCACATCATTATCCCATCAGCACCCTATCTATTACAGCTTTGGTTGAATGAGCTATTGAGCTTACTAATGAATTCACAGAAGACAATGATGTGTTAAAATATTTATTTTCCTTTTGGTGAAGGTGATGATATGAACGGCATTGCTAATACATTGCCTTTCCTCCCTGGACAGGTCTTTGTTTTTTTTGTTTCTTTTTCCTGAAGGCCTTGTTTCATTTGACGAAGAAGCTTTAAATTTCAATGAGCCTGACATGGAAACTCCTTTCCTCCTTTACTCTTCTCTTTATCTACATTCCTTCCACATTTGATTTACTCTCTATTGTAATATTTCCTTCATTCCTTTCTGATCTACATGCTACATGGCATAACTCAATTTGCTCCACCAGTCGAAACTATATCATGCTGGCATAAATGTTTGTGCTCTACGTGACAAAATGGAACATGTGAGTTTGCCATCTACTGCTACCTGATGCATAATTATTGTATATCATGAATGAAACGACTGCATTTGTTGTAAACATTCGTTTTACACTGCTGAGCACATGGGTTGTTCACAACCACAACGCAAAGATTTCCTGTGAGATCTGATAAAATGCTCATCATGCCTGTGTCTCATATAATGAGAAATTTCATCACTAGATCTCATTATCAGAATCATTGGCATCATGTAGTTAGAGTATCCGCAATGAGTCTGGTTTGACGATGATCCGATTCTGCCCCTGGCCGCATCGTACCAAAGACTTTAACAATGGTACATTCTGTTTATTCACTTGATGCTCATCGTTCGACGATGGAGTATGGATAAACCCAGGTGATTGGCATCCCACTGAGAGAGATGGATGGGCAGACTTTCTCCTTCATAGTCTTGTTCACCACATCTAGAAAAGCAACATCACCAAATGACGGTGTTGGTATCCAGAGTGCACTGGGAAGTTACGTCACTTAGCTTTAGGTCACTAATTGTATTTGTCCCAAGTTCAACACCGGCGTTGTCTGATGTCTGTCTGCATGTAACAGTTCCTACTTGAGCTTCAGTACCTATAAATAAGAAAAAAGTATAGCATATTCTTGTAAGTCCCAGTCGAGATAATATAGAATGGATGATGCTCGCACCATCGGGGGCATAAGGATGACGAGGAAGTTTCATTGGCGAGGGGGCACGATCATGGATGCGACACAGGAGACTCGACCGGCTCACTTTTCCCAGCCTGCTGGTACTCATTTTGAGAGCCTCAGAGGGATGACAGACTGATTCAACGCGCCTGGTGTTGTTTTGGCATGGCTGTTGTTTTAACTCAGGATGATTAATATCTGAAGCCAACCGCCTTAACTATAAAAGCAACCACCAAGCTTCAGATATATTGTACAGTTGCGCAAATAAAACATTGAGACGCTGGTGTCTGGGAATCTAAGGAATGTGTATCTCGTGAGGGAGATGAATGGCACCTGGAAACTACATTTTGTTTGACTCCAGAAGTTCTGAATTGGAAGGCAATGATGGAGAGCCAGTAATTGAGAGTTGTGAATGATAGAGGAAATATATCCGATTTACACACCACTGCAGCATAATAATTATATTACGTATGGATTGCTTGTTGGTGTGACTTCACTGGATGAAACAAACTTTTTGTTTGTCAATAAATTGGCACGATATCAAATAAGTGCAAATAACCCCTGCACCACAATACGGCAAGTGATGACGTCATTGGTGCCTGTATTGTCCTCTTCATTTTGCCAATTTCGTAAAAGTTGAAAAGAAATTCATTTCTTTTGAACTCGTGTGATATCACATTTCTCCATGGATTAAGTCAGCCTCTGGCTCATGTTTTCTCGGATAAATTTTAAAACGTGTTATTCACTTCTAAGAATTGTTGGAGAAAGGCATAAGAAATTCGGTCACGGTGCCCTTTATCGCTTGCGATTTGTTAGGCATGATTAACCGAGTTTGCCATATATTGTGTGCGCCAGTTGGTTCATTAAAATATCACATTTAACAGCAACAAATCACTACATTTTTCCGAGCATGCCGGGGAACAAATCAGGACTGAGCTGGTTTTCAATAACAAACCTAGGGTAGTAGTACATCTTAAGAGTCAACTTCCATCAACTTTTGATTGGTCTCCTTGAGCTTTGATTCCCAATTAAAGTGAATTTGACCATAAACTTCCAGCCTGGTGCTGTGTTGTCAGGGAATTGAATTGTAGTGCATGCCTCCTAATTTAGAGGTGACTTAACCGCAGCCCTACCAACAGGGGTCTTTTTGGACCCCCAGGCATACATTTTGATGTGTTATTTCTATATTAATTTAACAATGTATTTCATGTTTTATTTGTTTGTTTAGCAATATGTGCTGGTAATAAATATATATGATGTTTTAAAATTCAACCTTGCTGCACAGAGTTGCAAGCAAATCCTTTCTGGGGTCTATAAAGACCCCAGTTGTTTTTGTTCAATTTTTTTGTATATATGATTACTTCATCTGGTATTTGTATCGAGCAAGTCCTCCAATTTTTTCTTTTTTATGCTTATGTTTGTTTACTTTATCATTAAAGCATCGATCAAAATAATTACGTTTCCTCATTGATAAAAAACAAACTTCAGCAGATTGATTGAAATTTAGTGCTTCTGAGTTGCGGTCATCAAAGTTCCCAGTTGGAAGGTTAATTTCACATTTTATATTTATTTTTATTTTTCTTATGTTTGTTGAGTTTATCAATAAAACACCATATTTAGTCATTGATGTGAAAATTTGGCAGATTTAGTGAAATTGAGTGGTTTTTTGAGTTAGGGTCCAAAAAGACCCCAGTTGGTAAGATTAGGTTGTAAATTATGTTGGTAGGTCGAGGGTTAAGCTGGTTATTTGTACGGAGAAAAATTCTGCAGGCGTAGTAGCTTTGTTGCTTTTCTCGCTGGCGTGTTAAAGGTTTACTCGTCTTTTCTGTTGTCACCCGGACAACCAAATGCATCTTTCACTTTACTTGTAAGCCTGGTGCTGGCTTCACGGTTAAGGTGGCTTATAAGATCTTAGATTCTTGAGTTTGAGCCCCTGTCATGCCGATACATAACAGGTGGGGTGATTAAGACTCTCATTCTTCTGAGATTAGCAAAAGGAGTGAAAGCCACAGGCTGCAAACGAAATAATAACTTTGCTGTATAAAACGGGTCAAAAATATTACGGCACTCAGTTGAGCACATAGCTTCACCAGGCTAAACAGTTTACATTTGTATCCCACTGATAGGCCGGATCTGTATCCACACCTAAACCAAATCTAATTGGCTCATTCTTGTCACATAACCAACTCATTCACCAAGTTTTGTCAAAATTCATCCACAACTTTTTGAAATATCATGCCATATATTTTTTGGCCCTCTCTCTCTCTCTCTCTCTCAATGATGAAGAATCACTTTGAAAATGTGTATCTGGATCCTCACCAAAATCTAAACAATTTGTCCTTGGCACACACCCAAACTGTCCACTAAATTTCCTCCGAATCCATCCATAAATTTTTGAGATATCCTACTCACCAACAAACAGACAAACTAGAAGGGCACTCGGTAGAGCGCATACCTCCGCCATGCCTGATCCACGAGAATATATCGGGCCCGATACATTTTTGAAATATCATGCTATATATCGTTTTTGAGCCCCATCTCTCAATGGTGAAGAATAACTTTAAAATTCTAGTAGTTGGATCCGGATCTGGATCTTCATCAAAATCGAATCAGTTCATCCTCGTCACACATCCAACCTGCCCACCAAATTTCATCCGGATCCGTCCTCAACTTTTTGAGATATCCTGTACACAAACAAACAAAACAGGCATGCACTACAATTCAATTCCCTGACAACACAGCACCGGGCTGGAAGTTTATGGTTCATCAATGAGCTCTCCGACTTTCTGGAAAATCCTCTTAATCTCCTTGCAGATGACTCCACCCTCTGCCGTACCATCTGTCATCCCTCAGACCGGCAAGCAGCAGCTTCTTTGCTCACTGCAGATCTGGATAAAATCACAAACTGGTCCAACACACGGAACATGTCTTCAATCTGGCCAAATCTCATAATCTCACTGTGTCTCTCTGAAAGGACCGTTTGGACCCCCCCCCATCCACTTTCTCAACAATACTCTTGAAGAAGTCCTTTCTTTCAAGCTTCTGGGTCTCACGATCTGCCATGATCTTTCCTGGGAAAGCTACATTTCAAACCTGGCCTCCAAAGCCAGTCTCCGACTGGGAATCCTCTGCCGTGCAAAGTCCTTCCTCGGCCCACCTGAGCTCCTGACCAATTACAAAGCTTTCGTCTGCAGCCTGATGGAGTACTGCTCTCCCCTCTCGGCTGGTGCTCCCGCCTCTTACCTTTCTCGGCTTCAGGCTGTGGAAACCAAAGCATTTCGGATTATTGGCATCTCCCGTGATGAAGCTGAGTCTTTGGGCCTCTCACTCTCTCACCGCAGGCAGGTCGGTGGTCTTTCTGTCTTCTGCCACCTCCTCTCCAGTCTCGCCCCCCTGCTCTGTCTGCGATTTGTCCCCACCATATTTCCGCAGGGCGTTCAAGGTCCGCCAACAACCCCCTTCTGGTAAAACTACCAAAATCACGAATCACTGCTCACCTTCACTCTTTCATTCCTCTTTTTTTCCCGGCTTTGGAATAAACTCCCTCACTCTGTTCGATCCCATTCTTCTCTTCAGGACTTCAAAACAGCTGTTCACCACTAACTCTTATCTTTCCCCATCCAAAACCTCGATCTTTTCTACCACCATTAATCCACCCCAAACTCAACTCCTTCAACTTCTGTGCTTTCCTTCCTGAAAGTCCCTGTAATATCCATCTTGTACACCCCGTGTGCCCCACCCCATCCCTCTTCCTTCCACAGATCTCCTAATGTCTCTGTTCCTCTCTGTTTTGTCCTTCCCACTCCCGCCCCTCTTGTCTCATGCCCCCCTTGCTGTGCATTGTGTGTTAGCTCTCACACGAGCCTCGACAAGGTATACAAAAAAAAAAGACAGAGAGGGGTGAAAACATAACCTCTGCCCACCTTTGGTGGCAGAGGTAACAAACAGCTTTCCTTATATTGTACACAACAGTACGACACGCCCAGAAAATGACCTTGCGTCCATATTTTCCCTGCTTTTCCTCCAATTTCTACCCTGCACTTGGCTGGCAGGATAGATTAGAGGTACCGTACACACACTCACCTCTCAGCCGACCAGGTTTGAATCACGGCCCAGTTTAAATTGTCATCCTGGTGTTTTGCAGCCAGGTAGGATGTTATACACATTATTGTATGTGCCGTCCTTCGGATGGACATTAAACTGGGTGTCCTGTCTGATAGCATTAATTAATGGATGTTAAAGATCCCACGGTGTCCTTCACATAGATTAGGCGAGCTATCACCAGCACCATAAGCCTGCTGTTGGCTTATTGGTTGGGGTGGCTGGCTTAGGATATCAGGGTCCTGAGTTTGAGCCCAGTTGGCTGCTGAATTAACATCAGGTGGGGTTGACTCAGCTTATCATACTTCCCAGGTCGGTACAATGAGTACCAGTGTACTGGTAGAGGGACACAGCATCAGTGGCACAGTCGCGCTTCCAAGAAATGATAGCAACCCTGCAGCCAAGCTACCATACGCAAGGAACAGAACAAAACTGGCACCCTGAACGAATTCCAAATTCATGATTTAACCGACAGGGGGCACTGCAGCAACCCAGCAAATTATGCATGTGCTGGCTGCATATGAAAGTGAGGAAGCCATGGGCTTATTGATTGCTGTGCATGGAAATAGTGTTTATCTCTTCGGTAATGGACTCAACTATGCAGGAAGGCACTGTATTTATGAGGTATGTCTTTATATTGTGTCACATATGAACTTAGCGTACTACTAGATATTGTCCATAGTACACTTCCCAATGCACACCATTACATATTTAATGTTTACAAAGCAATGAAATTGAACGAGGCATTAATGTGTTTAATGAGGCGTGCATCCTACCCACACTTCGCCATGGTGGACATCTGTCAATTTTTAACCCTTGAGCATTCCAACAAGATTCTTAAAAATACAATTTGGTTTCCAACTGCTAAATATTCCTGTGTAACCAAATATATTCAAACAACATCCACAATGCTTTTTCAATTTCCCCATTCACCTTTAAAATAATGATTGAATAAAGCAAAAGAAACTAGATATCTGCGATCACAATGCGATCGCCAAGGGTAAGCTTCCCCCTTGCCCATGATCCAATGATGGCCATATTCTATTCAGACTGCTCTGTGACCTTGACCTTAAACATTTAGCGATAGAGTGTAAATATAGAAAATGTGTCCCCATCTACAATCCGTCCATAAAAGTCAACATCATGGAAATCGGAGGGAAATTATTCAATTTATGATTTTTGTTGATTCATTCACAATCCAAAAAGGTAGGTCAGGGGCATGAAATATAGATGAGGTGAACAACTTCAGTACAGGTACATTATGATGCAAAAAAATATTGGATGGCCAAGTGGCCTTTGAGATTCCGCATTGGCAAAATTGAGCGATAACAACAAAAAAACTTTTTTTATACACCACCATTTGACCTTGACCTTCACCTCAGAGGGGTATGATGGAAATTGGTCATAAATGTGCCTTGCTATACGCTTTCTAGAGAGGGTAATTTTGTTTTGATGGGACAAACCTTAGTCGAGTTCTGGTGGAAAATGTTACAATATTTATAATTGGGTCATGACCTTAAAATTAGGTCAAGGTAAAAAAATTATGGAAACCCCGCAAACTTTATATTCCCATTACTGCTGCAAAATTCCATTCTGAAAGGCCCAGTCGGCTCCGAGATACAGCTCGGAAATTGGCAGAAAAAAAATGGAGCAAAACCCAAATGGTGGTTTCGTACTCCGAGGGGTCTAAGAAACTCTGGGGTACCATTAAAATTGAGGGCACTAATTATATTAAAAAAAAACTCTACAACAGTTATATGCCCCCCTATCCTATAAGGGGAATCTTAATTGTGATTTGTAATTACAAAAGGGTTTAAGAGCTGTCGTGGTCACACTTTTCACTAATGAACACTGGCATAATGTACTTGATGATCTTCATGTTCTGTTTTTCCTCAGCTATGGGGAAACATTCAGATGTAAGAGATAAATCAAGTCCCTGTAATGTCCATCTTGTATACCACGTATTCTCCGCCCCATCCCTCTCCCTTCCACAGATCTCCTAATGTCTTTGTTCCCCACTGTTTTGTCCTTCCCTCTCCTGCCCCTCTTGTTTCATGCCCCCTTTGTTGCGCGTTGTGTGTTAGCTCTCATACGAGCTCGACAATGTATACAAAAAAAAAAATCCTTTAAGGTAAGGACTATGGCTTTAATTTGGTGTCATTTGTTGAAATCGGTCACAGTCAAGGGCCAAACAATTCAAATAGCGAGAATTCTTCCACCAACAGTGGTTCCACCTTCCTAATTTTGGTCAGCCGGCGTGGCTTCTGCTTGGTGAATTCATATTTGAGACTATTCCATGCTGTCTAAATTTTTTCACAAACCTTTAAATTTGAAATTTGAAACTTCCTGGGTGCTTTCCTCATGGCAAAATGTGTGCAGAACAGGCACCTTATCTGCAAGAACATGTTTTTTCCACAAATAGTTTTCCAAAGAAAATATCTTTTCTTCAAGTATCCACGACATGGCATGTGAATGGCACAGATTCAAGAAACCTGGCAGAATCACTCTCCTTTAACTCAGTTCAGACCTGAAAAATAGGACCACCTGTCCTGACACTCACCTGGGTCAGCAGCAAGTCACTCAAGCCCCACACAGACCTCCTTAGACTCTGAAATTTTTGATGCCATGAACAAACTTTGTTACATCACAGGTGATGAAGGTTGTGGTCAGGTTTCATTGAAATTGTGTGTGTAGTTTGGAGAAGAGAGCAAACACCGATTTTGAGGGGTCAAAAACCCTCCTGTAGACCCCGTTAACAAGTGCAGATTTTGATGCGGTCGATACACTTTGGTACATCACGGGTGAAAAATGTTGTGATCAAGTTTAATCAAAATCCTGTCAGTAGTTTCAGAGAAGAGAACAAATACCTGTTTTGGGAGGTCAACCCCCCCCCCCCCCCCCCCCCCGCCCTTCCTCAGACCACATTAATGAGCGCAGATTTTGTTCTTGTCATTGCATTTTGGTCCATCACGGGTGTTGAATGTTGTGGTCAAGTTTCATCAAAATCGTTTGTGTAGTTTCAGAGGCGACAACAAATACCTATTTTAGGTGGGGTCAAACACCCCTCCCCCATAGACCCCCTGTATGAGCACAGATTTTAATGTGATCGATACACTTTGGTACATCACTGGTGATGAAGGATGTGGTCACGTTTCATCGAAATCGTGTATGTAGTTTCGGAGAAGAGAGCAAATACCTACAGTATTTTTACGGGTCAAAAAACCCCCATTGTCCCCATTACTGAGAGCAAATTTTGATGCGGTCAATATACCTTCGTTAGACATCAGATATGAAGCTTGTGGCCAAGTTTCATAAAAATCGTGTGTTTGGTTTAAGCGATAATGACTGAAGTGTATATAGACTGACTCACTGACTGACTCACTCACCTACGGACACTGCTCGATCGCATGAGCTCATTTAACTAAAGTCCGTCCAGGTGCACTAAAAATGAAAGAGAATGAATGAAAACTACAAAGATTATTCAACTTTTCCCAGGGCCCACTTTTTGGAGGTTACCCTGTATAATTACGTTTTAAGGGCTTTGTTGTATGTCTGACGATCACTGTTTTACCAGACTCAAACATTTTCAGATGTGTATGTTATTCATTACAATGGTTGTCTACTGATGGATTGATCAATGCTGTGGGATTTCCTATCGTGTGATGCATGGCTTGACTTTGACTGAGGCTAGCTCGAATGGAAAACTATAGATGGCAAGAACATACTGCTGATGAATGTCATCATCAAATATTTTCAATAGTTCCCTGGAGTCAGGACAGGTACCGGAGGATTGGAGAGTAGGAAATGTTACACCATTATTTAAGAAAAGGATCAGAGAAGAATTGGGAAACTATAGACCTGTTTGTTTGACTTCAGTTGTGGGGAATGTGTTGGAGACATTAATTAAGGACCAGATGAGGAACCATTTAAACAAATACAAACTAATTAAAGTAGTCAGCATGGGTTTACCAAAGGTAGTTCCTGTTTTACAAATCTTTTAGAGTCTATGAAGCAGTGTCTGATTGGGTGGATGAGGGAAAGGCAGTGGACATAGTATATCTAGCCTTTAAGAAGGCATTTGATAAGGTACCATTTGTTAGCCAAGGTGAGGGCTTGTGGAGTGGCTGGTCAGGGAGCTAATTGGATTGCAAACTGGCTTAGTGGTAGGAAGCAAACAGTCGGTGTGAGTGGGAGGATGTCTTGCTGGGAGGATGAAAGTCGTGGGGTACTTCAGGGATCAGTACTCGGACCACTACTATTCATTATTTACATCAATTATTTTGCTAGTGGAGTGAGGAGTAGGCTTTCCAAATTTGCAGAGACACAAAGCTTGGAGATACGGTGAATAGCTGAGGGGGTGGTGATCAGACTCAGGAAAGTATTGATACTGCATATGTTTGGGCAAAAGATTGCAAGATGGATTGAACCTGAGCAAGTGGAAGGTGTTGGTGATGTGAAAGAAAAATGAAAATAGAGATTACAGGATGCAAGGGGTAATTTTGGAGCGTGTCACACAGGAGAAGGATCTGGGGTGGAAATGGATATGGGAGGTAAGCAGGCGGCACAATGCCAGGCAGCTATGGGAAAAGCAAATTGGGTTTTAGGCTGTATTGAGGGGGATCATTTATAAATCAAAAGAGGTGGTATTAACATTGTACAGGAATTTAGTGAGGGCACATTGAGAATATTGTGTGCAGTTTTGGTCACCACAATTGTCGAAGGACATAGATTCCAAAGAGAGAGTTCAGTGCAGGGCTACTCGATTGATTCTGGGCCTAGCTTGACTCAGCTATGAGGACCGGCTGCAGGAGACAGGGCTTTATTCACTAGAAAGAGGGCGGTTACGAGGAGATGGTAGAGAGGTTTAAGATTATGAAAGGTGTAAATAAAATAAGGAAGAGTGAATTATTAAACAGAGTAGACAGTGATAGCACCAAGGGCCATAGCCTGAGAGTAAAGAAGAGGAGAGTTAAGACGGTAGTAAGGCAGGAGACTTTTACTCAGAAAGTAGTTAATGCATGGAATGGCCTCTCTGGAAAGGTAGTGGCAGCAGAAAAAGTAGATAAGTTTAAATTAGAATTAGATAGGTACCTGGAAGTTATGGAGATAGAGGGTATGGGGATGTTGACAGGACTTTTAGGTAGTTTTAGCATTGATGGGTGATTGTGTGCACGTTTATGGAGTGCTGTTGGTGGGGGTCTTGTCAAGTGGTGTTGTGTGGTTGATGTTGTATGTTTTTAACCAAGCCCATGCCCCCCTCCCCTGAGGGGAAGAAGAAAGAAAAAAAACACAAAACTTTAAAAATAAAAATTATTTAAAATAATAATAATAATAATATAATAATAATAATGAAATAATAAATAATTAATTATTTTTAAATATTTTTTGCATTTTCTTCCTTGGATCTTGTGTAGATAAATTAGTATGGTGTTTGTGTAGGCATGATGGGCTGAATGGCCTCCACCTGTGTTCGATTTCCTTGTATTTCCTTGTAAGCCGTACCAGTGCTCTGCTATCTGAGCGACCCACCAGCTGAGCAACGCAATTCCTCCACATGGATGGTGGTGGCCCTTTCTACCACCAAAGACGAAGTAAAGCAGTCGTTTTCAGCCTTTTTCACTGATGGCACCCAGAACTCATGTCTTATTCTGTGGCCCCTCCATTCAATTTTCTATTTGCATTGTTGCCTTAAGAATATTGCAGGCTACATAAATTAAATTATTGGATAAAATACATAATTTCAGGAGAGTTTTTTCATGTCTGTGTACCAGGGCCATCTATTACACGAGAATTCCGCTTTCAGCTGGATAAGTAAGGCGTGCAAAAATGAGATATGTATCATGACAATAATCCTGGATGGGTCCTTGGGTGGTGGAGGCCCCGGGGCACATGTTGGCTGGTGGAGGCACCGGAGCATGTTCCACGGGTGCCTTTGCATAAATCCGGCCCTGGAGACAGCCATCAATATCGCTTCTGAAACTGCTCTTCATGATGTGCATGTATCTTGGTAACTCCACCCCTGCATTACACATTGCACTCACTGAGTGTAAACACTCCAGAGTGGAGGTTCGTGGGGTTGAGCGGTGGGTTGGTTGGTGTCTTGTTTTGGCTTTGTACTAATTTTAGGTTCTGGTAGGAGAGCTTTGCAACATTTCATTGGTGGGAGAGAATACAATATTGTGCCTTGGTGATGCCAATTGTGGTAGAGATTTCCAACCAAAAGAGAAAACCCTTTATGATTTATCAGATTGTTTATTATACAAAAACACATATGTGGAAAGAAGAGCTTGCCTCAAGAGTCCAAGCAGATCTCTGCCTCTGAGTCAGAACAGCCAGAATTTATACATTTTAAAAATCAGGAGGGGTCAGAACATCACAGGGTACTTGGCCAATCAGACAGCAAGAAAGCTTTGTTTGCACATGAGGTCCTTTAACAAAGAGAACACAATCTTGTTCATAATTAAGCAGTTTGTATTGTGAAAGAATGCATGTGTTCCTTCAGGGTGTGTATGCACAGAAAACCTTCATTTACTTTAGACAATGATAAGCATTTATCTCAGCATGCAGATGGAGCATCTGGTTTGCACAGCTTTTGCATAACAATTTGAGGTCAATGACCTCTGCAGTTCGATGAGACTCCTGTTGATAAGAGGACAATGGGAGGACAGAGTTCATGTTTGTACAACTTTGCAATTGAATGGGAGGCCAGAGTTAATGAGACTAATGCCTCTGGGGACGAGACTCTCTGGTGTTCCCAAAGTAGTTCTCCCCAATTTGCCAACCAACAGGAAAATATGATTATATTGTTATGTAGTTAACTGACATACTATATCTATTTATTAATAAAACAACCTTCAGTATGTTATTATTTATCAAGTATATTTTAGAGTAACAAACATAACAGATGGGTACATATTTCCTTTAACTAATCATGGACTCACAAGATCTCTTTCCAGGCCCAGATGCACTTGGGCCAGTATGGGGATTATATATTCGTTATTATTATATTGATTAATCAATGATCCTAAGGTTTAATATGGAAAGATATATCAGTTTATAGGGAATTAACAAGACCATAGTATGGTGAACTGAGATTAAATTCCATCCACTCGTGGCCAGTCAGCATTGACTGCAAATTTAATGAGCTCTGACCTTGTCATTGTGAGAGACCTGGTAAGCATAATTATCCCACAGACAATTGAAGTCTATCTCAAATCTATCTCAGTGCCTTTGCAGACAATGTTTCCTGGGGAACCATTTCTTATATGGTAATAAAGTGACCTTTACTTTACAACAGATTTTATACTTCCATATTGTTTAAAAGCAAAAATAAAGAGAAATGAGTACATAATTTGTGGACAAAGAACACATCTCAATCTGAAGAATATTTGTTTCAGTGTGATCAATAAAGAAACACCAGTGCTTTGCAATAGTCATGTGATCCATAGAGCTTTCCATTACCAAAATGTCCATGCTCATATTTCACAAGATGGAATTAATTATTTTTACTTCCACACAATGATGCTCAGAACCTCGACAGCATCAAGATGTGGAAGTTGTGGGAAGCAAGGTCTTTGGTGCCTTTCACAGATGCCTTGTGTGTTTTTAAGAGAAGAGCATCCATAAATGATTTGGCCCAACAGAGGATGTTGACAATACATTTGCCAATTGAGGTTCGCTTCAATGCTGGTGCTGGTTGATGAAGTCAAGATGTTGTGGGAATTGGATCTCACAAACACTGATGGGTAACAGAAGACATGTGATCAGCTATTTGATGCTTAGTCCTTCGATAGAGATCCTTGGAGAACATAAGACTTATTTGCCTTTGGTATTCATCCTCCATGTGAGAAACCAAGCTCCTTTTTTGAAGCTCAGTAGACCAAGTTTGCTGCAATTTGTCTGGTACAAGTGAGAAACCAACGTGCCACTCTTTGGCATTATTTTAGGTGCTGCCTATTTATATATTTAATCTAACCTGCAATACAATTTCTTCTAATTCTTGCATATGGCCAATAAGGATTGCGCTAAAGTTTAATGTCCAGTTTCTGCAGCCATGTGGCTGCCTCAGGGGTGAGATGATGGAGAGCTAAAAGTCATCCCGATAACTTCCGAAGGGGCAGTGCGACGTGATATGTTCCATCATCAGAACTCTTCCCAAGTCAGAAAGTGCATCCAGCCTCATCCTCTATCGGTGGAAGGTGCTACTGCAATAGCCCTGTCTAGTGCGGAGACTGTTGAGGGCTGTTCATTGCTAACATTGGATTGTGAAATCGGGTGGAGCAATGGATGGATCAGATACTATATGTTTATTAGGAGCTGCGGCAGCCTCCCAACTGGCCCTCCACAAGTTGGCTTCATTTTGATGGGATCCAGTAAGGTTCCATGGTGGTTTTCGGGACTTGAGGTGGCAGCGTGAATGTTCAGTGAGAAGGTGCTGGGCTGGAATTTTGGAAACCAAAATGTGGCTGAAGTATCAGGATGATAGCACATCCCTACGGATGCCTGGCAGAGCAATGTTGCAGAAGATAGGAAGCCACTCGGTCTTTGTTGGCTTGAGGGTTCCAGACACTATTATCATCGCGGCATTTAACTGAACATCGATGGCCTTCGTATGGGCACTTGCCAACTAGACTGACATGCAATACTCTGCCATCGAGTATATGAGGGCGAAAGTTGCCACGCGTAAGGTGTTAACGCCGGCTCCCCATGATGTTCCGGCCAGTTTCTGGATGAGGTTTACCTGCACCCTGACCTTCTCCTTGTATCTTTGCAGGTTTTCTTTGAAGGTCAGGTCAGGTATGGGAGCATGTGCCGGAGCAGCGCGTCGCTGCATCCCCTTTCTGCCGGTACTTCAGGGGCCTACGTCTGGCCGTCCCCCAGGCAGATGCATGGCCCATCCTCATCTCCTTGAGATGCTGATCAACCTGCTGCAACCATGAGGAACGTGGTCGGCCCATTGGCCTCCTCCACTCATGAGGCTCCCTCGCTGAGAGAATTTGGTGAGCAGGATCGGCGTCAGGAAAACGAGCCACATGCCCATTCAGCCACAGCTGATACTCACGGACTATGCAAGTAACAAATCTCATTTGAGTCTCTCTCAGCAACTGCTCGTTGGACACAAAGTCCGACCAGCGATAGCCACGGTTTCTCTGAAGAGACCTGGTACCAAAGGAATTAAGTCTCCATCTCAGATCCCTGGTCAGAATCCAAGTCTCACATCCAGAGAGCAAGACTGGAAGCACCAAGGACCTGAAGACCTTTGTCCTCCTGCACAGGTACCGGCAGCGCCACACTCCATGATCCAGTGAATCCATGACTACCCAGGTCCGACCCAGACAGCTGATGACCTATGGCTCACAGCCAGCAGAAACATGAATATCACTTCAAGGAAAGTGAATCTCTCCGTGACCTCAACAAACTCGCCACAAACACGTACAGACAGGATAGCCACATCCAATATGTCATTAAAAGCCTTGACCTTAGTTTTGACCCAGGAAACCCGTAATCCCAGCAGCTCGGACTCCTCATTCAGCACCGCAAGGGCCCCGAAAAGGAAATCTTGAGTCTCCACAACGATGAGTGCATCATCTGAAAAATCAAGATCAGATATCTTGCCATTCCCAAACAATGCACCACAGTCTGATCTCTCTGAAGTCCTCCCCAGAATCCTGCTCATACCAATGCTGAAAAGTGTGCGGGCCAGTACACACCCCTGCCAAACTCCAGCAGCAACTGGAAATAAGTCAGAGATGGTATCACATCTCACAGCATTCTCTGTGCCAGAGTATAGTTCAGACATCACATTGATCAGTTTTCGTGGCACCCCACGAACACCAAAAATCCTCCAGAGGGCATCCCGATTCACTGAATCAAACACATTACAGAGATCAACATATGCTGCAAGCAGCCCCTGCCAAAACTCTCGTCTGGGTTCAGTGAGGACCCGAAGAGCAAGGATACAGTCAATCGTTGACCTCTGGTATAAAGCCTGACTGCTCTGGATCCGGGTGCTCAAGCAGATGGTGGCGAACCCTATCAAGAATTATCCGAGCAAAGACCTTTCCCGGCGCTGAGAGCAGTGTCACCCCTCGGTAGTTGTTGCAGTCTTTGCGATGACCCTTCCCTTTCCAGAGAGGGAAGGCAAGGCCCCTCTTCCAGTCAGTTGGAATGCCGGTGTTCCAGACAGAGCACAGAACTGCATGCAACGACATGAGTACAGCATTTCCAAAAGCCTTGAGAAGTTTAGCATGGATGCCACAGATCCCAGGAGCTATACCCCATTTCAACCAGTTCACCGCAGCCTGTGTTTCCACAAACAATGGTGGACCACAATTGATCGGAGGGTCAGCGTTAGGGATAATAACACCCCTGATGTCCAACTCGACAGTTGGTGGATCAGCCTGGTACAACCGCTCAAAGTAACTGGCCCATCAGGCCTTCACTTCTAACTACTCTGTCAAGAGCGCACCACACTCTGCTCCAACTGCAGTACACAGAATGATGGGCTTGGAGGAAAGCAATGCAGGAGTTCCCTTGTAAGCAGGACGAGAATCGCCTGACCACAGGTGATGCTCTACTCCTTCACAGATTCCTCGCACATAGGCCTCCTTGTCCACCCTTAGTGAACGTGGAATTTTATGCCTTCGCTCCCTGAACAGCTCAGCTCTGCCATTCAGCCTGGACCTGCGACTCTGGTCAATGGTATCCAGTGTCTCTTGAGAGAAAAAATTCTTCTTCCCCCTCCGGTGAGTTCCAAGACATCTACCGGCAAAATCAAGGATGGTGGTCTTGAAGGCACTCCACAACTCTTCAGGATTTCCCAAAGCACCCAGACCCCCGAAATCTCCACTCAGCCTGTTCGCTTACTCCTCGGCTACCCTCTCATCCTTGAGGTTGCCAACATCCAGCCTCGGCTGGGATGGTAGCATTCTCCTAGTTTTAAGCTGCAACTTCAGAGTTGCTACAACAAGCCTGTGGTCAATATTGAGGAACTGAGCACTCCGCTATACCCTGCAGTTCTGGATTATTCCACAGTGACCATCAACGAGCATATGGTCAAACTCCTTTGCCACACCACCAGCATTGGAATACAAAGTCCAGCGATGAACCTGTGGGTGCTGAAACTATGCACCAGCCACCCTAAGTCCAAGACTTCTTGCAAAGTCAAGGAACTTAGTGCTATTCTGGTTCACATTTCCAGACCCATGGGGACCAACACATGTCTCGTTACCATCTCTATCAGTTCCAGGCGATGCATTGAAATCCCCCAAGATGAGAAGAGTATCTCGCCTGGGGCACTAATCAACCACAGACTCGAGTGTGGCATGCAATGCATCCTTCAAGGTGAGATCACTTGCCTCAGTCGGAGCATAAACAGAGACCAGGGAAATGACACACAAGGAGTGACGAATCCTTATTCTCATAATACGCCCGTTGACCGGTGTTACCTCAATTATCATTGGAATCAGCTTATTGGACCCAGCTACAGCAACTCCTTGGGCATGGTAACCATCAGAGCGACCAGACCAATCATAGGTGTAACCACCCGCTATGATTTCACCACAATCCATTCTCCGAACCTCAGAGAGTGCTGCAATACTGATATTCAAACGCTTGAGCTCAGATGATAACAGAGACAGGTGATCATCCTCTCTTAGGGATAGGACATTCCAGGCACCCATCCAAAGGGACTGCCTCTGGTTAACCCAAGGAGACTGCCGTCGAGTGGATGACACCTCAGCACCACCCCAACACACACAATACCACAATCTGACCCATGAAGGTTACCCCCTGGTTTCCCTCCAATCATCAAGATTGGGAGTCCCGAAGGCTTTGCCCCAATCCCGTCATCAGGTGAGCTGCCCTGCGAATGGCAGCTGCACACGACGTGCTCCCATAGAGTGGGTTTTCAGATATTTTTTTTCTGCTTTTTGTTTGTTTTAATGCATGAAAGGTTTTACGCCGGCCCACGTGCAAATTCTGCCACCAACCTCCTCATAAAAAGGAACCCAACTGCAGGAGGACGTCCGCAGACAGTTTGACACTAGATATGGATGGCCGTTGGCTCACAAGGAGCTCCTCCACCCTTTGAAGGTCAGGGTCCGGGTCAGGGTCAGGGTCAAATGTAACCCCAAAGTATTTGGGATATCAGAAATTTTCAACTTTCATTCCACAGACTGTCACATCCACCTCTGCATTTGCTGTGCGATTGTCAAGATGTTGGGTGCAGACCGGTTTTGTTGGGGTTTGGGTAGAGCTTCCATTTGTGCAAATACTCCTCCAGTATGCCCAGGTCTCGGGTGAGTTGCTTCCTGACAGATTTTAGGTCGGGTCCCTGCGATACGAGTGCTATATCATCAGCATAGGTGAGTTTGACGGAGGTCGTCATTGGCAGGTCGCGAGCATAGAGGTTAAAGAGGGCGGGGTCCAGAACAGATTATTGAAGGAGGCCATCGTTTAATGATCAAACACGGCAGATTTTTCCTTTGAGGCTTTTTCGGTCCGCGAGGAACACCAACTTCTACCTCAAATGTCAATACAATAGAAGTGTAAGAATGGGAACAACCACTCATCATTTACTATTCATTATTACTCAATTTCATCATTAATTTTGAAAATGTATTTTGGATGATTATTGTTGACATTAATTTAGTTATGTAGTATCAAAAGCTCTTCCTTTTCTCATTTTTAAAACCTCCATCGCTGTAAATTCATACCACGACTTATTAAATCAGGCCCTATAACATCTCTAATCCTTGATGGTAAATTTAATAAATCTGCTTTCCCATAATTGATTACCCCGTGCTGAAACCAGGAAGCCAACTTGCCTTCCAGTTTCACCACCAGTTTGTGAAATGTCAGGCTAAAGGTTTCAAAGCCCACATGAAGATTATTTCTACTATAATATCCATAATTAATGTTTTACCTTTATCTTACAATCACTGCAGAGTATCATCACTTGGCTGTGGTTGGCTCAAATGTTTGCTTTGAATTTGAATCCTCACTTCCCTTTTAAATATGAAATACATATTTTCTTCTGAATTATCTGGGTTATGGCATTCAATAATTATCATCATTGGGTTTTTATACACTCGAGTCCCACTATAAGGAGAAATTGCTATAACATCAAAATACAGGTGCCTTCTCCAATTTGAATCCCATTTTAAACGAAAACTTCACCTCAATATAACGAGGTGTGCATCGCTTCCAGGTGCTACAGGTGTTTGAGAAGGGAAAAAAATCGATATTTTGATATTTTCGTGTTACGAGAGACACACACCAACCAATCGTGTGAGGATGAGTGGTGCAGGATTTTTTAAGTTTGCCACTTTTTCTGCAGTGCCTTTGAGGATGCTAAGGTAGGTGTGGCAATCGTCGTGCACCCTAGACTCCAACCCTTGGAGATTTATTGAAGTGTGGTTTGGAAAGGTCTCTTGATGGCTGTGGAATTTACTAGCAGAAATCAAAAGATTTGTATTATGAAATGTGTATTGCCCCAATGACGGAGCTGAAAGAGCTCTATTCTTTCCAAAGTAAGTAGTCTTTTTAAACACTGTTGACTTGACTAGTTTAATTTGTATGGGGGGAGATTATAACTGCACACTCAACCCCCGACTGGACAGGAATACTTCTGAGTCCCATCCATCCAGTGCAAGTCTTTGGCACAAGTTGTGCAAAATATAAACATAGGGATGTATGGCATTTGCAAAATCCAAACACCCATCACTATACATGGGTGTGCTGTCCAAAGAACCAGATAACCATGGGTTGACTGGACAGATTGTATATAATCCAAGGAATGGTGAATCTGGTTCAGAGAACATGCATATGTCCATCTGGCTTTTCTGATCACCATATGATTGAAATGGAATGTATGTTACCCTTTCATTGCTGTAATAGTGCATACTGGACTTTCAATGTTAAACTATTCCAAGATGTACAGTTTAAAATTGCCTTCAGACTGGTATGGGAAAAATTCGAAAAAGCAAAAGAGTTCCTATCCTAATACTCGACAGTGTTGGGACTGTACAAAATCCCAAATTCGCATTTTCTGCCAACAATATTGCTCATGTGCTACCAGTGTAATGTCTGGTTTGATAATTGCTCTAAAAGCAGATGTACTTAAATATGAACAAGAAACTGGAACATCCAGTGGAAGTGATCACTATCAGCAGTTGATGGAAAAAAAAAGTCCCAACTGGCTGAACTAGTCAAAGAGCATGGGGCTGGAGCAATGGTTCATCTTCGGATGAGCAGAATTCAACTTGAGATTCCAAATAAGGATTTCTTCAACCTTGAGAAGGCCATCAAGACCTCTCGGCAGATTCACAGTTTACACTTCTTCTCACGTGCTTCTGACTTGCCAGAGTGACATTAAACACTCAATGCAAGATTTATACTCAAATCTGTTTACACCGAGAACTGTGGACAGAACGATTATAAATGAGATGATTGAACTTCTCCCATCTCTTTCTCAAGAGAAGCAACAGCAGCTCGAATGTGCATTTCGTTTGAGGAGCTCACTGCGGCATCAAAACTGCTTGAGGACAGCAAAGCCCCGGACTTGATGGACTTCCTGCCGAATTTCACAAAGCTTTTTGGAATTTCTCGTTCTGCTCCAATTTGGAGACCCTGCTTGAAAGCCTAGATCAATGTAAAATGCCCCTGAGTTCCAGGAGAGCTCTCTTGTGTCTCATCCCAAAGAGGGATTTGCAGCAGATTACAAACTGGTGGCCTGTGTCATTGCTAATTACTGATTATAAAATTGTGTCAAAAGTGCTTCCAATGCGTCTTAAAAATGTTATCTCTCTCCTGATTGGAAATTACCAAACATATTGCATACCTGAACGATCCATCTATGACAGTATTTTTGGGGTTAAAGACTTAATTGCCATCAGTCAAACCATGCCTCATGGTTTTGGGTTATTACTCCTGGATCAGGAAAAAGCTTTTGACAGTGTGAATCATTCCTTCTTATTTGCAGTTCTTACTAGAGCAGGTTTTTGGGAAAAATTCATATCTTGCATAAAACTTTTGTAAAGAAATGCATCATGCCTGTTGAAAGTAAATATTAGTTTGTGTCATCCCTTTCTTTTTCAGCGTGGTATCCGTCAGGGTTGTCCACTGTCAGGCATGTTGTACACAGTTTCTGTTAAACCCCCACTGGCTCTCCTTCGTACTTCCTTATCTGGGCTATCCTTGTCAAACATTCCTAACATTGTTACTTCAGCGTATGTGGATGACGTGTGTTGTGGTTAAAAACCAGAAAGATGTTATTGAGCTATCCTGTTGTCTTGCCAAATTTGAACTTGCCTCATCAGCTAGAGTAAATTTGAACAAGAGTGTAGCTCTTTGGCTATACCCAGATACACCCTCCTCATCACACTCTTCATGTGGCACTTCTCCCAACTCTTCCAGGAGGAATGTTATGGAAAACGGATGGGTTTAAATACTTAGGAATCAATTTGGGAGCTACAAGATATATGCAAAAGAATTGGGATGGGTTCCTAGATAACATTAAGCAGAAACTATCAAGGTGGAAAGGAATTCTCCAGTTCTTGTCACTTAAGGCACGGGTAACAATCATAAATAACCTTGTACTTCCAACCGTATGGCACAAGGTCATCGCACTCCAGCCTCCTCAAGTTGTGATCACAAGCATTCACAAGGGTCTCATTGATTTTTTCTGGGGAGGCCACTACTGTCTCAAACTAGATGTATTGTGCAGGCCACGAATGTCTGGTGGCCAAAACTTGGTGCATGTCCCGAGTCGAATCATGGCTTTTCGACTAATGACAATAAAATGTCGACTATATGGTGAAGTAGTGTCCTGGCGTCCTCTCACTAATACCTTGCTCAGGCAAACTGTTGGAATGGACTATGACCGGGAACTCTTCCTCACGGACCTGGAGCAGGTTGATAAATTTCGGCTCCCTGCTTTTCATCAATCTCTTCTGAATGCCTGGCAAGCTGTTGGAGTGCAGCGGCTAGAGATATCTGATGATGCCAGGAAGTTTGCGCATGAGCCACTATTCCAAAATTCATTATTTGCTTGAATATCGACCAGCGGATCTTTCATTGAATACTTTACAAATAGTGGAATATACAATGTGCAAGATCTTATGGAGCCTTCCTTGAAGCAATAGTTGCCTGCTGGCTCAGTTTCTAAAAAAAATGGATTGCATTCAATTAGAGTAGTGGGTAATGTCATGAAGATAGTAACCCAGACTTTTCTACATTTAAATATTGGGTGGAATGGAGTAAGTGAAGAAGTAGATTTTCTCCTAAACTTCCCAGAACTTTCAATCACTGCGCAAAAACACCATGACGTGTTCTCTTCAAACAGTGCCGAGTCTGGTGTGTTCCACGTCATGGGGAAAAAAAACAAGATATGGAATTTGTCTAAAAGTGTGTTTACAAGGGCTGTATGGCACCGTTAAGAAACCAATGGAAAGAGACTTTACCTGCAGGAGCTTTCCTCACTGCAAATTGGAAGGTGATGTATAGATCTCCGACTGTTGGTCGCATGGGAGACTTAAATTGGAGACTGGTCCATCAAGCCATGGCTACACAGGTGTTACTCCAGAAGTTTAACCTTCTGTGTCTAATTTATGTCCCTTTTGTAAGAACATGGGAAATTTGTATCATGCGTTTATTGAGTGCAAGAAATTGCCACCTCTGTTTCTGTATCTGACTCGTATTTTTTGTAAATTTAAAATTTTTATTTTCCAATCTTTGTTTATGGGCTTGCTTTTAAAACTGGAAACTAATCTGTGGTTTTGCTTTTGAATTTCTCACTTGGCAGTGCTAAGCTTGCAATTTATAAGATGAGAAAAACCAAATTGGTGAATAAGAAAAATTAAAATGCACTTTTTTGTTTCAAAGGCATGGTGTCTGCTCATATAAAACGAGAACATGCATATCATGTAAACATTGGTAGTCTTCCTGTGTTTGAAGACTTATGGTGTAATGGAGGTGTCCTGTATAAATATATTGAGAATGAAGTTTACATTTTTTGTGAGGTTGCAACAATGCGATTGACCTTTGAACCTTAATTGTTCATCGGACCCAGTTTGAGCAGCTGCACTTAAAAATGACACACTTGATTCTTATGGTTTGATGGTTTTTAAGAACCTCAGGCAAATGATGCCTGAAAAAAAAACATTTCAAATCTGCTTTGTAAAATGTTTTTTTTATACTTTTATAATAAAAGGACGTAAAGTCAAGTCAGTCTCTGTCTCTGTCTCTGTCTCTGTCTCTGTCTCTGTCTCTGTCTCTCTCTCTCTCTCTCTCTCTCTCTCTCCTCTCTCTCTCTCTCTTCTCTCTCTCTCTCTCTCTCTCTCTATATCTCTATATCTCTATATCTCTATATCTCTATATCTCTATATCTCTATATCTCTATATCACTCTTATCTCTTATCTCTATCTCTATCTCTATCTCATCTCTATCTCCTATCCTTCTCCTCTCCTCTCTCTCTCCTCTCCTCTCCTTCTCTCTCTCTCTCTCTCTCTCTTCTCTCCCTCTCCCTCTGTCTCTTGTCTCTGTCTCTGTCTCCTCTATCTCTCTCTCTCTCTCTCTCTATCTCTTCTCTCTCCTCTCTCTCTCTCTTCTCTCCTCTCTCTTCCCTCTCCCCTCTGTCTCTGTCTCCTGTCCTCTCCTCCTCTCTCTCCTTCTCTCTCTCTCTCTCTCTCTCTCTCTCGTCTCTCTCTCTCTCCTTCTCTCTCTCCCCCTCCTCCCTGTTCTCTCTGTCTCCTATCTCTCTCTCTTCTCTCTCTCTCTTCTCCTCTCTCTCTCTCTCTCTCTTTTTCTCTTCCTCTGTCTTCTTTCTCTCCCTCTGTCTCTGTCTCCTCTATCTCTATCTCTATTCTATCTCTACTCTATCTATCTCTATCTCTCTCATCTCTCTCTCTCTCTCTCTTCTCTCTCTTCTCTCTCTCTCTCTCTTCTCTCTCTCTCTCTCTCTCTTCTCTCCTCTGTCTCTGTCTCTGTCTCCTCTATCTCTATCTCTATCTCTATCTCTCTATCTCTCTCTATATCGCTCTCTATCTCTCTCTATCTCTTCTCTATCTCTCTCTATCTCCTCTCTCTAATCTCTCATCTCTCTATCTCTCATCTTATCTCTATATCTCTCTATATCTCTCTATATCTCTCTATATATCTCTCTAATTATCTCTCTATATCTCTTATATATCTCTTATATATCTCTCTATATATCTCTCTATATGTCTCTCTATATTATCTCTCTATATATTTCTCTCTCTCTTCTTCTCTCTATCTTCTATCTCTATCTCCATCCATCTCTCATCTCCATCTCCATCTCCATCTCCATCTCCATCTCCATCTTCCATCTCCATTTCCATCCATCTCCATCTCCATCTCCATCTCCATCTCCCCATCTCCATCTCCATCTCCGATCTCCATCTCCATCTCCATCTCTATCTCTAATCTCATCTATCTCTTCTCTCCCTTCTCTCTTCTCTTTCTCTTTTCTCTCTTTCTCTCTTTTTTTCTCTTTTCTTCTTTTCTTTCTCTTCTTCTCATTTTCTTTTCTTCTTTCTCTTTTTCTTTTTCTTTTTCTTTCTCTCTTTCTCTTTTCTCTTTCTCTTTTCTCTTTTCTCTTTTCTCTTTTCTTCTTTTTTCCTTTTTCTTTTTCTTTCTCTTTCTCTCTCGTTGCTCCTCCCCCAACCCCCCCTCTCTCTGTCTCTCCCTCCCCAACCCCCCTTCTCTCTCTCTCTTGTCTATCTCTCTCTCTGTCTCTCTCTCTCTCTGTCTCTCCTCCCTCCCAACACCCCTCTCTCTCTCTCTCTCCTCCTC
>CM068957.1:134806441-134825996 GCA_035128595.1 Eptatretus atami
CAGTGGCACAGCTACCTCATGGAGAAATGATGCAACCAGTAGCCTCGTGCTGCATCAGCCCCGAAGGTAAGGGTGAGGGAAGCAGGTGTGTGTGTGGAGGAAAGGGTACCTGTTTGCTCTATTTACCTGTGGTTTCTCGCTCCTTGTCATCAATCAGACCCATCCCAGACCTCTGCAATGTGAGGTCTTCAACATCCACAGTGCCAAGATGGTGATTCTGTTCTGCAAGGATCTCTCCGCCATTGGATCTGAAAAATAATGTTTGTAAACAGGTAAATTACCTCTGAGTACTGTTGTTCGGAGTACTGCTGTTTCACTGTTTTATTTAATTAATAAATTTACATTAGGATACATCTCAGCACTGGGGATACACAGCACGTCTTGCTTGTACACAGCACGACTCACTCGTGCACCGCACGACCCCTTTTTGCCGGGTTTACCTGCTGTGGTTAAACTGATCCAAAAGGTCCTTCCCAACAAGAGACCCAAAAGGACTCGGTGGCCATATCCTCGCGGGGCCCAACGATGCCTTCAGTGCTCCTGTAGTTGTTGAGAAATGTTTATTTAAGTAACAAACTCTGCAAGTGAAACACGTCCACTGTTGTGGAAGCGTGACGTCATAAACGTGTCGCCCTTGACAACAGAGCTTGTTTGTAGTGCGTCCATGGTTACAATGTTTGTTCCTTGTCCCAGTTGCTGTGAAAGAATAAGGAATGA
Source organism: Eptatretus atami (assembly GCA_035128595.1). Taxonomy (NCBI): domain Eukaryota; kingdom Metazoa; phylum Chordata; class Myxini; order Myxiniformes; family Myxinidae; genus Eptatretus; species Eptatretus atami. The sequence continues at coordinate 134,807,159 of CM068957.1, forward strand.
CATGAGTGCGCGTCGGTTTTTCTCATTCAAACTAAACTTTCACACTTTGTATTCATTTTAAATCATGAACACGATTTTAACCCAAAACTCATTTTTAAATATGAAATATTTATTTATTTTATTTTAAAAACCCATCGTGCTTTGAGTTTCCCGGTAATTTTAACATCTGTCGAGGAGATTACAGGTGTCAGTGTTGGGGTCTCTGTTCAAGTAATAGTTCATGATGGAAACATCTTTTATTTTATTCACACGAATGTTGGAAGTATTCACGTTGGGGGGGCGGGGGGGGGGGGGGGTCAGGGTTTTCTCTTCACGTGAGAGGGGTAATGATTCCAACTGAAGGAAAGCGACATTCTCTTCTCTGCTCCTCTCTTCTCTCTCTCTCTTTTCTCTCTCCTCTCTTCTCTCTCTCCTCTCTCTCCATTCTCCTTTCTCTCTCCTTTCTCTCCTCTCTCTTCTCTCTCTTTCTTCTCTCTGTTCTTTCTCTCTTCTCTCTCTTTTCTCTCTTCCCTCTCTCCTCTCTCTGTTCTTCTCTCTTCTCTTATCTCTTCTTCTCTCTTCTCTCTCTTCTTCTCACTCTTATCTCTCTCTTCTCTCTCTTCTCTCTCCTCTCTCTCTCCCTCTCTTTTCTCTGTCCTCTCTGTCTCTCCTCTCTCTTCTCTCTCTTTTTTCTCTCCTCTCTTTTCTCTCTCCTCTCTCTCCATTCTCCTTTCTCTCTCCTTTCTCTCCTCTCTCTCCTGCCTCTTTTATCTCCTCTCTCTTCTCTCTCTTCTCTCTTTCTCTCTTCTCTCTTCTCTCTCTCCTCTCTCTGTTCTTCTCTCTTCTCTCTTCTCTCTCTCCTCACTCTTATCTCTCCTCTCTGTTCTCCTCTCTTCTCTCTCCTCTCTTCTCTCTCCTCTCTCTTCTCTCTCCTCTCTCTCTCGCTCTCTTCTCTTCTCTCCTCTCTCTCCTCTCTCTCTTCTCTCTCTTCTCTCTGTTCTTCTCTCCTCTCTCTTCTTCTCTCTTCTCTTCTCTCTTCCCTCTCGTCTCTCTTCTCTTCTCTTTTCTCTCTCCTCTCTCTCTCTGTTCTTCTCTCCTCTCTTCTCTTTTCTCTCTTCTCTCTCCTCTCTCTCTTCTCTCTGTTCTTCTCCCTTCTCTTCTCTCTCTTCTTTCTCCTCTCTCTCCTCTTCTCTCTTTCTTCTCTCTCTTTTCTCTCTCTCTTCTCTCTCTCTCTTTTTTCTCTTCTCTTCTTTCTTTCTCTCTCTTCTCTTTTTCTCTCTCTCCTTCTTTCCTCTTCCTCTCTTCTTTCTCTCTCTCTTTTCTCTTTCCTCTCTCTCCTCCTTTTCTCTCTCTCTTTTCTCTCTCTTTCTTCTCTCTTTTCTTCTCTTTCTCTTCTCTCTTCCTCTCTTCTCTTCTTCTTCTCTCCTTCTTCTTTCTCTCTCTCTCTCTCTTCTTTCTCTCTTTTCCTCTCTCTTCTCTCTTTCTTCTCTCCTTTTTTCTCTCCTTCTCTCTCTCCTCTCTCTCCTCTCTCTCCTCTCCTCTCCTCTCTTCCTCTCTCCTTTCCTCTTCTCTTCTCTCTCTCTGTTCTTCTCTCCTCTCTTCTCTTTTCTCTCTTCTTCTCTTCTCTCGTCTCTCTCTTCTCTTTTCTCTCTGTTCTTCTCTCCTCTCTTCTCTTTTCTCTCTTCTCTCTCTTCTCTCTCTTCCTCTCTCTTCTCTTCTCTGTTCTTCTCTCTTCTCTCTCCTCTTTTCTCTCTCTCTTCTCTCTCTTTTCTCTCTCTCTCTCTTCTCTCTCTTCTTCTCTTCTCTCTCTCTCTCTCCCTCCTCCTCCTCCTCCTCCTCCTCCTCCGTCTCCTCTATCTCCGTCTCCTCTATCTCCGTCTCCTCTATCTCCGTCTCCTCTATCTCCTCTCTCTATCTCGTCTCCTCTATCTCCGTCTCCTCTATCTCCTCTCCTCTATCTCCGTCTCCTCTATCTCCGTCTCCTCTATCTCCGTCTCCTCTATCTCCGTCTCCTCTATCTCCGTCTCCTCTATCTCCGTCTCCTCTATCTCCTATCTCCGTCTCCTCTATCTCCGTCTCCTCTATCTCGTCCCTATCTCCGTCTCCTCTTATCTCCGTTCTCCCTATCTCCGTCTCCTCTATCCTCGTCTCCCTCTATCTCCGTTCTCTCTATCTCCGTCTCCTCTATCTCCGTCTCCTCTATCTCTCTCCTCTATCTCCGTTCCCTATCTCCGCTCCTCTATCTCCGTCTCCTCTATCTCCTCTCCTCTATCTCCGCTCCTCTTATCTCGTCTCCTCTATCTCCGTCTCCTCTATCTCCGTCTCTCTTATATCTCCGTCTCCTCTATCTCCTCTCCCTATCTCCGTCTCCTCTATCTCCGTCTCCTCTATCCCATCTCCGTCTCCTCTATCTCCGTCTCCTCTATCTCCGTCTCCTCTATCTCCGTCTCCTCTATCTCCGTCTCCTCTATCTCCGTTCTCCTCTATCTCCGTCTCCTCTATCTCCGTCTCCTCTATCTCCGTCTCCTTATCTCCGTCTCCTCTATCTCCGTCTCCTCTATCTCCGTCTCCTCATCTCCGTCTCCTCTCTCCTCTCTCTCTCTCTTCTCTCTCTCTCTCTCTCTCTCTCTCTCTCCTCTCTCTCTCTCTCTCTCTGTTATCCCTCTATCCCCTCCCTCTCCTCTCTCTCTCTAGATCTATCTCTATCTCCTCTCGCACTCTCTCGCACTCTCTCGCACTCTCTCGCACTCTCTCGCACTCTCTCGCACTCTCTCGCATCTCTCGCACTCTCTCGCACTCTCTCGCACCTCTCGCACTCTCTCTTCTCTTTCTCTTTTTCTTTTCTTCTCTCTCTCTGTCTCTCCTCCCCAACCCCCCCCCCCCCCCCCTCTCTCTCTCTCTCTCTCTCTCTCTCTCTCTCTCTCTCTCTCTCTCTCTCTCTCTCGCTTTCTCTGTCTGTCTCCCTCCACTCCCCCATGCCCGTCTCGTCCGGCCGAGAACGTTCCATCTATCCGAAATCAAACCTACACGAGACACTTTCCTCTGCACCTTCGTGTCGGATAATTCCGAACTAAATTAAAAACGTTTTATATTGAACTACAAAGAGCAATCAGAATTGTAGACTTTCGTCCAGTCTCGTTTAGCCTAAGTCACATTTGCTCTACGCGCAGGATACGGTGGCTGTACCCTCTGAATTGACAGAAACGTGCGGCGGCCGTAGAGTTTCTGCGGTGGCCTCAGGGTGGCCCTAAGCCATTTGGCTATATTTTACAGGCCGTAGGGGTCGCCGTGGAATATTTAAACGCGGAGTTATAACTTTTTTCATTTCTACGTTCACCGTAGCAATTCGACAAGCCGAAAAAAAACTGGTAAAATAAATAAATAAATAAATTAACCCATTCGTTACCGTCCGTCTGGCCGCACGTTCGCCTTAGGGCCCCCTGCCGTCGCCTTGCGGGCACCTGAGGCTACCTTGCGTCTGCCTTGAAAATTCTATGGCCACCGCAGGGCTCCCTTAAGGTCACCGTGCGACATCAAATCAAAGACGGTACGGCAACCGCACGTTTTCGGTCTCCACAATTTCTAATACGCCGTGCGCTCCCCGAAAAATAAAAACATATGTGACTGCTACATTGTTGAACCGTGGAAATACTGCGGCCGCCGTATAATTGCTAGTGGCTGTAGATTTTGGAGACCCCACGGCCGCCGTGGCAAATGTGACTTCGGCCTTAGTGAGGTGTTTGTGTTGTTTTATCGAACGTACTTTGTAGACGTACTAACATTCTAAATTGTACATACTCTGTGGAGGTACTCGGTTAAAAATGATAACATTTAACACTGGCCACTATCTGATGGCGTTTGTGGTCTATGTTAGCACATTATGTGTGGACAGACAGATGGACCCAAAATGCAATACCTCTCATGTGGTGAGGGTAGAAATGTAAAGTTGTCCTTTCTTCAACTGCTTTGACTATCTCATTTGTTGAATCGTTTGAACACCTCATGTATGTTGACCCATTTGCATGTTGTGAATATTTTAACATGACCTCCTTACAATTTTGCATATAATTCATTCCCAAAATTACAGGAATTATAATTAATACTCTTTCTATTGTTTATGCTGCCATTAACGATCGAGTCATAAATCTTTCTCCACACCATTCTGTGCACCTTAACTATTTCGAAACATTGAATACATTTGTGATTTTTTAAAATGTTGACAATGCTGGTAACTGAACATTTTTTTTTTCTGATTAACTAACCCCCATGCTTAAGGACATGCTTTCCTAATATGACATTGAAAAATCCATGAGCCGAACTCTTCCACGAGCCTCGATCAGGGATACACAAAACATTTTATGGAATCTGGTTTCCTTTCAATATGCTTTTAATCTTAAAGGTTACAGGTAGTGGGGAGAGAATTTGAATGTATTGTCTTCTTTGCTCATCTAATATACTCGTATGTTCAGCAAGTGATGCTGCCCATTTTCTGTCTTAAATAAGATATCAACTGAACTTTTTTTTTGATCCAGAGATGTTGAATTTCATGAAAGAACATGATCAGAGTAAAGAGTGGAAAATCAACAAATAAACAATGGGTGGTGGACATTGGCAATCAAGTGACATGTTGATGAGAGAGAGAGAGAGAGAGAGAGAAGGAGAGAGAGAGGAGAGAGAGAGAGAGGAGAGAGAGAGAGAGGAGAGAGAGAGAGAAGAGAGAGAAGAGAGAGAGAGAGAGAGAGGGAGAAACGAGGAAACGAGACAGAGAGACCAGAAACAGAGAGAGAGAGAGAGAGCGGAAACGAGAGAGAGAGAAAAGAGAGAGAAAGAGGAGAGAGAGAGAGAAGAGAGAGAGAGAGAGAAGAGAAGAGAGAAGAAGAGAGAGAGAGAGAAGAGAGAGAGAGAGATAGATTAGAGAAAATATAAAATATAAAACACAAATAAATCTCAGTCAACTATAAGAGGAAACAAGTGGAGCTATATTCAAAGTACACTGGCCCCATGCCAACTAAATAAATAACCAATCCTCCAGCGCACACCATTTCCTGGGCACCTTCGATGCCCGGCGATGTCGCTGTGCATCACATGGAGACAGAATTGGGAGGGAGCAGTGTACAATAATTGACTGATTGTGTAATTAAAATAAATAAATAATAATTGTAACATAATTTCTTAATCAATTGGCTAATAGTATACCTAAACCACCAGTGTTTCATCCAAATCTGTAACTTGTTGAAGATTAAGTGATTAATCGAAAAATGAATAATTAATCAATTAATTGATTAATCAAGAAATTAAACCTACCATTTATAGCCAAATGACTTGTTATGGAATTGGGAAGGAGTGGTGTACAACAAACGGAGTAAAAACTGAGTACTCCCTTCCTTGGGTGCCTGGCGATGACGTCATGCATCAATCACCTGTTCATGAAAATGGGAAGGAGCGGTGTACAATATGAGGGAGTATTTAAATGTCATGTTAAAAGACTGGAGGAAAACTGTTAAAGGGCAGAATCAGGGAAGTAATAATTGCACAAATGAGAAAATAGGGGGAACATGGGTTGAAGGTAGGAAGAAGACTTGGACTTGGGATAGCTTAAGAAGGAATTGATGACTGCTTCAATGCATGCAACTTGGTTAGCCTGAGGAAAGCAAATGTGCACAAAAGTAGGATGACAAATCCATTAACTTTTCCATAGCAAGAGGAAGACGCCCTGTGGCCTTGTCTCTTGCTGAGAGGTGCCAATGAGTGAGGTGAGCTCCGCCTGACTTCTCCCCCTCCAGGTTGATGAGATGTGATTCAGAAACAGTTTCCTCTGTAGGCTGTCCATTTTACATCGCATCGCAGATGAAAACTTCATATGCTGCTGCTTCTCATGAGATGCAAGGCCAGTCGCTTGAAAATCGAGTCCTGGCCAAATGCCATTTGCCCTGATTCAAAGGGCATTTCAGTTGAGAAATAGAATCGTGTATGATATATTTGAGCCATGGAAAAAATATTCCTGTATGATGACTTGTAACAGGCTGGCACTAATTTGTCTGTTCGTTGTGGATATTGTTACTCTACGTGTTTCTTTTTTGCCCCCCGGATTACGGTGGTGATCACCACTTGAAAAGTGAGTGACCATTTCAGGACATTGGCAGAGATAGTTGGACCACAACTCTCCTTTTTTTCAAGTAACTGGTCATGGTTTCCTCAAAAAGAATTTTGAAACTGAAATATCTCTTTCGTGAGTTTTGATGTGAAGGTCTTAATAATCAAGCAAATACTCCCTATCCACTTCACACAAACTTGAGAGATCAATGGTCTTGATTTTCAAGGTGGTTTTTTTTAATTAAAATACTGAAACATTGTTTAATATTGAGCATCTTAATAACAGTTAAAAGATCGGTTGCACCAATAAGGAGATATTAATAAATTAAGTACATCAGAGAGGAAGTCAAAAAGTTTTACCTTTAAAAATATATATATTCTAATGGCATCAAAAACGTCACCCACTCCTTGTGTGACACGAGCTGCAAACTACATGGAACAGGACTAGCATATTTGCCGACATTCACTAATCAAGATCATTGCTTGATGGTTGGGGAGAAAGAAAATTGAAATTTACAAGTAATGTCATCAGTGGATATTTCATTTTGGGCTGTGCAAAATTCTAAAACTACATTGTGTGTGTGTGTGTGTGTCATCGTTTTTTTTTTTAAATCTCCGTATGCAGGTTTCAGAAGATGAAACGGACTCTCCCAGGTCTTGAAGTATCTACTTTCGTTTCTCAATCTACTTATGATTTTCTCAACCTCTGAAGAGAGGGAATAGGCTGCAGTCTGCCGATTTGAGGATAATGGATGTCACAGCAAAGGGTGGAGTTGTCGGCAAGTTGATAAAGGGGATTTTCCAGAGTCAGAGAGGTCGTTGATGAAGATTAGGAATAGAATTGGGTCCAGAACACTGCCTTGCGGTACTCCAGCCTGAACTGGGAGAGGAGATGAAAGGATTCCATTGAGAGCCACACGTTGGCTACCGGAGTAGAGGAAGTCAGTAAGCCATGTGTGGAGTTGGCTTTGAAAGACATAAGCAGAGAGTTTTGAGAGCCCTATGCCAGACTGTATCGAAAGTTTGAGCCACGTCTACAGAGACATTGAGGGCCTCTTTCCATTATTGGGAGAGTAGACGCAGCATGTCCAAGGTAGAGTGACATGGTCTTAATCCGATTTGGTGATCTGAGATGACAGCATTGTAAAAAAAAAGAACGATTTCATATCAACTGCGATGATGGATTCCATGATCTTGCTGATGATTACAAGTATAAAGCTAATATGTCTGTCATTGAGGGCATCTGTTTCTTCACCTTTCAAGTAATGCAGTGATGTTGGCTAACTTCTAAGCAGATGGAAGATGACCTACGGCAAATGATGGGGTTAGAAAATCAGAAAGAGGATGTGCAAGAGTAGCAGAGTAGGTTTTTCGGACACGTCAGCTTATGCCGTCCGGTCCAGTTGCACAATCCAAGTCGAGGGTTGCCATAAACTTCTCCACCTTCTCAGATTCAAAATACACAGTCCAGTCCAGGAGCAGTTGGGTGTGACTGGTTAGGGTGGGTACAAAGAGTGAGGGGTTCGAGAGACAATATTTGGAAGAAAAGAGAGAAATGAGGCATTCGCCATTCTCATGATCAGAGTCGGCTGTGGTGCCATTTGAAAAGATGGAAGAGAAGGAGGGGGAGCGTGTTCCAGGGACAGATTTAACAAGGTGCCATTACGTTTTTGAGATGGAAGAAAATATTGAAATTTAAATTTTGAGGTTGGACAAGTGTGTTTCTCTTGCTCACCTGAGAGTGGGTACACATACAGTATGTTGTGGAATTTGTGGAGTGATCTGAGATCGCCTTAAGTCGGGTTTGCTTTTCAGGAAGAGAAGGAGAGTTGTTTCAAGGCAACTGCCTCATCCCAGGACTCGGTGTACCATGGTAGGGAAGAAGGTGGGGAAGATAACTGAAATCGAGATGGGATGGATCTGTGCATAAGAGAGCAGGTTTCTGTGGAAGAATTCCCAGGCTGAATTGATATCAGGGGCAGTTGATATAGGAGACCAGTCTTGAAGTGAGATGGCTGCTTGCATTCCCTGCCAATCTGCATGAACTGCCAGACTCGTCAGTGCAGAGGTAGCTCTCTGAGAATAGCCAGAGGGATGTTGTCCATCACAAGCCCAAGGATGAGCAGGAGAAATTTTTGGGACAGATTGTCATCACAAAGTCCAGAAGGGAGGATTTTCCATTGGGAGAAATCTGGGTCAGAAAGTTCACAGATTGAATCAGTCCCATGGAATCACAGAAGACCTTTGCTGAAACTACCATGGTGCCAACACCCAGCCAAGTTGCACGGTGACATTCAAAATCACTTTATATGAGGAGGAGACAGTTGGGATGAGTGGTTAAAAGTTTGTCCATGTTGTCTGAGAGAGAGATGCAGATGACACTGTCACTAGAGTCTAAAGAAAGTCTACACCTTCCTTCAAAATTTTCATCTTTTGTTGCCTTACAGCCTGGAATTAAATTGCATTAAATCACATTTTTTCCCCACCTTTATTTGCACTTCATAACCCTCAACTGCCAAGTGAAAAAGAAATTCTACAAATTTCAGAAAATTAATGAAAAATACAAAAGTAGAATATCTTGGTTGAGTAAGTGTCCACCCCCCCCCACCCCCCCCGAGTTAATAGTTGTTGGAAGCACATTTGATAGCAATAACAACTGTGAGTCTGTTGAGATATGTCTCTACCTACTTCACACACCTTGATTGGGCAATATTTGCTCATTCTTCTGGACAAACCTGTTCAAGCTCAGTCAAGTTGTGTGGGGAGGTGTGATGCTTGACTATCTAAATGAGACTATCTTGGTTGGATAAGTGTCCACCCCCCTTATAATAGCAATTGTAAATTAGCTCAGGTGTAACCAATCACCTTCAAAATCACACACCAAGTTAATTGGCCTCCATGTGTGTTAAATTGTAGTGATTCTGATTATTTCAGAGTAAAATCAGCTGTTCCTGTAGGTTTCCTCTGCTGGGTAGTGCATTTCACATCAAAGACTCAACTATGAGCACCAAGGAGTTTTCAAAAGACCTCCACGACAAAGTTGTGGGAAGGCTCAGATCAGGGGATGGGCATAAACATATGTCAAAGGCCTTGAATATCCCTTGGAGCACAGTCAAGACAATCATTATGAAGTGGAAGGTGTATGGTAACACAAAGATCCTGTCGAGATCAGGCCATCCCTCCAAACTGGACGACCAAGCAATTAGGAAACTGATCAGAGAGGCCACCAAGAGGCCAATGGCAACTTTGAAAGAGCTACAGGCCTTTATGGCAAAGACTAGTCATTGTGTGCATGTGACAACAATATCCCAAGCACTCCACAAGTCTGGCTTGTATGGTAGGGTAGCAAGAAGGAAGGCATTACTCAAAAAACCCCACCTTGAGTCTCGACTAAAAAAAAAAAATGACCGTTTTTACAGCCATTTTTCCCTGCTGTGCAGGGGTTGGGCTTTTTCTTGAGGCAATGATTTATGGCCGGATGCCCTTCCTGACGCCAACCCTGGTCGCCTCTTACGACACACAGGGATATGGTACACCTACTCTAACCGCGGCATACACCGGGACCAGTACACTGGTACTCATTTCGCCGACCTCAGAAGGATGACAGGCTGAGTCAACCCCCTGGTGTTAATTCAGCAGCCAACGGGGCTTGAACTCAGGACCCTGGGATCCCAAGCCGCCACCCTAACCACTAAGCCAACACCAGGCTTACCTTGAGTCTCGATTGAGGTATGCAAAAAAAACACCACTCTGGAGTTTCTGAAGCCATGTGGCAAAAAGTTTTGTAGTCTGATGAAACCAAGATGGAACTTTTCGGCCTAAATGCAAAACGTTACGTTTGGCGCAAACCCAACGCATCACTTCACCCAAAGAATATCATCTCTCCTGTGAAGCATGGTGGTGGCAGCATTATGTTATGGGGATGTTTCTCATCAACAGGGACTGAGGTGCTTGTCAGGATAGAAGGGAAAATGGATGGAGCAAAATACAAAAAAATCCTAGAGGAAAACTTGCTTCCCTTTGCAGAAAGCTGAAATTGGAACAGAAGTTCACCTTTCAGCATGATAACCCCAAGCACACAGCCAAAGCTGCACTGGAGTTGCAAAGGAACAAAAAGATAAATGTTCTTGAGTGGCACAGTCAGAGCCCAGACCTAAATCCAATTGAAAATTTGTGGCATGACTTGAAGATTGCTGTGCTTCAATGCAATCTGACTGAGCTTGAACAGTTTTGTAAGATGCTTATCCCATATCCCAACAGACTCACAGCTGTAATTGCTGTTGAAGGTGCTTCCACCAAGTATTAACTCAGCTGGGGTGGCCACTTATCTCACCAAGATAGTTTTGTATTTTTAAATAATTTCTGAAATTTGTAGAATTTTTCTTTCACTTGGAAGTTGTGGGTTAATATGTGTAAATAAAGGTGGAAAAAGTGTGATTTAATGCAATTTAGTTCCAGGCTATAAGGCAACAAAAGGTGAAAATTTTGAAAGGGGGTGTATAATTTTTACAGGTCAAGAACAACGTCAAAAGAGACAGATTTTTCATGCCGGTTATCCAAGGAGCAGGCCGTCAACAATGCAAAAACAAATTCGATAAATACAACACAACAAGGTTTTATTTATCATGGGAAATTGGATGAGAACACAAAAATCAGCACAGGAACGAAAATGTAGCAGTTCAGAAAATAACAATTCGGAAAACTAGCTCTGATGAGTTGGAAGCAGCAGCTGCAGATTCGACCACACGTGCTAAACTCTTTTTTTTTGACCAGCTTTTTGAGGCATGGTCATCTGACTGCTACCTGTGAGTGGTTTTAACCCCATAGAACGTGACAATACATTTGTGAACTTTTAGTTAATAAAACTTATGATTCTGAAACTGTCACAGACCAACACAGGGCACAGGCCTTGAAAAGGCCTGTGTTGATCTGTGATAGTTTTTATTATTCCTTTCCAGGACATGAATAATAGAAACTGTCATATCAACTGAAAATCTATTATTCCTGTCCTCTTTCTTAAAATAATTTTGCCAAATAAGCATCTTGTCCTGAATGACGTATTCACACTTTATGTTTGTGCTTCTCATACTTTTATATATATATATATGTTTTTTTTTACCTCCACCACCAAAGATGGATGGAGGTTATGATTTCACTCCTGTCTGTCTGTCTGTCTGTCTGGCTGGCTGCTTGTTCGTTTGTTACTTGCAAAATCGAAGATTTTTTAAGTATATTGGTCAGTCAGTTTTGCTATTCTGTCTGTCTGTTTGTTTGTTTGTCTGTTTATCGCCTACAGGTCACAATACTAAACTGATCGTCATGAAACTTTTCCAAGTTGTAGAGGTAGTTTCAACTGCGAAGCCTATTGATTTTGAGGTCAAAGGTCATCTTGAGGTCGAATTTATAAAATCGTCATTTTTCATACGAGTGACTTCAAATTTGAACAAGATTTTCATATTGTGTCACTGGATTTGGAAACCAAATATTTTTGAGGTCAAAAGGCCAAAGGTCAACTCAAGGTCAAACTTCTAAAATCATCAATTTTTATCTGAAAAAGTGTCAATTTTCATCCGATTGACCTATACATTAAACAGCAATTGCATAGTATATCACTAACTTGGGAAAGCAACTATTTTTGAGATCAAAAGGTCGTATTATCTCACTTAGTCTGAAACGGGGTCAACTCAAGGTCAAACTTCTAAAATAATGAATTTTCAACTGAAAAATCATCAATTTACATCCTATTAACTTGAAAGTTGAACAGGATTTGCATAGTCCATCTCTGAATTGGGAAAGCAACTATTTTTGAGGTCAAAATATCAGTCGTCAACTTATAATGAATTATGGCCTACAATCATCTATTTCAATCTGAAAAATAATTAATTTTTGTCCGATTTACCTGAGCTTTGATTAAGATAGTCAATTTTAATATTAACGAAATGTACAATTTGATGTATCCATGGCAACCTTTGGAGAGGGGGGTGGATTTTGCAAGTATCGTGTTCTGCACGACGTCTTTTTCTTGTTTGTCTGTTTGTTAACAAAATATCTCAAAACATTGTGGACGGATTCTGACGAAATTTGGTGAAGATCTTGGGTATATGACAAGGATTAAATGATAAGATTTAAGTGAAAATCCGGATCCGGATCTGGATACGAGCATTTTAAAGTAATTTTTCATTATTGAGAGATAAGGCCAAAGACAACAGATAGCAGGATATCTCAAATTTTTCATTATTGAGAGATAAGGCCAAAGACAACAGATAGCAGGATATCTCAAAAATTTCTGGACGGATTTGTACGAAACTTGGTGGGCAGGTTGGGTATGTAACAAGGAAAAATTTATTTGATTTTGGTGAAGAATCCGAATCTGGATCCAAAAAATTTTTCAGTGATCTTCACCATTGAGTGATAGGGCTAAAACGATATCTCAAAAAGTATTGGACAGATTTGTACGAAACTTGGTGGTTGAGTTGGTTAGGTGACAAGAACAAGCCGATTAAATTTTAGTCTGGGTTTTAATCTAGATCTGGCCTATCAGTGGGATGCAAAATGTGAAGTATTCAGCCTGGCGGCTGTATGCGCTCGATCGAGTGCCCTTCTAGTTTTATATTATTTTCTTATTTTAATAAAAAATGCATATATAATGATTTAATGTTGTATATACCTGTCCACAGCTCCCAGATGTGCCAGGGGAAGGTGAAACTGATGGAGGAGAAAATCTGGACTTTGGTGTAAAAGGTCAGGAACAAAAGGACTAACTGTACCTGAGAACTACATTTTTAAATCTTTGCAGTATAGTTCCCTCGGCAGTTTATATGGACTCACAGCAGAACCAAGTCATAAATCCTTTTGAATTTGAAGCACAAGAATGAAGATTTGTTATCTGAGCTAGTGTGTGTAACTCTTTTGAATGCATTTAAATTGAAAACAATGTTTACATAATTAACGTAACATTATACTTTTTCTTTTAGATTTTTGAAATACTGATATAGTACATACTTTTATGTACTGAATGTTTGACATGATCTGGAAAACAGGAATCCACCACCAACTAAGCCGACAGGTATCGGCAAATGTCCACCAGCTATCGCAATAAAAAATATCTTCCTCGGGAGAGAAGCATTATTGTTGACCTATTATAGTACTTGTGTTCTTTTCCTCTTTACATTTTCAAGATTAGTGTATTTTTTATTTTAGCCCCCTTTGGCTTAAGTCCGAAACGAGTGCTCATGGATTTGGTCTCGATTTTCGTGTGTGTGCATGCGTGTCTCCGCAGCCATATCTCGGACATGTATGGACTGATATTATTCCTACTTGGCAAAAAGACAACACACGATGGTGTACATATGCAAGTCATTTTTTTTTCGATATCACATCCAAAATGGCCGACTGGCGGCCCTTTTAGTTGTAAAAACACCTGATGTCGAATACGTCCTCAACGATTTCTTGGACATGCATTCACTGGCCTTGTTCAAACTTAGAAAACAGATAAGGAATGATGGCTTACATATGCACATCATTTTTTTTCGAGATCAGATCCAAGATGGCTGACTGGCGGCCATTTTAGTTGTAAAAAAAAAACCCTGATGTTGACCACGTCCTCAACCATTTCTTGGACATTCATGTCCCGATGTTTTTTATACTTGGCAAACAGATAAAGAAGGATGGCTTACATATGCACATCTCTTTTTTTTTCGATATCACATCCAAGATGCCCCACTGGCAGCCATTTTAGTTGTAAAAAAAAACCCCGATGTTGAACACGTCCTCAAGCATTTCTCAGACATGCATTTACCAATATTGTTCAAACTTGGCACACAGATAAATAAGTATGGCTTACATAAACACTTCATTTTTTTTCAAGATCAGATCCAAGATGGCTGACTGACGGCCATTTTATTACGTAAATGTGTCCCCAACCATTTCTCAGACATGCGTGATCCCATTTTGTTCAAACATGGCACAAGCACAGTATGTAATAGCATACATGTGCCCCTCACTATGTTTTGCGATCTGATCAAAGATGGCCGACTGGTAGACTAACGGCCATTTAATTGGACATAAATATTGGCTAGCCCTTTAATTCCAACAGCAAATTTATGACAACAATGGGGGCTATGACATTTTATGTTTTTTTTTTTACTTGGTTTTACTGCTTACACTTCCTCTCTTCAAAAGGCAGGCCTGATTCTTATTCTGGTGGAAATGTTCCTCTGAAAACTTTTTATGTTCACATCGACTTATTAGGGTAACCAGTTACCCAGGCTGGGTAACCTGTTATTTTTGTTAAGATTATTATTATTAGGTATCCAAGACTTCCAGGATGGTTACCTATCGTTTTTTTCTATTTTTTATTAGCTCACCTGGAACATAGTTCTGGGGAGCTTATGCGATGGTGCTTCTAGTTTTATATTATATGGACGGATGGATGGACGGTGCATCGTCCGTGCATTCATCCGTCTACAAATACTTGAAACGTCTTTTCTGAAACTACACGTACTATTTTGATGAATGTTTACCACAATCTTCATCACCGTGTATGTACCAAAGTTTGGTCATGGCATTAAAAAATAATAATTATAAAATTCGGACCCAAAAGGGATCTACTGGGGTTGCCCCCCAAAATAGGTATTTGCTTTCTTCTCAGAAATTACACATGTAATTCTGATGAAACTTGACCACAACCTTCATCACCTGTGATGAACCAAAGTTTATTCACGACATTAAAAAAGTCGGGGTCTGAAGGGGTCTCTGGAGGGAGTTTACGGGGGTGGGGGGGGGGGTTGCCCCCTCCAAAGAGATATTTGTTTTCTGCTCAGAAACGACACACATAATTCTGATGAGACTTGACTAAAACCTTCATCACCCATGATATTACCAAATCACGACATTCAAAAAGCCGGGGTCTGAGGGGTTCTACAGAGGAGTTTACGGGGTGGTTGCCCCCCTTAAAGAGATATTTGCTTTCTGCCAAGAAATGACAGACACAATTCTGATGAAACTTGACTACAACCTTCATCAGCCATGATGTACCAAAGCTTGTTCATGACATTTAAAAAATCGGGGTTTAAAGGTGTGTAAGGGGGGGTTGCCCCCCAAAATATGGATTTGCTTTATTCTCGGAAACAATTTCGATGAAACATCACCTGTGATGTACCAGGGGGCTTGAAACGACATGCTATTAAGTGGCTTGAACTCAAGACCCTTAGAACTTAAGCCAGCCACCTTTAACCATTAATCCAATGCCAGGCTTTTAACATTGACTAATGCTCTGTGAAAAGCCTGCACTGTATATGGATCATATCAGGAATAAGTACTTTATATGCATGTGAAGCATCTGTCGATGATGTAGTCCTTTCTTGAGGAATAGTGGACAGCACTTGAGGCTTTTGCTCTAATCCACACTCTGAGTCATTGTATTGTTCTCCACTTTGTTGTGCATTGGCGTTACTTGACATCAATAATATGTTTATATATTGCTATTCTTCTCTTCTGTATAACTTTCACCTTTTTCCTTGTGCCTGTTTAGAAAATCCCATTGACGGAGTCTTTTGCTTCCTCCCATGACACATAGCTACTCTCTCGAGTACATTTTCATATAATTGCTCTTCATGTAATTGCAATTGCACCACCTGCACGTGCTTTGTGACTTAGTTGCACTTAATAATAAAGTGCCTTTCATAGAGAGGCATACTAAAGTGTAGGGGAATCAGTTTAATAAATCCACATTAAAATTAGGCACAGCTTGAGCAAACCGGAAAGTTTTAATCTCGAGCTCAAATATAGAGAATCATATAATTAACTTGCAAATAAAGTTTTGAATTTATAGATTGTACTTCAACCAGCTTGAATCACCATTCAATTACAGGATCCTGTTTGGTATTCTGAAGAGATATAAATTAGTGTTGACTCTTTTTATAATAACTGCAAGGTGTTATGAACTGACTACTCACATGTAGTTTCAACAAAGTAGACACACTGATCTTTTCTCGAACATCCATGACTACTGTTTTCAGTGAAAATATTGTTGTGGGCATGGGGTATGTAAAACCGCACTTCACTGAAAGCATCACAGCAACTTTGAGACCCTGGATAACTGAGCGGTGATTGACTGATTTTAAAATCAAGGTTGGGATTTCTTCCCATGCTCACTAACATCTCACTAACATCTCTCTCTCTCTCTCTCTCTCTCTCTCTCTCTCTCTTGGAAATGGAAATGCCTCCTCTGCTAATGATTTACAAACTGGGCTTTAATTGTAAAATAACTGCGGATACAGCATGTAGCATTAATAATACAGTATATAAGAAAAGTAAACATTTTTTTAAAATGTGAAAACATAGAGGTATGAAATCTCAAAAAAGCAACTAAACAAGGTAGGAAAGACACGACAATATTACACCACAATCCTTTTATGGATTACCATCACAATATCTTTTGACATTTTACTTTTGTTGTGGGATTGTGATGGAACAACATTTGTCATTCGTGAAAGGGGACATGAAACAGGCTTTATTTTTGGATTGGAAAACTAGTTTTATTCATGAAGGTGAGTGCTATTATTCATTGGTGGGTGAGTATAAAATTGGATTGAATCAACAGAACGTTGAGTGGAGTATGCTAACTCCCATGGTAAGCAAGTAGAAGCTGAAGTTTTGAGCATTAACTCTTTGTTGGAGCAAAAGAGGTAGATGGAATCGGGATGAAGGTTCATTATAGGGTAGGAAGTAAGTTAGAGGTGCGTGTGTCCAGAGCTATGTTTGGGTTCAAGATGCATGACTGACCCATCTAGATACCTCGGGAAAGGGATAGCTGGAGTTGAGGAGGTAATTTAAAGCGGACTGGAACTAGGTGTAAATTCATAATAATAATAATAATAATAATAATAGCGAAACAAACAAGAACCAAAAAGAATGGGAGAGAAGAAAGACGTGAAATAAATAAATAAAATAGAAAACAAGTACCGGTACATTCAAAGTACACCGCCCTCATGCCAAATAAATAAATAAATCCTCTGGTGCGCGAAATGGCCAGGGCGCCCCGTGCAGCACATGGAGACGGAATTGGGAGGGAGCGGTGTACTTCTTAGGTGAACGTGTACAAATGATACTTACTCGCCATGCAGCATATGGAGATGGATTTGGAGTGAGCGGTGTGCAAGAATTGATTGATTCAGTGATTTATTGCATAACTTATAATAATAGTCGGAAAATAATTGCTTTCTCAATCAATTGCCTAATAGCGTACCTAAACCACCATTGTTTCATCCGAATCTGTAACTTTTTGAAAATTAAGTAATTCATCAATAAATGAATAATTAATCGATTAATTGAACCATATACAAAAAGAACAGCTGTTCCTGGATGCTGTGTCCTTTTTTCCTGACAAGGTGGAGAGCTTGCTGTCAAACCTCGACTCAGATTCTGCAACCGGTACACACTGCATCAGCCCCCATGTCCTACAAACCTGCTCTGCTGCTCTTGCTCACCCTCTCTCAGTTATATTCACCCTCTCATTTGCTGAAGGTCATCTGCCAACTGCTGGGAAATCAGCAAATATGACTGCTCTGTATAAAAATGGTGCAAAAACAGATCCCTGCAACTACAGACCAATCAGCCTCCCAATCATCAGTAAGGTTATGGAATCCATTATCGCTTCTAACATTAAATCCTTCCGCTTCTCCAATTGCTTGATTTCTGATCATCAATTTGGATTCAGACCAGGTCACTCTACCCTGGATATGCTGCTTCTGCTCTCCCACCAATAGATGGAGATCCTCAATGCCAGACATGACATCAGAGCCATATCCCTAGACATATCAGGAGTGTCAAAGGGAAGGCTTTGCCGCAGTAATGTCTCCCATTTCTCAAAGTCGCAATATTCGCTCGGTTACGCTCACTCATATTTCTTCTTTTCAAACTGGAACACATTACTTCATCATAGCGCTCCCCTTTGACACTACTCCCCCAGCCGTGGCCTGGGCTTCATCCCCTTTCATATGATAATTTCTTTAATCAAATTAAGTAGTCATCATAAGAGTATGTTTTTTGGAAATAACTTAATTTGTTTAATAAATTTAAACATAATGCAGCGTTAGCCCGTTAAAACTCCCACCCCATTTTTTTTTATCAATACTTATATTTTAAACCATAAGGTAATGTATTTATTCCATCACTCATTATATACTTTTTATCATCAAATGCTGTTAGAGCTTTCTTACGAACAGTCTCTGAGAATATTTTGTGTTTATAATTTTCTAATAAGATTCATCTCTCTATAAACGTCCTTTCTCTTCCCTATACATTCAAGGTAATGTTGAAAGTTCATGGTCTCTTTTAAATCACTCTTCTTTCGATCTTTAAGTTTCTTTTCACATTTGAATTCATTTAATCCTCTCGTTAAGTATTTATAAGCATATTGGCCTTTTGATCTGACCCCTACAAATTCACTTAGTATCTTTTCACCTAATTCATTTTTAAATTTTTCCAACAACCGTTTTATTCTTATTTGAAAAGAGTGGGTTTAGGATCATAGTACTTGTATCATAAATATCTTCATCTTCTTTCATATCCTTATAACATCCTCTGTAGTTATCTCTAGTATGAAGCTATCCATATCCATATAAAGCAACACAATAATTCTTCACCATATCTTTTCTTCAGATTATGATAAAAGCAATCATACATTAAATACTTTGAAAGATCTAAAGCAGATCTTCCCACATAAATCGGGTTATCCATCTTTATACTCTCTTTATTCAAATGA
>CM068957.1:134849391-134868667 GCA_035128595.1 Eptatretus atami
ATCCTCAATTTTCATCCCATTGACTTGAAATTTGAAAAGATGATTTGCATATGAGGTCACTGAATTCAACGAACAAGTATTTTTGACGCCAACATCGGCCACATTTCTAAAATTGTCAATTTTCATTGCATTGACTTGAAGGTTGAAGAAAATTTGCATATGAGTTCAATTAATTCAACCACCAATTATTGTGGTCAAAATGTCAAAATAGGCCTAATTCAAAAATTGAGAGATAGGGTCAAAAACTAATTCATATATGTGAGTTTGTATATACAGTATATATATATATAATATATATATATATATATATATATTATATATATATATATATACTAATAAACGGCAGGTGTGTGTGTGTGTGTGTGTGTGTGTGTGTGTGTGTGTGTGTGTGTGTGTGTGTGGTGTGTGTTGGTGTCCTCCATAACACCAAAACTATAAAATCCTAGCAGCCTGAAACTTACATGCAAACAAAGAAAAACTCCAAGAAGTGCAAGAGTGAAAATTGGGTGTTGGTTCATTAAAACACCCTTTTGAAGATAATTAACGGCCTTAATTAATTATATCCTTCATCAGGTGATCCTCGGCCACCTTACTCTCTGGGGTCTTAAGGTGTTTCCTGGGTAACCTCACTGGGGTCTGAAGCTGCCATGTTTTCTGGCCTGCTCAACCATGTCTTGACTTGGAACAGGCCGCAACGATTCCTTAACCATAGAGTTTATTTTTTCACTTTCCTCACTCATATCGAATACCTGTTCATCATAGCTACGAATCGTTGTGTACATCGCCTTTGAAAGTCATTTAAGTTTTCACAATTTGCACTTGGAGCGATTTTATGCATTATGAGACAATTTTCCACAATCTGCTCTCACGGACTAATTAAAGTATATCATCAAAATATTATTTCACTTTTTTGGATCATATATTGTCTGGACGAAACTAGTGTCGAAATCTGTTGTAAAACCTGATAATTTACATAAATAACGAGTCTTATAACTAAGCCCATATACATATTTACTTTAAGCAAGCAAGGCTATGTTCGCTCCTCTACACATCACTATATAAATGGCAGTCTTCTGTCTGTTTGTCTGTCTGTCTGTCTCTTTGTTTGTAACCAATAAGCTCCTAGACCAGTGAACCGATCTTGATGAAACTTTACACACATATAGACCTGACATTCAGCTCCAGGATGCGCTAAGTGGCTTTCCATAAAAATGAAAAAAATATATATTATTAAAAAAAAAAAAAATTCCATTAAAAAAAAAATGGCTTTCGAATAGTGCCGCCGGCGTATTAATCGTAACAAAAGGCTTCATGGTTAAAAACGCTAGGGTTTTTTGAAATACAAAATGTTCGTATTCGATGACTTTTTAAACATACACATTCTCCTCCTGTTATTTGAATTCTCGAACTGCACGCGCACAGCAACAGCTAACTGCTGATAGATCTGCTCATGAAAGAGCCAGGCAACTGAGTCAGCTGCAAGAAGAGAGAGTCGTCTTACTGCTGATATAATATCTGCTCATGAACGAGCCAGGCAAGCAGAGTCGGCTGCAGAGAGAGAGCATCGCCTAACTGCAAATAGAGCATCACACCGACCACGGGCGAGAGAAGCACAAAACTCACGTTCCAGCTTTCTAGATCCGGGTTTTGGCAGGACATCAAGGACAGTTGCCACTGCTGCTCAGAAACATTGAGTGGCTCAAGGCCGCCTTCAAACTATGACCTCTCTGAGGATTACGGCAGCATAAAGCCTTCCTTCCATAAATCTGAGGAATAAAAGAAGCCTTCCTAATTTTCTCCATACAACTAATGCCTCAGCTAACTAGCGTGAGGAAAATAGGGCAAATTCCCCGGTATTACCGGGTACTTCAGCTAGTACACAATAAATGTGTTTTTTCCAAGCATTAAACTTGTCTTTTTCTACTGCTTGGAGAATTATATTGACGTGAACAAAACATTTATGAACGAAACAAAATGAACCAGCTTCATTGAGATATTTGATTAATGCATTCACTGCTTGACATCGCACCCTGTCCCCCAGAGAGACTGCTTATCCATAGCATCTTCCAAATTGCGGCGATATTTTCAGAGGTTTTGCAGGTGCTCTCCAGGCAATGAAAGCAAATCTGGTGAAAAGTGGACGTTTAAAATAAAGTTATAACGTTTGCGCAGACCCTGAACCGATGTACCACTTGATGCAGCGCACAGACGAGCAGGCAACATGTGTGAATTATGTGCAATATATTATTTAATGGGTGTTTAAACTTCGCAATGTCTCCAGCGTTGTTCTACATGAAGCAGCAACTCTTTTGTGGAAAGTCATTATTTGAACGAATACATTTTATTTCTTTAACTGCTGTGTCGGGGTGAAGATTAGCTTTAAAGTTAAGGAGATCCTATATGGTATGCAATCAGAACCTAGGCAGCCATTCTTATCAATCATTTAATTGGAATGCTTACTTGAGTGCCTAAGTCACTTGCCGAGCACCCTACAGCGATAACGGTACCGTGCTACATCATCTGAGTGAATCATTCACTCACTGCGGACTCTTTGCCACACCACATCATTCAGAGCGAGTGCTCTGTGCTCACCCTGACGAGTGTCTGTGCTCCGTCATTCTGAGCGAGTTGGCAAATAACACCAGATTTCCGAGCCGTTTGCCATATTAATGTGTTTTCTAAATTAGCGAGCCAATTTTTTTTGCACCTGTCACACACAGCTGTTTATAAAATAAAAATAATCTTTGAGAGCATCTCCTGAAACATATTTATAAATGCAACATGGTTTTTCAGTGAAAGCTACTCAAGGTATTTGGGTTGTATACAGTACGTACTGTAGTCGCAATCACACTGACTCCAACCTGCCGATTCCAGAAAAAATGCCCGATATCAGCCAAGCACGTCGTGTGCGTGTGTGTGTGTGTGTTGTGCGTGGCGTGTGTGTGTTGTGTGTGTGTGTGTATGTTCATAAAGCATAACATTCTCTCTTATAACTCCCCTACCCCACCCCTCTCTCTCTCTCTCTCTCTTGTCTGTCTGTCTCTTCTCTGGACATAATCGGATAGTGGTTATGTCTTGATGGTGTTCATCTCCAGACATGTCCGGGTGGCATTTGTCTCTGGATGTGTCCCATGGTATTTATCTCTGGGAAGCCTGGACGCGGAGCTTACTCCGGAGGTCTGGATGGGCTACTCAGATGGGAGTTTGTTTCTTCGACAGCTTGGTTCGAATACGTCCAAGTGGTGTTTGTCTCCGAACCCTATCGAGGCGGTACTTTTGTCCGGACAGGAAGTTTGTCTCTTGATGTGTCTGTGATGGGAGTTTGTCTTTATCGTGTCCAGGGCGGTTTGTCTTCGGATGTGTCCAGATGGTGTATGTCTCAGACGTGTCCTGGTGGAGTTTGTCTCCTGACGTGTCTGGGCAGTGTTTGTCTCTGAAGGTGTCCAGGCGGTGTTGTCTCCCGATGTGTCTGGTAATGTGTTGTCTCCGGACGTGTCCAGGTGGTGTTTGTCTCCAGACGTTTCTAGGTGGTGTTTGTTCTTGGACGTGTCTGGGCTTTTTGTCTCTGGATGTGTCCGGCATTGTTTGTCTCCGGACGTGTCTGGGCGTTGTTTGTCTCCAGACATGTCCAGGTTGGGTTGTCTCCGGAAGTGTCTGGGCGTTTTTGTCTCTGGACGTGTCCGGGTGTTGTTTCTCTCCGGACGTGTCCGGCAGTTTGTCTCCGGATGTGTCCACGGCGGTGTTTGTCTCTGGAGTGTCCGCGATGGGAGTTGTCGCCAGATGGGAGATTGTCTCGCGATGCATCTGGCAGGTTTTGTCTTCTCGATGTGTTTGAGAATATATATAATATATATATATATATATTAATATATGTGTGTGTGTATGAAATTTCGAGTGATGTTTGAAATTGGTGTTCCCATGCCCACCTCCACCTCTCTTCAATACAAGTCTGGAAGGTTGAACAAATCGTCCATAAACTTGCACAATGGCACGCGGATTATACCCTGAACAGCATTAGTGAGACCATCTCACAGCTCGTCGAAGGCACATCTGTCCCCAGGAAATAGAGCAACCAGCAGCCACAGGCTTCACATGATGGCTAGCTAGCTCATTGAAGGACTGTAGGCACAATGGTTATAAACTCTGTCCTGATGAAACCCACAAAGAAATACAGGAGTCATTCCAGGGATTTGGGGGCCAACCAATGGGTCCACCCATGACCAATTCATGTTAGGGAACTTTGAATCAAAGAATTCATGAACATTCTCGTCCACGAAAATATAAAGAAAAAACAGCGTTAATTCAAAGAGAAGCTGGACCATTGGAGTGCTAAACAAAACTTCAAACATTTCTCTAACCGTTCATCCAAGTTTCAATAGGAAGTTGTGGATGTTTGTTGCATTCAATAAATCAAAATGGTGGCTATTTAAAAGGACCTATTTTAGAAACGCCATAATTGCCTTTCTTTGTGTAGAGGTTGTTTACATACACTGACAAGTGACCACCTAGATCTGTGAAATTTGTCCACATGTGGGAGTTTTCCACACACAGCTGCACTTTTGGATAGCAAGCAGTGTCAACCTGTGTTAATATAGCAAGCAATGTAACTTTGCAAGAGCAGAGTTACATTGCTGATTTACAAGTTACATGTCTGGATAAAGTTAGCAAGCATGTAAGTCTGGGAGAGTAAGCCAGGAAAACCACAACCCACTTTATACCCACCATTGTTGCGCAGATTTTGAACTTGACCAGTGCACTATACATGTGGTACCTTTCCTACGATCAAAGCAATGCCATCATAGAATATTAACAACACTTAAAACTTGCTGATGGACACCCAGCTTAACATCTATCTGAGGGCCGGCAAATATACCTAGACTACACACCTCACATGTAGGTATTCTACTGCTGCACCATCCTGTCATATTGCCACACCGTACAGTCGCCCATAACCGTACAGGAAATCATGCTGATTAGTAAATGTATAATCCATCCATTCTGGATGTAAAATATATTGTCCATCCACTTTCCTTTGAGGAGGAGTTGGATAAGTTT
This sequence comes from Eptatretus atami, assembly GCA_035128595.1. Classification (NCBI taxonomy): domain Eukaryota; kingdom Metazoa; phylum Chordata; class Myxini; order Myxiniformes; family Myxinidae; genus Eptatretus; species Eptatretus atami. The sequence continues at coordinate 134,854,447 of CM068957.1, forward strand.
GCTAGATCCTGAAGATGGTATGTAAAACGAAGTTATACGTTTGCTATATTATTAGGATATGTAAATCTTGCTTTGTGAAATAACGAAAGCAGAATGTTGGTCGATAGTGGGAAAGCAGAAAGTCTCCAAAACTGATATTACTTATATCATTTTATGTACTTTCCATTTGCAACACTGGCACTTTGGTATATTAAAATGTATAAAATCACAATATAAGGTGTAAAAGCAAAGCGCTTGAAATTGAAATTCTCGTTCATGCTCTTTTACTTTTATATTGCAGTTTGAATGCTTTCTATTGAATTTTACCGTGATAATTATTGCATCAAATGGTAGAGTAAAATTGGTTGCACTTCGTATCTGAAGAGGCATCACATGAAACCTGCAAACTGCTTCGTCAATTGTTTATAGTGAAGAAGCTTCTGACCAGACAGCGGCCGCTCTCAGATAAGAAAGAATGGAACACCCGCTAACGCAGTCCAGGCAGGAATTTGAGAATTTGTTCAGGTTGTCATAAACTCGCCTCGTCATTGAAAAGGACATCTTAAAGTCAGTAAGCCTGTGGAGTTGGCCTTGGATGCCAGGTCGGTAAACAAGAGTTTCGAGAGTGAGGAGATGCCTAGACAATACAATAAGCTCGAATAGTCCACAGAGAAGGCCCTGGATCTCATGTCTGACATAGAGTGATCTCTTCGCCCAAGTGCAAGAGTGAAAATTGGGTGTTTGGGTTCATTAAAACACCCCTTTTGAAGATAATTAACGGCCTTAATTAATTATATCCTTCATCAGGTGATCCTCGGCCACCTTACTCTCTGGGGTCTTAAGGTGTTTCCTGGGTAACCTCACTGGGGTCTGAAGCTGCCATGTTTTCTGGCCTGCTCAACCATGTCTTGACTTGGAACAGGCCGCAACGATTTCTTAACCATAGAGTTTATTTTTCACTTTCCTCACTCATATCGAATACCTGTTCATCATAGCTACGAATCGTTGTGTACATCACGTTTGAAAGTCCTTTAAGTTTTCAAATTAGCAACTTGGAGCGATTTCATGCATTATGAGACAATTTTCCACAATCTGCTCTCACAGACTAATTAAAGTATATCATCAAAATATATTTTTTCTTTTTTGGATCATATATTGTCTGGACGAAACTAGTGTCGAAATCTGTTGTAAAACCTGATAATTTAAATAAATAACGAGTCTTGTAACTAAGCCGATATACATATTTACTTTAAGCAAGCAAGGCTATGTTCGCTCCTCTACACATACACAATAAAATGTGTAATTTCCAAAGCATTAAACTTGTCTTTTTCTACTGCTTAGAGAATTATATTGAGTGAACAAAAACATTTATGAACGAAACAAAATGAACCAGCTTCATTGAGATATTTGATTTAATGCATTCACTGTTTGACATCGCACCCTGTCCCCCAGAGAGACTGCTTATCCATAGCATCTTCCAAATCTGCGGCGATATTTTCAGAGGTTTTGCGAGGTGCTCTCCAGGCAATGAAAGCAAATCTGGTGAAAAGTGGACGTTTTAAAATAAAGTTATATACGTTTGAGAAGACCTGAACCGATGTACCACTTGATGCAGGCACAGACGAGCAGGCAACATGGTGAATTAGTGCAATATTTATTTAATGGGTGTTAAACTTCAATGTCTCCAGGCGTGTTCTCATGAAGCAGCAACTCTTTTGTGGATAAATATTATTTGAACGAATACATTTTATTTCTTTAACTGCTGTGTGCGGGGTGAAGATTGCTTTAAATTAAGGAGATCCTATATGGTATGAATCACAGCCATTCCTTATCAATCATTTAATTGGATGCTACTTGAGTGCCTAAGTCACTTGCCGAGCACCCTACAGTCGATAACGGTACCGTGCTACATCATCTGAGTGAATCATTCACTCACTGCGGACCTTTTTGCCACACCACTCATTCAGAGCGAGTGCTCTGTGCTCACCCTGAGCGAGTGGTCTGTGCTCCGTCATTCTGAGCGAGTTGTCAAATAACACAGATTTCCGAGCCGTTTGCCATATTAATGTGTTTTCTAAATTAGCGAGCCAATTTTTTTTGCACCTGTCACACACAGCTGTTTATAAAAAATAATCTTTGAGAGCATCTCCTGAAACATTTTATAAATGCAACTGGTTTTTCAGTGAAAGCTACTCAAGGTTTTGGGTTTTTACAGTACGTACTGTAGTCGGCAATCACACTGACTCCAACCTGCCGATTCCAGAAAAATGCCCGATATCAGCCAAGCACGTGTGTGTGTGTGTGTGTGTGTGTGTGTGTGTTTGTGTGTGTGTGTGTGTTCATAAAGCATAACATTCCTCTTATAACTCCCTACCCCACCCCTCTCTCTCTCTCTCTCTCTCTCTCTCTCTCTCTGTCTGTCTCTTCTTCTCTTTCTCGGACATATCCGGATAGTGGTTATGTCTGGATGGTGTTCATCTCCAGACACGTCCGGTGGCATTTGTCTCTGGATGTGTCCCATGGTATTTATCTCTGGAATGCTGGAGGGAGCTTATCTCCGGAGGGTCTGGATGGGAGCTTATCTCCAGATGGGAGTTTGTTTCTCGACAGCTTGTTCGAATACGTCCAAGTGGTGTTTGTCTCCGAACCTATCGAGGCGGTACTTTTGTCCGGACAGGAGTTTGCTCTTGATGTGTCTGGATGGGAGTTTGTCTCTTATCGTGTCCAGGCGTGTTTGTCTTCGGATGTGTCCAGATGGTGTTTGTCTCCAGACGTGTCCTGGTGGAGTTTGTCTCCTGACGTGTCTGGGCAGTGTTTGTCTCTGAAGGTGTCCAGGCGGTGTTTGTCTCCGGATGTGTCTGGGTAATGTGTTTGTCTCCGGACGTGTCCAGGTGGTGTTTGTCTCCGGACGTTTCTGGGTGGTGTTTGTCTCTGGACGTGTCTGGGCGTTTTTTGTCTCTGGATGTGTCCGGGCATTGTTTTTTTCCGGACGTGTCCGGGCATTGTTTGTCTCCAGACGTGTCCAGGTGGTGTTTGTCTCCGGAAGTGTCTGGGCGTTTTTTGTCTCTGGACGTGTCCGGGCGTTGTTTGTCTCCGGACGTGTCTGGGCGATGTTTGTCTCCGGATGTGTCCAGGCGGTGTTTGTCTCTGGATGTGTCCGGATGGGAGTTTGTCGCCAGATGGGAGATTGTCTCCGGATGCATCTGGCAGGTTTTGTCTCTCGATGTGTTTGAGATATATATAATATATATATATGTGTGTGTGTGTATGAAATTTCGAGTGATGTTTGAAATTGGTGTTCACCATGCCCACCTTCCACCTTCTCTTTCAATACAAGTCTGGAAAGGTTGAACAAAATCGTCCATAAACTTTGCACAGATGGCACGGGATATACCCTGAACAGCATTAGTGAGACCATCTCACAGCTCGTCGAAGGCACATCTGTGCCCCAGGAAATAAGGCAACCAGCAGCCACAGGCTTCACATGATTGGCTAGCTAGCTCATTGAAGGACTGTAGGCACATGGTATAAACTCTGTCCTTGATGAAACCCCACAAAGAAATTACAGGATGTCATTTCCAGGGATCTTGGGGGGCCAACCAATGGGTCCACCATGACCAATTCAATTGTTAGGGAACTTTGAATCAAAGAATTCATGAACATCTCGTCCACGAAAATATAAGAAAACAAGCGTTAATTCAAAGAGAAGCTGGACATGTTGAGTGCTAAACAAAACTTCAAACATTTCTCTAACCGTTCCATCCAAGTTTCAGTAGGAAGTTGTGGATGTTTGTTGCATTCAATAAATCAAAATGGGTGGCTATTTAAAAGGGACCTATTTAAGAAACCCCACAATTGCCTTTCTTTGTTGTAGGAGGTTGTTTACATACACTGACAAGTGACCACCTAGATCTGTGAAATTTGTCACATGTGGGAGTTTTTGCCAACACAACAGCTGCACTTTTGGATAGCAAGCAGTGTCACCTGTTAATATAGCAAGCAATGTAACTTTGCAAGAGCAGAGTTACATTGCTTGATTTACAAGTTACATTGCTCTGGGATAAAGTTAGCAAGCAATGTAAGTCTGGGAGAGTAAGCAGGAACACCACAACCACTTTCTACCCACCATTGTTGGCAGGGATTTTGAACTTGACCAGTGCACTATACCTGTGGTACCTTTCCTACGATTCAAAGCAATGCATCATAGAATATTTAACAACCACTTAATACTTGCTGATAGGACACCCAGCTTAACATCTATCTGAGGGCCGGCAAATATACCCTAGACTACACACCTCACATGTAGGTATTCTACTGCTGCACCATCCTGTCATATTGCCACACCCGTACAGTGCCCATAACCGTACAGGAAATCATGCTGATTAGTAAATGTATAATCCATCCATTCTTGGATGTAAATGTATTGTCCATCCACTTTCCTTTTGAGGAGGAGTTGGATAAGTTTGCTAGATCCTGAAGATGGTATGTAAAACGAAGTTATACGTTTGCTATATTATTAGGATATGTAAATCTTGCTTTGTGAATAACGAAAGCAGAATGTCTGGTCGATGTGGAAAGCAGAATGTCTCCAAAACTGATATTGCTTATATCATTTTATGTACTTTCCATTTGCAACACTGGCACTTTGGTATATTAATATGTATAAAATCACAAATATAAGGTGTAAAAGCAAAGCGCTTGAAATTGAAATTCTCGTTCATTGCTCTTTTACTTTTATATTGCAGTTTGAATGCTTTTCTATTGAATTTTCCGTGATAATTATTTGCATCAATGGTAGAGTAAAATTGGTTGCACTTCGTATCTGAAGAAGGCCATTCACATGAAACCTGCAAACTGCTTCGTCAATTTGTTTATAGTGAAGAAGCTTCTGACCAGACAGCGGCCACGCTCTCAGATAGAAAGAATGGAACACCCGCTACACGCAGTCCAGGCAGGAATTTGAAATTTGTTCAGGTTGTCAATGATAACTCGCCTCGTCATTGAAAAGGACATCTTTAAAGTCAGTAAGCCATGTGTGGAGTTGGCCTTGGATGCCAGGGGTAAAGAGTTTGGAGAGTGAGGGAGATGCTAGACTATATCAAAAGCTCGAGATATGTCCACAGAGAAGGCCCTGATCTCATGTCTGACATTGAGGGCCTCCATCCATTGTTGGATGAGTAGAAGCAGCATGTCCAAAGTGGAATGGCCAGGTCTGAAACCAAATTGGTGATCTAAGATGAGGTTTTTGGAGAAAAGGAATGATTTTATATCAACTGTGATGATGGATTCCATGACCTTGCTGATGATTGGAAGTAAGCTGATAGTTCTGTGGTTGAGTTGATAAGTTTATGCATCTTTTTTATGTAGGACAGTGATGTTGGTGGATTTCCAAACAAATGGAAGATGACGTCGTGCAAATGACAGGGTGAAAATAGCAGAGAGAGGATATACAAGAACACCAGAGCAGGTTTTTCGGACATGTGAGCTGATGCCGTCCGGTTCAGTGGCAGAGTCAGACTTGAGGGGTCAAAGAACATTCTCCACCTTCTCAGGTGCAAACGATACAGAGTCCAGGAGCATTTGGGTACAGCATGGAAGAATGGATACCGATGGTGAGGGGTTGGGGGCAGAATATTCAGAAGCAAACACAGAATTGAGGCATTTGGCCTTCTCAAGAGCGGAGTCAGGTGTGGTGCCATTTGACGAGAGAGAGATAGAGAGAAGGGATAGAAAGGGAGCATACACCAGAGACAGACTTAACAAGGCTCCGCCAGGTTTTAGAGGAGTCAGAGAAGTTTGAAAGTTCATTCTTGAGGTTGGATAGGTGATGTTTTCTGGGTCTCCTGAGAGGGGGCCACACACTTGTTGCAGACTTTTTGAAATGCACTGAGATTGCTTTCAGACTTCTGAATGTGTATCACTCATTGTGTGTTTCAATAACTGTTTTGTACAAAAAAATTGCTTATCTCGAGCGAATGGGCATTCGAAGTTCAATCAATTAATAAAACATTTGCTTTCATTATCAAACCATGATCTTTTCTTATCTATGTTAACCCTCCCCCCCTCCACCCAAGCCCACCTCCTTCCAAATTTGAAGTTTTTTTTCCTTCCTAACAGTTTCCCTCTGTACCCATCTTGCTCACCTTGTGCATCATCCCCTACCCCTCATTTCTCCCAAATTCCCTTACATCCCTCACTTTTGTCCATCAACCCTGTTGTTGTTGTTGTTCTTCTTGTTGTTTCCCCCCTCTTTCTTCTCTTCCTTTTGTTTGGTTACATCCTGATCCCATTTAGTGTTCTCGCTCTTCCACGAACCTTGACTTTGTATACAAACAAAGCACAAATTGAAAAACATGGGAAGCAACTGCCAATAGAGAAAAAAACTTTGAATAATGCCCTTAAAAACACATGGATGGTGTCTGTCCTCTCTTGCAAAGAAACGAAATAACTCTCAAATGTCATATTGTTATCGTTGCATTTAAAATCCACTATCATGAACCTTTTATGGTGAAACCAAGAGAAACATTTCTACAGAGCTTGATCATTTAGACTGCCTGGGGATGAGGGAGTATGTATTTTTTATATATATAGAGGAGAGAGAGAGAAGAGAAGAGAGAGAGAGAGAGAGAGAGAGAGAGAGAGAGAGAGAGAGAAGAGAGAGAGAGAGAGAGAGAGAGAGAAGAGAGAAAGAGAAAAGAGAAAGAGAAAGAGAAAGAGAAAGAGAAAAAAGTGGGTGGGGGGGGAGAGAGGGAGAGAGAGACAGTGGCGTGGGAGGAGAGAGGGGTTGAGAGAGAGAGAGAGAGGGAAGGGGGATAGAGAGAGAGGTGGGAGGGGGGAGAAGGAGAGAGAGAGAGAGGGTGGGGGAGGAGAGGAGGTAGAGAGAGAGAGGGTGGAAGGGGGGGGGGGGTAGAGGGAAGAGAGAGGGTGGGGGGGGGGGAGAAGGAGAGAGAGATAGGGTGGGGGAGAGCGAGAGGTGGGGGAGGGGGAGAGAGAGGGGGAGAGAAAGAGGGAGAGAAGAGAAAGAGAAAAGAGAAAGAGAAAGAGAAAGAAGACAGAGAAAGAGAAAGAGAAAGAGAAAGAGACAGAGAAAGAGAAAGAGAAAGAGAAAGAGAAAGAGAGAGAGGAGAGAGAGAAAGAGAAGAGAAAGAGAGAGAAGAGAGACAGAGAGAGAGAGAGGGGGTGGGGGGGGGAACGGAGAGAGAGACAGTGGGGGGGGAGAGAGGAGAGGGAGAGAGAGGGGAGAGAGAGAGAGAGAGAGATAGGGTGGGAAGGGGGATAGAGAGAGAGGGGGGGGGGGGAGAGAAGAGAAAGAAGACAGGGTGGCGGGGAGAGCGAGAAGGGTGGGGGAGGGGGAGAGAGAGGGGGAGAGAAAGAGGGAGAGACAAACAGAGACAGAGATAGAGATAGAGATAGAGAAAGAGAAAAGAGAGAGAGAGAGAGAGAGAGAGAGAGAGAGAGAGAGAGAGAGAGAGAAGAGGAGAGAGAGGAGAGAGAGCAGAGGAGAGAGAGAGAGACAGAGAGAGAGAGAAGAGAGAGAGAGAGACAGAGAGAGACAGAGAGAGAGAGAGACAGAGAGAGAGACAGAGAGAGAGAGAGACAGAGAGAGAAGAGACAGAGAGAGAGGAGACAGAGAGAGAGACAGAGACAGAGAGAGAAGAGACAGAGACAGAGAGAATGAGAGACAGAGAGACAGAGAGAGAACAGAGAGAGAAGAGAGAGACAGAAGAGAGACAGGAGAGACAGAGAGAGACAGACAGAAACAGATAGAGAGAGAGAGAGAGAGAGAGAGAGAGAGAGAGAGAGAGAGAGAGAGAGAGAGAGAGAATAGGGTGGGGGGAGAGCGAGAGGGTGGGGGGGGGAGAAAGGAGAGAGAGATAGGGTGGGGGAGAGCGAGAGGTGGGGAAGAGGGGGAGAGAGGGGGGAGGGGAGAGAAAAGAGGAGAGACAGAGAAAGAGAAGAGAAAGAGAAAGAGAAAGAGAAAGAGACAGAGAAAGAGAAAGAGAAAGAGAAAGAGACAGAGAAAGAGAAAGAAAGAGAAGAAGAAAGAGAGAGAGAGAGAGAGGAAAGAGAAAGAGAAAGAGAGAGAGAGAGAAGAGGGGGTGGAAGGGAGAGAGAGACAGTGGGGGGGGGGGGAGGGGAGGGGGAGGAGAGAGGAGGGAGGGGAGAGAGAGGAAGAGAGAGAGGGATAGGGTGGGAAGGGGGATAGAGAGAGAGGGTGGGAGGGGGGGGGGAGAAAGGAGAAAAAGAGAGGACAGGGTGCGGGGAGAGCGAGAGGGTGGGGGAGGGGGAGAGAGGAGGGGGAGAGAAGAGAGGAGAGACAACAGAGACAGAGATAGAGATAAGAGATAGAGAAAGAGAAAAAGAGAGAGAGAGAGAGGAGAGAGAGCAGAGAGGAGAGAGAAGAGAAGAGAGAGAGAGCAGAGAGCACAGAGAGAGAGAGACAGAGACGAGAGAGAGAGACAGAGAGAGAGAGACAGGAGAGACCAGAGAGAGAGGAGAGAAGTAGGAGAGAAACAGAGAGAGAGAGCGAGATGCCAGAGACAGAGACAGAGAGGAGACAGAGAGAGACCAGAGACAGAGAGAGAGAAGACAGAAGCGAGGGAGACAGTATGAGACAGAGAGAGAGAGACAGAGAGACAGAGAGAGAGAGAGAAGAGAGGACAGAGAGAGACAGAGAGAGAGCAGAGAGAGAAGAGAGAGAGAAGAAACAGAAGGAGAGAGAGAGAGAGAGAGAGAGAGAGAGATGAGAGAGAGAGAGAGAAGAGAGAGAGAAGAGAGAAAGAGAGGAGACAGAAAGACAGAGAGAGAGAGAGAGAGAGAGAAAGAGAGACAGAAAGGAAGAGAGAAGAGAAGACGAGAGAGACAGAGAGAGACAGAAGAGAGAGACAGATGGAAGGAGAGAGAGAGAGAGAGAGAGAGAGAGGAGAGAGAGAGAGAGAGAAAGAGAAGAAGAGAAAGAGAGAGAGAGAGAGAGAGAGAGAGAGAGAGAGAGAGAGAGAGAGAGAGAGAAGAGAGAGAGAGAGAGAGAGAGAGAGAGATTTTGAGTTTTTATATTCTTTTATCACAAAAGTATAAAAAGGTGTCTCACCAATGAGACAAAAGGAGTCAGCACAACACTTAACCGTTTTTCACAGCAAGCAAACAAAATATATTTAAACAAACAAGAGGGTATTTATAAAGGTAGAAAAAATTATTTTACCAAAACAGATGACAACCAATTATTAAAAAAAAACATTTTAAGTTGATTCATACATTTAAATCAGAAAGGAAACTCAAGTGATTCATTTACACAGAGCAAAGAACATTTTTACAAACACCATTTGTCAACAAAATCCTGCATTCTCCCATACTTGCAACAGAAAAAGAAATCAAGCTGGATGCGAGACACAACTAAAGTTCTAAAGGTTAATAAAACACAAGAACAAGCATCCGCACATTCCACCTTCTTTTTCCTTGCTATAAATTGCCATTTTGCTTCAGCAACCAAAAACCTGGCCAAACCAGTCTCAGATTTGAAACTAGAGGAAATAGGGAAACCATAAATAAATTTCACCAAGGAAAAAGAAAGACCCATCTTTAAAAAATATCATGCAAAAACTGAAAAAGAGGACAAGTCTTATGCAATCTACATATGCATGACAAAGCGTTTCATTGTTTCACAAAAATGGGCACAATTCCAGGATCTCATTGGAAAACTTGTGCAATAAGATATTAAAGGAGGATGCAATGCACTAATCTCCATTGCAGGTCGCCGAACGTTTAGAAATTGGGGGGGGGGGTATATAAACCTCTCCATGCAGGACAAGAGGGGTAGAAGTTGGCAAATGTTCTTTCCATTGAATCCTGAAAGGACTTTTAACTGAATCGGCAAAAATATACTGAATACAAAAGGATACAGGTTCCCCTTCTCAATGGAATTTAAAGGTACAGATTTGCCATCCGTCCAAAAGCAAAAACAGGGAAGGCATATTGATTGGGCAAATCCACAATATCAAAAGACTCCTGAAACCCATCCATAACTCATTAATGCCTTTAAGATAGGCAAAAAAAGCTGACCAATTATCCGAATTGATTTCAACCCAGTAATGGTGGAGATTTCATGACCAGATTTCCATCTTTCTTTTGAAAAATCCAGCAGATTGCACAAGAAGTATATTGGACCTCACAAAATGTTGCACAAAAGCCCTAGAGGATGGGATTCCTGTAAAACAGGGATTGTAGAAAACTGGTTCATTTAAGAACATCGAGGCCGTAAAGGAAGTGACCTCACGTTGCAGTGATAAAGCTTGCCAGCTTGATAACACTCTGCATATACAGAGAAGTGGTGACACGTCGATCTTCAGGAGGTCGAGCAAAAAAAGCTCACGGCCATATCCTAGCCGGCCCGCTTGCTTTAGCAAACAAAGGGTCAAACTCTCCCAAGGCATGTGGTTATAAAGCAACTTTTTCACAAAAAGAATGCGGAAAGTCATGATCCTGCTGTGATGTCAACAAAGCCCTTGACCCCCCTCATTACGAGAAAGGCTGAGCACACCTGGTCGAAGCCAGTGCATACCACCCCAAGAAAAATCGATCAAGTGTTTTTGAATATTTTACTTAGCCGCAGCAAGACAATAAACCTGCGCCCAAGATGGAAGAGACCAAATTGTTAATAACTAAAACTCTTCCATGATATGATAATTTGCAGAGAAGGCCCCTCCATCTCTGAAGGCGGAGTAGACTTTGTCTGTTAGTCCATCCAATTTTCCTGAAATACTTTGAGCATCACCAAGGTGTACACCCAATGGTAAACACTATTATTCTTCCAGGATAAATTGTTAGGTAGTGTTGGGAAGGAAAAATGCATTGCTAATCCAAAAAGGAGGCATAACTCTTTGTCCAGTTTACTCTGGCTGAGCAAGCAAGGGTAAAATTATTCATAGTTTTAAGTAGCTCAGATACATCTTCTTGACATTGAATTGTAGTGCAGATATCATCTGCATAAGCAACAACTTTTATAGCGGTATGTCCGGAGCGACAGAGAATCCCACAAGCTTCTCACGCAATTTAACTAAAGGGGGTTCAATGGGAAACATAAAGGAGTCCGGATAAGGACATCCCTTGCCTTATTCCTCTGGTAATTACAGTAAAGGGAGGAATCAACTCATTATTATTTTGAATAAACTATAAATATTGTGATACAACAACTGAATATATGATACAAAAATGACCAAAACCACCCTTTAGGATAGCAAATAGATAACTATGATCTATACTATCAAAGGCATCTCTTGATCAATAAAGATTAAGCCAGTACTTTTATGCAGAAGATCACACATCAACAATGTCACGAACAGCGCCAAGATTGTCATATATTGATCGTCCAGGCACACAACAGGTTTGATCAGGATGCACCAAAGATTGGACTACCAATTTTAAGCGAGAGGCAAGGACCTTTGAAAAAATCTTGTAGTCGGTGGTCAGTAAGGAGACAGGACGCCAATTTCTGAGTAACTGGGTGTCTCCCTTCTTTGGTAAAAGGAAAACACAGCTCGCCGAAAAACTTAGGGGGAGCTCCCCAACTTGAAAACTTTCCTTGAGTACTTCCAAAGTTCGGTTCCGAGTATAGTCCGCAAAAGGTCTGTTAGTAAATTCTACAGGACATCAGACGAGGACTTTCCCGGACCCATACTGAAAGAGCAAACCCAACTCCTCCAGCGTGATGGAACTCTCCCAAAGAGGCTCGCTGCGACTCAGACAACTTAGTAAAGGTTCAATAAAGCTTTTGCAACATTCAAATCAATCTTTTTCGCACAGAATAAAGAAGAAAAATCGACTACAATTCTTTATCATCTTGGTTCACTTACTATCCCTCCTTCAGGTGATTGTACAGATAATAGTTGTTTTGTGCTTTAGTTTTCCTCTCCAAAGAGAAGAAAATTTTATGAAGTGTCAAAAAGACTCAATTTTAATCTTAGGCCGCACTCTTGGCTCTTCCCAAAGTAAATGGGTGTCCCGCTGGGAGCTCAGGGTCTGGATTGGAATCCTGTGATTCTCCAAAACCTTTTGGGACATTATACGACCACCGAACTTTTGGAAGTACTCCAAGGAAAGTTTTCAAGTTGGGGCTCACCCCTAAGTTCGCGGCGAGCTGAAGGTTGTTCCTTATGCCTACCCTTTATCCCTTATAGTTTGACAGAAATAGAAGGGTGAACACGACACACGCTCCTTAGTTTTTAAGTTCTATCATGATAAAATTGGCGTTCTCTCTTGTTCTATTAACCTGGGACCACCGACTACAAGATTTGTATATTCTCCTTAAAGGATTTTCTCTTTGTGGGCAATCTCGCTCTTCAAAAGAGGAAAAATTTTGGTCACGTTTTGCATTCTAAATCCTTTGGAACTCTTGCTTTTTCTAGGTCATATCTATCCTGCTCGATCAAAGAGACTATCCCGAGAGTGACTGAAGGTCTTTATACTGTCTGACTGATGAAAGATTTGAATTGGGCTGGACTTTTTTACAGATATCCCATGCCAACTTTGAGTATGCAATTATAGCACTGACTAAATGAAAAGTGCGTTGATTGCGCTTTGTTCATGACAATTGTTGGATGTGTGTGAGTTTTCTCCTGTAGCAAAATGAAAGAAAAATGCTCACTGGCTATATCAGTTATATTTGATTCTCATAGAGAAAGATGCATCCTTGTGGAATAGTAAAAAACCAAGATCATTGAGTTATCTTTCTTATTTGCTATCCTAAAAGGGTTCTGTTTTGGTCGTCATTATTTGTATCATATATTCAGTTGTTGTTATCAAACAATAATTGTACTAATAGCTTAATTTCAAATATGATAATGTAGAGCTTCTCGAATAAGGCATACTCCTTCCACTCCCTACGTTGAAGATAGGGACACTAGTTTAAAACTTGTTTAAAGATAACCCAAGGGATAGTGTGAATGGCACAGCGGGAAAAGGTCCTTATCCCGAACTCCTTTATGTCTATATTGAGGGAGACCAATTGCCGTAGAATTCGACCCCTTATATATGAAGTTTCCGAAAAATCGATTTTATATTAATCATGCGTGAAGAGCTTTGTGGATTCTCTGTCGCTCCGGATAACATAACACACTGCTACTAAAGTGGATTTTTAGCTTATCGATGAGCAGAATCTGGCCACTACAAATTCATGTCAAGAAAAGAATTATCTGAGCTACTTAAAACTTTGAATGGCACCGATAATCCTCCTGGTTTAATTTTTTGGGGAGCAGCAACTCTGACAGCACCCTTGCTTGACTCTCACACCAGAGGTAACTGTGACAAGAGTATGCCTCATATTTTGATAGGAAGCACAATGACGTAAATTTTTTCCTTCCACTCTACCTACAATTTTCCTGAAGAAACATCAGTAGTGGTTACGCATATTCGGGGAGATTAGTATTGTTAACTGCTTGGTGGTTGCGTCAAGTATTCAGGAAGTTGCTAGTTGGGGAACGAATCTCTGCACCGCATCAACCAAATTATAACTGAACTTTTGGGCACTTACAAGGTTCGGACTTCTGCGGCCAGCCCTCTCCAGAGCATGGAGGGGCCTTTTGTGCAATTATCATATCATGGAAAGAGGTTTTAGTTTTATTATATTGTCTTTTGGACTAACTTTGGTCTCTTCCCATCTTGGGGCGCAGTTTATTGTCTTGCAGCCACCTGTCCGTGGCACGGTAAGGTGAGGCATTCTAGTATTACAAAACACTTGATCGAATTTTCTATGGGTGGAATATCACAACTGCTCCGGACCAGGTGTGTCTCACAGCCTTCTTCGTATTACAGCGGTCTGCCAGCGAAGGGGAGGGGGTCTGAAGGGCTGGCCCTATGATTGAGCTATTCTAAACTTCAGAACTAGCGAAATCCATGCAGCGTACCTCGTTCCGCATTGCTTTTCACTTAGTGAAGCGCGAGAGAATGTTGCTTTATACCACATGCTTGGAGAGTTATGACCTTTGTTTTGCTAAGAAAGCGCGGCCGGCCTAAGGATATGGCCGGGAGCTTGTGTTTTGCTCGACCATTGAAGATTCGACGTGTCAACCACTTCATCTGTATATGCAGAGTGTAGGTCAATGGCTTGGCAGCTTTATCACTGGGCACGTGAGGTCCACTTCCTTTACCGGAGCCTCGATGTTCTTAAATGAACCAGTTTTCTACAACCCCATCTTTACAGGAATCCCATCCTCTAGGGCTTTTTGGTAGCAACGTTTTAGTGGGTCAATAT
>CM068957.1:134868692-134886358 GCA_035128595.1 Eptatretus atami
TGAGAGAGAGGAGGGAGAGAGAGAGAGAGGAGAGAGAGAGAGAGAGAGAGAGAGAGAGAGAGAGAGAGAGAAAGAGAGACAGAAAGACAGAGAGGAGAGAGGGAGAGAGAGAGAGAGAGAGATTTTGAGTTTTATATTCTTTTATCACAAAAGTATAAAAAGGTGTCTCACCAATGAGACAAAAGGAGTCAGCACAACACTTAACCGTTTTTCACAGCAAGCAAACAAAATATATTTAAACAAACAAGAGGGTATTTATAAAGGTAGAAAAATTATTTTACCAAAACAGATGAACAACCAATTATTAAAAAAAAACATTTTAAGTTGATTCATACATTTAAATCAGAAAGGAAACTCAAGTGATTCATTTACAACAGAGCAAAGAACATTTTTTACACACCATTTGTCAACAAAATCCTGCATTCTCCCATACTTGCAACAGAAAAAGAAATCAAGCTGGATGCGAGACACAACTAAAGTTCTAAAGGTTAATAAAACACAAGAACAAGCATCCGCACATTCCACCTTCTTTTTCCTTGTCTTATAAATGCCATTTTGCTTCAGCAACCAAAAACCTGGCCAAACCAGTCTCAGATTTGAAACTAGAGGAAATAGGGAAACCATAAATAAATTTCACCAAGGAAAAAGAAAGACCCATCTTTAAAATATATCATGCAAAAACTGAAAAAGAGGGACAAGTCTTATGCAATCTACATATGCATGACAAAGCGTTTCATTGTTTTCACACAAATGGCACAATTCCAGGATCTCATTGGAAAACTTGTGCAATAAGATATTATAAGGAGGATGCAATGCACTAATCTCCATTGCAGGTCGCCCGAACGTTTAGAAAATTGGGGGGTATATAAACTCTCCATGCAGGACAAGAGGGGTAGAAGTTGGCAAATGTTCTTTCCATTGAATCCTGAAAGGACTTTTAACTGAATCGGCAAAAATATACTGAATACAAAAGGAATACAGGTTCCCTTCTCAATGGAATTTAAAGGTACAGATTTGCCATCCCAGTCCAAAAGCAAAACAGGGAAGGCATATTGATTGGGCAAATCCACAATATCAAAAAGACTCCTGAAACCCACTCCATAACTCATTAATGCCTTTAAGATAGCAGAAAAAAAGCTGACCAATTATCCGAATTGATTTCAACCCAGTAATGGTGGAGATTTCATGACCAGATTTCCATCTTTCTTTTGAAAAATCCAGCAGATTGTGCACAAGAAGTATATTGGACCTCACAAAATGTTGCACAAAAGCCCTAGAGGATGGGATTCCTGTAAAACAGGGATTGTAGAAAACTGGTTCATTTAAGAACATCGAGGCCGTAAAGGAAGTGACCTCACGTTGCAGTGATAAAGCTTGCCAAGCGTTGATAACACTCTGCATATACAGAGGAAGTGGTGACACGTCGATCTTCAGGAGGTCGAGCAAAAAAAGCTCACGGCCATATCCTAGCCGGCCCGCTTGCTTTAGCAAACAAAGGGTCAAACTCTCCCAAGGCATGTGGTTATAAAGCAACTTTTTCACAAAAAGAATGCGGAAAGTCATGATCCTGCTGTTGATGTCAACAAGCCCTTGACCCCCCTCATTACGAGAAAGGCTGAGCACACCTGGTCGAAGCCAGTGCATACCACCCCAGAAAAAATCGATCAAGTGTTTTTGAATATTTTTACTTAGCCACGCAGCAAGACAATAAACCTGTGCCCCAAGATGGAAGAGACCCAATTGTTAATAACTAAAACTCTTCCATGATATGATAATTGCAGAGAAGGCCCCTCCATCTCTGAAGCCGGAGTAGACTTTGTCTGTTAGTCCATCCCAATTTTCCTGAATACTTTGAGCATCACAAGGTGTACACCCAAATGGTAAACACTATTATTCTTCCAGGATAAATTGTTAGGTAGTGTTGGGAAGGAAAAATGCATTGCTAATCCAAAAAAGGAGCATAACTCTTTGTCCAGTTTACTCTGGCTGAGCAAGCAAGGGTAAAATTATTCATAGTTTTAAGTAGCTCAGATACATCTTCTTGACATTGAATTGTAGTGCAGATATCATCTGCATAAGCAACAACTTTTATAGCGGGTATGTCCGGAGCGACAGAGAATCCCACAAGCTTCTCACGCAATTTAACTAAAAGGGGTTCAATGGAAAGAACATAAAGGAGTCCGGATAAGGACATCCTTGCCTTATTCCTCTGTAATTACAGTAAAGGGAGGAATCAACTCATTATTATTTTGAAAAAACTATAAAATTTGTGATACAACAACTGAATATATGATACAAAAATATGACCAAACAAAACCCTTTAGGATAGCAAATAGATAACTATGATCTATACTATCAAAGGCATGCTCTTGATCAATAAAGATTAAGCCAGTACTTTTATGCAGAAGATTACACACATCAACAATGTCACGAACAGCGCCAAGATTGTCATATATTGATTGTCCAGGACACAACAGGTTTGATCAGGATGCACCAAAGATTGGACTACCAATTTTAAGCGAGAGGCAAGGACCTTTGAAAAAATCTTGTAGTCGGTGGTCAGTAAGGAGACAGACGCCAATTTCTGAGTAACTGGGTCCCCTTCTTTGGTAACAAGGAAACAACAGCTCGCCAGAAACTTAGGGGAGCTCCCCAACTTGAAAACTTTCCTTGAGTACTTCAAAAGTTCGGGTCCGCATAATGTCCCAAAAGGTTTTGTAGAATTCACAGGGATTCCATCCAGACCAGGAGCTTTCCCGGACGCCATACTGGAAAGAGCAAGACCCAACTCCTCCAGCGTGATGGAACTCTCCCAAAGAGGCTCGCTGCGACTCAGACAACTTAGGTAAAGGTTCAATAAAAGCTTTTGCAACATTCAAATCAATCTTTTTCGCACAGAATAAAGAAGAAAAAGATCGACTACAATTCTTTTCATCATCTTAGGTTCACTTACTATCCCTCCTTCAGGTGATTGTACAGATAATAGTTGTTATTGTGCTTTAGTTTTCCTCTCCAAAGAGAAGAAAAACTTTGATGAAGTGTCAAAAAGACTCAAATTTTTAATCTTAAGCCGCACTAAAGCCCCTTTAGCCCTTTCATTGACAGACTGTGAAGAAGCTCTTTTTTAGTTATAAATTCTTTACGTAATCCTTGATTTCTGTTCAACTCAAGAGGATTCCTTTGCAATTCTAAAACCTCTTTTTCTAGGATCGTTATCCTCGAAAGACTATCCTGAGAGTGATGAAGTATATACTGCTGACAAAAGATTTTGATGTGGATTTTACAATACCCACCATTGTAGCTTGCTATGAAAAGTGTTTTCCTTCCGAAAAGAGAAGTCCAAAAGATTCTAAAAGCATTGCAAAAACCATGTCTTCCAAAAGACTAACATTTAGAGCCCAATAGGCACTCCTACGTTGAAGATAGGGAAAAGTTAATTTTAAAGAAAGTAGGTGGTGATCCGAAAAGCCAGAGGGAGAAATTGCCGTAGACAATATGAAGAGTCCGAAAATCATTATTAACATAAAATCTATCTAAGCGAGCAAACGATACCCTGTTATTGGAAGCTTGACACCACGAATATTGTTTAACTTTGGGGTGCTGCAATCTCCAACCATCAACCAAATATACTTTGCTAAAATGGTCGCAAACCCTTTGCACCTCAGGGTGAGGTTTGAGCCATTACGGTCCAGAGCTGACTCCAAGGTACAATTAAAATCACCAGCTAGCACACGAGACCACTAAAATCAATCTGGGATAAACAAACGTCAAGAATGGAAAAATATTCGTTTCTTCTTGCAGGATTACTTGGGACATAAGCATTTAATAGTGTGATTTTATAGCCTCCATAAGAAAAAACCACAAAAGCCAAATGACCTTGCATGAATTCGTGAAAAACAATTTGGTCCGATGAAAGACTTGATCGAAACCAGAAAGCAACAGAAAGCAATCAAAGGAACTGAAAACCAAGAACCCCTTATTGTGGTTTGCCACTCTGCAGAACAAGTAGGTCCACAATGTACATCCTGAAGAAGAGCTACATCAATATGCTTTTGATCAAGTAACAGTCAAACATGTGTTTTACGTATAGGGCCGCGGCCCCCATTTATGTTAAACAAGCAAGAGACAGAACCATTTTAGTATTTTATAGGTGGTACTGGTTAACGAAAGTTATTTCCTTGCCAGAGTTACATATTTCCTCAATCTGTGTACCTGGGATTCATTGGCGCCATAGGCTGCCGGATTTTTAGTAATAAGGGATGCGGTAAACATAAATTTATCGAGTTCCGGAAAGAAATCGGTTAGTTTAATTTTTTTCCGAAAGGCGTTGTGGAGGAACTTGATCACCTTCGCAGGAGCAGGGGCATTTAAGCCCTTGTGGTCTTGTGAATCTCCAGCTGCACCATCCAACTCAGAAAAATCTGATATTGAACAAGTATCATCGGAATCACACGACTCGTGTTCAAATTCAGCTTCCTTTTTCTTTACAGATATAGCAGACATTGGAAATGGTTTCACGAAAAAGGAATCCTCAGGAAGCAGATTTCCTTCTAACTTTTCAGGTGTCTGCTTCAAAGTCACTGAGGTAATGGGTGTGGCTGTAGATGTGACAGGCAGTTCTATGGTACTCGGTGCAACTACAGTTTGGTCAGATTGTTCTGTGGTGTTAGGCACAACTACAGTTTGGTCAGATTGTTCTGTGGTGTTCGGCACAACTATAGTTTGGACAGATGCTCTGAGTTATTAGGCTCTACTGTAGTCTGAACTGCTGTTCTGAGGTATTAGGCACGACTATGGTTTCAACAGTTGGTTCTTGGTGTTAGACACAATCTCCGCATGAACATCCTGCTTCAGTGTATGACTTCCTACTGTATGTCCAGAACAAGTTTCGTCTCCGCCTGGGACATCTACTGATGGTGTGTTTTGAAGCTCCAGAGTCTCCTCGTCATCACATGCGAGAGGACAGGCATAAACATCTGAAGTATTTTGGTTACTCTCATTCCTATTGAGTGAAACCATTTTCACAGCGACTGCTTCGGCTATGAAGAAGGTTCGACAAACTCATTTTGGTGCCTTCGTTTTCCTCGTGTCACCCAACCAGACTCATTTTTTCCATTTGTTTGATTTTCAGAATTTTCTCCTGCCTCAGTAGCACCCCAGTGACCTCAGTTCATTTACATTTTCAACTTACTTGATTCTTTTTCAACGCCCCTTGGCATTCATTTTTCATGTGACCATACTGTCCACATTTGTAACACACTAAAGTCTGTGATGTAGCAAAGTTGCGGTAAGTAAACTTTTCATGTTCAATTTTTAACATCACGTCTAGCTCACGAATGTTTGGCTTTGGAATAATAAATAGTTGACGTCGAAAGGAAAGAATATGTTTTGTACTGTGGTCCTTAAAGCGAACAGGAATGAAAGTTATTTTTGAAACAACAGTGCCATACTGTTCTAAAGCAGCTTTAACCTGCTCGTTTTTGATGAAGGGAGGAATATTTGACAGGAGAACCTTCATCGATGGAACATCGAGGGGTGATATGAAGAGGAATATATCCGGCTCCACAGTCAGTCCTGACTCCACAAGCTGCCACTATCTCCTCTTTAGCGCCGAAGATAACAACACGCTGATTCATTCTCGATGCAGCTATTACACTATGCATGCCGATTAATTTTCCGACACACAAAACAACTTTTTCAACTGAGATTTCAGGTGGTGGTGTCCACGAAAAACCATTTTTCCGACTTAAAGACTCTAACAGCTCAAAGGTCGCCATGATTTAGGCGCAATAACACTCAATGCCTGGGGTAAAAAAAACACGTGGAACTGAGTGCACTCTCCACTCTCAAACTCCAAAAAGGAAAACAAGAGAGAGTAGAATATATATTTACATGTATAAATATATATAAATATAAAAATAGAATAGGGAGCAATGATAGCAAGAAAAGAAAAAAAAATAAAAAAATAAAAATAATAAAAAAAAAAGGGGAAAAAAATAAAAGGAATACACAAGCGACGCTGGCAAATGGAGGAAAATAATAATACTAATGATAATAATATGGACGAGGTCCAATAATCGTTTAAAGGAGCCAAAGCGTTGGCAATAACTAACAAAACACGTCGGATGGAAAACAGGCCTCAAAACCGGGAGGGTTCTGAGGACCCGAACACCACCTACGTGCGCGCCTCTTCTCTCTCTCGCTCAATAGAAAAGAGAAAACAAGGAGAAAAGGGGTCAAGAGAAAACTAAAACTAAAACATTTAGACGATGAGAAGAGAGAAAGGAGAAAGCAACACAGGCTCCCGCGCGTACCGCCAGGAACTGAGCAACAGCCTTCGCGATTGCACGTGCGTGCCAAGCGAGCAACAGCTGTGCAAAGTGGGAGGGGGGGAGAGAGAGAGAGAGAGAGAGAGAGAGAGAGAGAGAGAGAGAAGAGAGATATCGATATCACTCTTCATTTCACTTTAAATAAATCTCTCTCTGTCTTTCTCTGGACATGTCTTTCTCTGGATGTCTGGATGGTAGTTACCCACATATGTGTCTGGATGGTGGTTATGTCTGTGTGTGGTTGGTCTCCAGACATGTCTGGATGGCATTTATCTCCGGACGTGTCCGGATGGTAGTTTGTCTCTGGATGTTTCCGGGCATTGTTTATGTCCGGACGGGAGTTTGTCTCCGGATGTGTCCGAGCGGTGTTTGTCTCCAGACAGCTTGGCTCTGGACACATGCAGGCGGTGTTTGTCTCCGAACGTGTCCGGGGGCGGTGTTTATGTCTGGACGGGAGTTTGGCTCCACACGTATATCTCCATATATGTCTAGGTTGTGGTTATGTTCGGACAGGGTTTGTCTCCAGATGTGTCCGGGTGTGTTTGTCTCCAGACGTGTCCGAGTTGTGTTTGTCTTCGGACTGTGTTTATCTTTGGACATGTCTGGGCGGTGTTTGTCTCTTGGTGGTATTCATAGTATGACTGGTAGTAAATGGATTTCAGACATTATTTTGTTTCCGGCTTTCACTGTTATTCTATGCAGAATCATTCTATGAGACAGTATGAATTGTAATTTATGCTCCACACACGTCTGCCCTCCCATCCTTTCACCTCTCACTGCCTTTCCTCCCCCCACCCCCGCCTCATTCTCCCTCCCTCCTGCTCCCCCCTCTCGGCCTCTCTCTCTCTCTCTCTCTCTCTCTCTCTCTCTCTCTCTCTCTCTCTCTCTCTCTCTCTCTCTCTCTCTCTCTCTCTCTCTCTCTCTCCCTCTGCCCCTCCATCTGTTCACTCTTCCTCCACACCTCCCTATCACCCCTCTCCCCCCCCCCATCTCAGTGTTCCCGTCAGTGAAGCGACGGGTGGTGTTTGGTAGGATGGAATAATATAGGATATAGATGATTGTCCAACGAATGAAACCCTGATTGACATTGTGGATTAAGTATCTTGAGGTGTATGGCTTCCTGTATCTTATATCTGGACATGGTGTTTCAATGAACAAAAACTTCCTGTCCATCATGATTGCCCGAGGGATGTTTCGTTCTGTGAAACACCTACAGTATAAGTCTGTATCAAAGTAACTGCCTTCTATCTAATTTGAATCCACAGCTTTTGAAAAACCCTCTGTCCTTCCATTCATCCGTCCTTTCATCCATCCATTCATCGATATGTCCATCCATTAATCTGTCTGTCCATCCATTAATCTGTCTGTCTATCCATTAATCTGTCTGTCTATCCATTAATCTGTCTGTCCATCCATTAATCTGTCCATCCATTAATCTGTCCATCCATCCATTAATCCGTCAGTCCATCTGTCCGTCCGTCCATTCATCGATATGTCCATCCATTAATCCGTCCATCCATCCATTAATCCGTCCATCCATCCATTAATCCGTCAGTCCATCTGTCCGTCCGTCCATCCATTCATCTGTCTGTCCATCCATTCATCTGTCTGTCCATCCATTATTCCGTCTGTCCATCCATTAATCCGTCTGTCCATCCATTAATCCATCAGTCCTTCCATTAATCCATCTGTCCATCCATTAATCTATTTGTCCATCAATTAATGCATTAATCCGTCCGTCATACATTAATCCATCAGTCCATCCATTAATCTGTCAGTCCATCTGTCCGTCTGTCCATCCATTTATCCGTCTGTCCATCCATTAATTCACCTGTCCATCCATTAATTCCTCCGTCCATCCAATAATCTGTCCATCCATTCCTCCATCCGTCCATCCATTCCTCCATCTGTCCATCCAGTAATCCATCCATCCATCCATTCATCCGTCCATGGATCTATTCATCCGTCCATGGATCTATTCATCCGTCGATCCATTGATCTGTCCATCCATTCATCTGTCAATCCATTCATCCGTCTGTCCATCCATTCATCCTTCTGTCCATCCATTCATCCGTCTGTCCATCCATTTATGCTTCTGTCTATTCATTCATCCATCAGTCCATCCATTAATCCGTCAGTCCAACCGTCCGTCCATCAATCCATTTATCCGTCTGTCCATCCATTAATCTGTCCATCCATCCGTCCGTTCATTAATCCATCTGTCCATCCATCAATCCACCTGCCCATTCATAAATCCATCCATCCATCCATTAATCCGTCCATCCATTAATCCATCCAGTAATCCGTCCGTCCATCCATTAATCCGTCCATCCATCCATCCATACAAGGTGAGGGCTCATTTAAAGATAAATTCTGATCCTTAACTCGTTTTGTTCATCGTTCGGCGTGCCCTTCTGTGACCTACACGAGCATTCAGTCCATTTTATTTCTCAGATGAGTTGTAAGTCAGTGTTATAACCTCGTCCCACTTTCCAGACCCGCGTTTCAGTCCCACCCTGAGCATTGAGTCATGTGTAAAAAAAGAAGAAAAAAAAAAAGAATAAAACATTACATCCCATCCATCATTTCCTCGTACATTGCTACCTGGGCCATGTCGTGAAATGAGGTTAACTCACCTTTTCCGTTTTAATCCGTCTCCTTTTTTTTTGTCAAATACCATAAAGAAAATCACTTTTTTTGCTGAATCCAACTGGATGACACTGTCACATTATCTCTTCTTACAAAACCATAAAAAATTTCCATCGGTCTTTGCAAGGTGACATACTTAATGATGAACCAATCAAAATTCACGTTTAAAATATTTATTTTTTTAGTCTTGTCAAATTTCACATCAAGTTAATGACCATTGCTAGCATTTTGATGGATACAAATGAATGTCCATTGAGACACCAACATGTCTATGTTTAATTAACGTTTAGGTCAGTTTGTACGATATGCTCGGTTATTTTATTAAGTTTTACGCATCGTGCGTAATACGCGCAATGTAGGATTTTATCAAAATAATATCTCATTCTGATTCTTCCATGTCTACATTATCATATATCTTGACATCGAGCTGGAGGGTTGACCATCGGTCAAGTCCTTTTCTTTGAATCGACACCGTGCTCTGGCTGGACCATCGCCCCATCCTAATTATAATACCAAATTTCCAATGAAGTATAATTATGCGCTTGAATGAACACATGCATCCAAGTTGTCCGAATTCGGTTCTACAGAGACCGTGATCTAAAATTAGACCATCACTAATCAAAGAACAGGGTCTGACACGTCCAGCACTTGAGCCGACAGAATGTATCTCATGGGCCAACATTCACGCTTATAACGGTGTAATTGCAAATCACTCGAGTAACTGTTGTTGCCATGGCAACACTAATTGTGACGTCACGCTGCAGCCTTGCAGGCGGTGGACCCCTTCTGGAGTTTGGATCTGCCAACTATTATCGGTTCATCATGGAGACCCGCGCAAGAAACTGGAGAGCTGTTACCCCAGCCTTGGATTAACTGGACCGGCACATTTAATGCGTCGTGATCCGAAGAATTCCACATCCAGCAGGTAACGAGGGGTACTCAAAATTGTCTCAGAGCGACACAAGACCTTTTATAAAGTCAAATTCTAAAGAATTGTGAACCATTTCATTTTTCCAATATATGTGTATTAATTAGTTCGGAAAAAAAATTTCTTCCGAAATATGTAGTCGTAGATGTTGAAAAATTATCGTTGAGGTTTGTTCGACTTTTATGAGTATTGCGAAATTCCGATAACCTTTTGAACGCACAATGTCAGTTGCCCTGGATTTTGTGAATCTGTTTCAATTTGCTGCACAGGTTATGCTTTGAATATCAAATCCTTCACCTGCCAGGTGGTCGCATACCCACGAGTTGCGGTCCTTCAAATCAGTTTTGGCGAAGACATCATATTTTGCTCCGGCCGCCACATGACGCCGTGTGGACAATGACGCCATCAACGTGAGCAGTGACGTAACGGACCATCAGGAGCCCAAAAGCCACGCTGCTCGCGCTGAGTTCCGCGCATGCTCTCTGAGTGGCGACGGGGACGCGCTGTGTTCCCTGCGCTCAGGCTGTTCGAAGTGCCGGCGTGAGTCCCCCATGGACGCCGTACTGCCCTTTGCGCCACAGTGACTACATGCACAGCGACGTCGCTTTGCCGCGCTGGCTCGGCAGGGAGGGTGGAGGCGATGGATTCTCCCCTAGCTGCGAAGATGGGCTGAACCCGTGCTCTGCGCAATGTCCTCAGCCGCCGCTGCCACCCCTGCGGCCCGCCAACCTTTCTTATGTACAACCTGCTCTCCATCATCATCATCATCATCATCATCATCATCATCAACATCATCATGATGATCATCATGATCATCATGATCTACAGACGGACCAAGAACCTTGTTCTTCATTGATGCCTCAAAAAGCAGGTTCTGACTCGCTAGTCGCAAAATTAACATAATCGGTTCAAAAGGGTCTTCTGAGCAAGATCATAAAATTATTCCTATTGTCGTTACGTCATTTTAATGTACCTCTCGCTATCCTCACATTCCACGTGCACCTCTGCTCACGTTTTATCCTTTGAGGTGAAAAGGCGGTTTGTAATGGGATGTATTTATTTATTTATGCAATTTTTTTAAATGCATTTACATGTGCCTCAACGTATGTCACTCACACAGCTGGCAAGATGGAATTAGCTCTCGAGAGGAGAGGCACGTAAACACATTGCGGGTGTCGTGGAGAACTGGACAGCCCATCCCTCGAACATCTCCTCCCGCAGCGAAGAGCGAAACAATCAAAGCCATGAACCGCAAGGCCTCCCGCTCCACGGCATCGCTTCCTTCGGGGCCGCTCTTGGGCAGCAGGAGCGGCAAGGCATGCAAACGCGCACGCATCAACGTGGGAGGAATCACGCACGAGGTGCTGTGGAGAACACTCGAGAGGCTGCCACACACACGCCTCGGCCGCCTGGGAAACTGTTGGCACAACCACGATGCGCTCCTGGAGCTCTGCGACGACTACAGCCCACAGGAGAACGAGTTCTTCTTTGACCGTCACCCCGGCGCTTTCACGTCCATCCTCAATTTCTACCGCACGGGCAAGCTACACATGATGGAGGAGATGTGTGCACTCTCCTTCGGACAGGAGCTCGATTATTGGGGTGTGGACGAGATATACCTGGAGTCGTGCTGCCAGGCCCGCTACCACCAGAAGAAGGAGCAGATGAACGAGGAGTTGCGACGTGAGGCCGAAACGGTCCGCGATCGTGAGACCGAAGATTTTGCAGACATGTGCTGCGCAGAAAAGCGCAAGAAGCTTTGGGACCTCATGGAGAACCCAAACTCGTCGATGGCCGCCAAGGTGAGCATCCTGAAAAGGTAACCCGTTGTGCATCTGGGTTGCCTCTGTAAAATGAGGTTGCAATGATTGAAACAACAGGTTGTATCTCACATAATTAACTCAAAATCCTTGCGTGCTCATTTAGTTCTCAGAACCATCAATATTGAGGTTGTTCATCCTTCTCTCGGCTTGGTCGACAGTCGTTCCTTTGACATCCCTGCTTTGGTTCAGTGAAAATTTTACTGTAAATGTGGCATCACTGAAGCATGGAAAAGTAGGATTATCGTCATGTTATCCCTCAGCACGTCTTGAAAATTTATAAGTTGGGGCAGTAGTTGTAGTTTGGTAATATAATAATAATAATAATTTAATAATGTGGTCAAAGCCACAAGAGGATGCTCCAGCTCCTCATCCAGACCATACTTGCTTGTTTGTCCAAAAAAACCCAAAAGTTGTCCAATTGTCTGAGAGGGTAAAACTTACCTAATCAGTAGCGAAATTTAAAAATATGTTGATTGGAGTGGATTTACACACATTTTAATTCCACAGACTTATAATAATTTTCACAATTACAACACACCAAACATGTACAAGGTGTCCGTGTTACTCTATGTTTTTTTGTTATTAAGTTTTTCAGTGTTACTCTGTTTTTATGACATTTCATTTATATGGTTATCGCATTGTGAGTGGTATCCACACCAACAGAAATATTTAAGAAGAGCAATTCACACTGTCATGTTGTCGTGGCCTCACCGTGGGCATTGTTGTAACACTAGGCCAGTGTCCCACACCGCTGCCAGGTACCCTTTACCAACAAAGCGACGACACATTCACGAATACAGTTTGGGTTTGGGGTATAGTACGGTGTAATGACTCCATTCATGTGTTATTTGTTCTGCATCATTCGCATGTGTGGTGTTGGTCAAGTGGAAATGCATCTGCCTGTGCACACATGCAGGCACGCATGTACACGTCTTTGAATGACTGGATCACAATCTGGCCATCACTGTGTTTTGGTATGTTATGTTGAGTCGGCCCTACCTGTGAACGATTTAGCCAAGAGTGATAACCGATAGATGCACCAAAATGTGAAAATGTGCATTTACATACATCGATTACGAGTTTGGCAGAGACTAGACAAACAGCAAGGGGGGAGGAGTGGGGTGGGGTAACGGGGGACTCATCTTCAATCACCATGTTGCATGGGGAGAAAAAGAGAGAGAGAGAGAGAGAGAGAGAGAGAGAGAGAGAGAGAGAGAGAGAGAGAGAGAGAGAGAGAGAGAGAGAGAGAGAGAGAGAGAGAGAGAGAGACAGAGAGAAATGGAAGGACGTCATAGAGGACATTTTACAGCTCAGATATTATACCAGGAAGCGTGGTTTAAGGTCGAGTTTTGTACCCCAGAGAAAAGTGCATTGGGGTTGACAGGATGGCACAGAAGTCGCATATTCCCCTTTTAAGAAAGAATAACTGCTGATGAAGGCTAGCATCAATGTGCATTGGTGGACTGGTAGAACAATAGATGAAATCAACAGGACGTTGATCAGGGTATGCATGCTAACTGTGGTGGGAAGCAAGGAGAGGTTGACGTTTCAGGCGTTAACCCTTCATCGGTGCAAAAGTCGAAAGGTTAACACCTGAAATGCCAGCTTCTCCTTGCTTCCCATGGAAGTGAGCACACCTCAATCAACATCCTATTGATTTTCATCCATTACTCTCCTTTGAGTTACAATGCTGACACGGCTATATACTGTCGTCCTATCGTATTATCGGCAGGGTGTTGCACCACTTTGTGTCATCCGTCAGATCGGATGTTGCACACATAAGTTTCTGTGCTAGCAATGGCTGATGAACGGGGAGAAAAATTTACTGTTTTGAAAGAGGAAGGCAATCATGTGCCGGTATTCAAATTCCAGTTCCAACCATCCTGTGAGGGCTCCACAAAGTACAACACTACGTCGTGTCTTTGGCATTCACTTCCCATGACAGACCACTATATGGAAATACAAAACACCGAAAACAAAATGTGTATACTGTCCCAGCTGAAACCCAATGCGCAACAGTATTTCCATGCCCAGGGAGGGATTCTTACTTGGAGGTGTTCAGCCATAATCCCTCAGGAGGGTAGCTTCGCACCACTGGCTGCTGAGCCAGATGCACACGTTAAGTGTCTGAACAAGTGGTTCCTTTCGAACTGAGCATCAGACAAAAGCATCAGTTGGGTAAAACTAACCTGTCTCACATTTAGACTTCATAGGGCAATTGTCGATTTGGAATGTCAAGCCAGGGTTCCCTTTTTGGCCTTAGGACTGAAGTACGCAACCTTAGCTTTGCTAAAATGTTGGATTATTTGGCCTTTTTTAGTAAAAAGGTAGACTCATAAGTCATTATGGGTAAAGTTATTGGAATGTCCATTCATTCTGGCCCAAGAAACTAGGATGTATGTGTGTGTGTCTACGACCATGTGCTTTCTCCTACGGCTGAAGTGCAAATGTAAAATAATTTGACAAGCTTTGTTTGACCGTTTCGTTTGGTCTTAAGGCTGAAATACACGTCCTTCGCTTGTGTTATAATGTATGACATTCTAGTAACATTATTTACATAAAAAGCATCTCTTAATAGAGATGATGGTCAGGGAGCCAGAAATGCGTCTTTGGTCCCTTTCCCCCTGATAAGGTGGGCTGACAATCCTGCCAGAAAAGGCCTCTAAAGCCAATGTAGGTTGACTGATCCTGTGGTTAGAAGTGTAGCAGCTGATGGTGCTGCATGATGCAGTGGGCGGTTCGGTGTTTTTCATAGACTGCAAATGAGTTGGTTTGCCTATTTAATGTTGATATTTATCATCCCAGCTGCAAATTAAAGTTCTTATTAACTGGTAATGGATAGCTAAACATAGATGGAACTGTGGCAAGCACCCGGTGTTGGTCACTACCACTGCAGATAGTGTTGTTGTGGCGCAGGGGGTTCATGGTCACCCATCCAGTTAAGAGGTGCTGGAGGTGTATGTGGGGTGTCTCAAGAAAACATTTCCAGACCTTAATATTGAAGAAAAAATTAATTAAATATCAGAGAGAGGGGGTTGATGTTGTGTTACTAATATCTAACGGATCGTGTTTGTGTGTGAAGGAATGATTGCATGGCATCAGTGTCGAACAAAAATATAGTATCGTTTTGGGTGTGTGTGTGTGTGTGTGTGTGTGTGTGTGTGTGTGTGTGTGTGTGTGTGTGTGTGTGTGTGTGTGTGTGTGTGTGTAAATATAAAATACGAGTGAGGTACCCATGCCTCGCATGGGTGGAAGCCCGAAGTCTCAAAAAAAAAAATGTTTTGAGAAATTTATGAAAGCTCTCACCCATTTTAGAACACATGCTCGGACCCCAAAAGCGGCACACAAAATTTGGTGGGGCTGGCCCCAAAACTGTGGGATTAGTACTACGTAAAATCAAAATCAATGTACCTTTGATGATGACGATGGTGATGGTGTTGGCTGGGGAGGGGGGATTGGCTCTTATGTGCCATGATGAAGGAAATGGGTTATTGCAGAAAAATAGCAAAATGTCTCAAGCGAACGTGGTGTGATGTTGACAGAAAAATCTGTAAACGGTGAATGCCGAACCCCCGTAATGCGTCTACATGTGGACAATTGAATTCACTGCAAAAAATTTTGATAGACTGTATTCCTCATCTTTTGGAGAAAGATCGGTGTCGGCGGGTGGAAACGCAAAATCTCAATTGTGTTGAGATATTACCGAACCAGCAAAAGTTTACACATGCAGTAAAAGGCGAAACTGCTCATGCTGAACCTGTGAATGAGTTTCCATGCAGAGACAAAGCAGCTTCGTACGGGTGGAAACTCGAAATCATAATTGTATTGAGAAATTTATTAAACCTCCCACCCACCTTAGGACACGTGCGGGGACTCCAAAAGATTCCACAGAAAGTTTGGCAGGGCTAGCCCCAAAATTGATAGAGTAGTTCAGGGGTGGACCAACAGACTGACAGACAGTCCTGATTTATTCTGTCGATTGTGATGAAAATGCCTTCGGTGTTAAAGGAGTTTGTTAATTGGACAGATATTTCCTAATCGGTGTTCAAACCAAAGCAAACAACACCGAGCTTCGGAGCGAAACGGAAGTGAATTTTTGCTCATGCCATATAAAAGTATAAGCAGCAAGGATGGTTGACAAGGATGATGCTGACCATCAATTTCAACAGCAATGCAAATGTCAGATATATGCCTCCAATGGTGTGTTATTAATTTAAATTACACGTGTGTATGTGAGAAATGTACTGTAATTAATCATTCTGACTGATGAAAAAACAATAAAGAAAGTTTAAACAACTTAACAATATGCATTACGGTGATGGTGAAATCTGAATGAGAATAATCCCAAAATTTTCAAAATGTTTCATTTCAATCAGTTTAAGAGGAGGATGAAAGCAAAGCGAGAAGTGTGCAAACATGAAATTTTGTTTTAAACTTGGCAAAACGGCTACAGAAACACACAAAATGCTCGTAATGGTCTACACGGATGAAGCTGTGACAAAAAAAGACTGTTTTCAAAGGTTTCGGGAGGGCAATGGGTCGCTGGAAGGTGATGAAAGAAGCCGTCATCCGTCAACAACACGAACCGATGAAAACATCGCTCAAGTCATAACTGTCGTCCATGAAAACCAACGTTTAACCACTCGACAAATCACAGAAGAGACCAATCTTTCGTTTGGTTCCGTTCAGGCCATACTGATAGACGATTTGAACATGAGACGCGTCAGCGCATAGTTTTTTCTACACATCCTCACAAATGATGACAAAGAAAATTGTCTTCATTTCATCTAAGTTGTTTGATCGATGCGTTTTGGATCCAACATTCTTACCCCAGGTGATAACAGGTAGGTGTACGGGTATGACCCAGAAACAAAGCAAAGAGCTCCCAGTGGAAGACACCCATGTCATCGAGACGAAAAAGGATTGTCGGTCGACATCGCAAATGATGGTCATGCTCATTGCATTTTTCGACATGGAAGGAATGGTTCACCCAGAATTTCTTCCCACAGGTGCTGCCCTTAATGCGGCTTTCTAAATGGAAGTTAGGAAACGTTTGCGAGAGGCAGTCAGATGGAAAAGACCAGAAAAGTGGAAGACTGGGGGCTACTCCACCACGACAATGCCTGCTGCCACACATCACTCGCCATCCAACAATTTTTGGTGGCACAAAATATTCCTGTCATCCTGCATCCACCTTATTCACCAGACTTGGCACCATGTGACAACTAGCTGTTCCCAAAATTAAAAACAATCGGAGAAATTGAAGCGATTTGACAAGATCAAAGACATAAAATCCAACAAGAAAGTACTATACTCTGGTACTGAGAGTGCTGTGAGATGTGGTGGTACGATCTCTGACTTATTTCCAGTTGTTACTGGAGTGCTTCAGGGGAGTGTTCCGGCCCCCACACTTTTCAGCACTTGTATGGACTGGATTCTAGGGAGGATGTCAGAGAGATCAACCTGTGGTGCATCGCTTGGGAATGTTAAGATCTCTGACCTTGATTTCACAGATGATGCAGTCATCTTTGTGGGGACTCTAGATATCCTTTTGGAGGCCCTAGAGGTGCTGAATGAGGAGTCGAGCCCCTGGGTTTTGGGTTCCTAGCTCAAAACTAAGATCCAGGCTTTCAATGACATCTGGATGCTGCTATCCTGTCTGTACCTGTTTGTGGTGAGGATGTGAGGTCACGGAGAGATTCACTTGCCTTGGCAGTGATATCATATCTCTTGCTGGCTGTGAGCCAGGGGTCACCAGACGTCTGGTTCGGGCCTGGGGAGTCATGGATTCACTGGATCATGGGATGTGGCACTGCCGGTACCTGAGCGGGAGGACAAATGTCTTAGTCTTCAGGTCCTTGGTTCTTCCAGTCTTGCTATATGGATGTGAGACTTGGACACTGACCAGGGATCTGAGATGGAGACTTAATTCCTTTG
>CM068957.1:134913852-134924375 GCA_035128595.1 Eptatretus atami
ATTTCAGCCCGATCCGTCAAAAACTGTATGACTAGTATGCAATTATGTTGCGACCACCCATGTTGCCTACCGGCTTGTATGTTTGTTTGTTTGTAATGGACACCTCTGGAGGCCAGAGGAGTCAACCGATTTCGATGAAACTTGACAGGTAGGTTCATACCACGATCTAGTTCTATGCTTTTTAGCACCGTTGCTATGGACACCACCGTTGCCTAGCACCGGGACTTTGAATTTTTTGAAAAATCCTTAAAAAATTTATTTTTTCGAAAATCAAAAATCGGCTTCCAGGCTTTTATGCGAACTATAATCAACGTCTTTGTCAAAAATTTTCAGCCCGATCCGTCAAAAACTGTAAGACTAGTATGCAATTATGTAGCGACCACCCATGGCGCCTACCGGCTTGTCTGTTTGTTTGTCTGTCTGTGAGCAGGATATCTCAAAAAGCTATGGATGGATTCGGACAAAATTTGGTGGGCATGTTGGGTGTGTGACAAGCACGAGCAGATTACATTTCGGTGAAGATCCGAATCCGGAAATTAGAATTTTCAAAGTGATTCTTCACCATTGAGAGATCGGGCCAAAAACGATATACATCACGATATCTCAAAAAGTTGTGGACGAGTTATGACAAAACTTGGTGGACAGGTTGGTTAGGTGACGAGAACAAGGCGATTTGATTTTGGTTAACATCGGGATGCAGATCCGGTCTATCAGCGGGATACAAAACGTAAACTGTTCCGCCTGGCTGAGGTATGGGCTCTACCGAGTGCCGTTCGAATATTTATTGTTGAATATGCCACACACACCTGGAATCTTGAATCCAATAATAAAATGACATGTTCAACAAAATCAAATTAGAATACTTGAGGTCAGCCAGCTTGAGTAAACAATACTGTGTCACCATGGAGATGGATAAATTCTTTCTTTCTTTTTTTAAATGATGAAATTTTGTTTTATTTTTTGCCGAGAGCAGATGTATGTGGGTTGGTTTGTAGAAAATGCTCATTGAATGCTTCATCGTTTACACCTACACGAGTCAGCACCGGTTTGCGTTTACACACACATGCAATTTGTTCAGGTCTTTTTCATGTGTTTGTGTGTTTGTGTGTCTATAATTGTCTCGGCAAGGCCCGTTGTCCTCAAATATTGCTGCACTGTTCTTTCCTTTCACCCCCACCTTGTTGCACTCTCTTTTATCCCATTATATTCTCCTTTCATTAATTCAGTAAATTTAACCTCCCCCTTCCTTACCCTGCACAAAAGATTTGTACATGGCCTCCAGATATGCATTTTCTTTGCAGTTATTGTTTCGAAATCTCTAAATTTTATTTTTTTCCTGCACTGCTATGATTCAGCAACGAGTACACCGATTCAAAAAATGTAATACATCATAATTTGATCAATCCTTATAGATATGAATAAAGCCATTTCAAGAATACATTGCAGAATACCTGGAAAGATCCAGTTTTAAGTTAACGTAGTTGTGGCCTTTTGATTTACAAGGGATCCTTAATGAAATTAGCATAGTTTTGAAACTTCCTGTCTGCCATTTTATTTCATAGGCCTTTCTAATGATTCATCCACTCCCACTCTTCACCTGGCGTAGTACATTTGTTTCGTTTCAAAGCAAGGTTTAATACCTCCGCTACAAAGGTGAAGGAGGTTATGTTTTCACCCACTCTGTCGTTTGTTACTTACGAAATCTAAAGATTTCGTAAGTATGTGATGACTTCCGTCATCTGTGTGTGTTTGTTGTGTTTGTTTGTAGACACGATAACTCGAGAACGGAAGAAGACACCAATGTCAAATTACACCACGTATTTAGGAGGGATGGCTAGTGTATTAGATTTTGGTCAAAATCTGGTCAAAGGTCAAGGTCACAGTGAGTCAAACATTCGATTTTTGACGGTTTGGTAAAGAATCATCGTAGAAACATCTGGTTTGCGTCGCTACCTTCTAGAGACAGCTTTTATTAGACAAGTCAGAGGTCAAGTTGACGATTTCGTAAGTACCAGTCCTATGACTGCTTGTTACTTACGAAATCTTAGATTTCGTAAGTATATTGATGACTTCCGTCCTCTGTTTGTGTGTTTGTTGTTTGTGTGTTTGTGTGTTCTGTTTGTAGGCACGATAACTCGAGAACGGAAGAAGCTACCAATGTCAATTTACACCACGTGATTCAGGAGGTGATGGCTAGCAATGATTAGATTTTGGTCAAAATGGTCAAAGTCAAGGTCACAGTGAGGTCAAACATAATTCCGTAAATTCCTGTGGAGAAAGGGAGTATTTTTGCTCTCGACGTTACGAGTTCGTTTTAACTTCGATTTTAATTTGCTTCGGTTTTTGCGATCGCCTAGGACGCTAACACTCGTTGTCGAAATTCTGGTAAAAATTGGATGTTTGGAGACGTTTTAAGATTGTATAAAAAATATTTCACTCGCCGCGTCACGGCTCGTCACATGGTGCAGCGCGCTCGAGCAGGCGTCGTTTGAGTCACGTAAAGTTTTCCGTGTGCGCGCTGACGGTGTTTTCGATAAAGATGGTGTTTAAAAGTCTTTTTTTTAACCAAAAGGTTATCGTCGCATGCCTGACTCGCTAAGCCGTCATTAGGTTAAAGATTGGTGTATGGCGAGTATACGTTTTGTGACTTTGATAAAATAATATAAATAATTGCATGGAGAAATGGAGATTTTGCTTCGGTCGACGTTACGATTTTTGATGGTTTGGTACAGAATCATCGTAGAAACTCTGGTTTGCGTCGCTACCTTCTCTAGAGACAGCTTTTATTAGACAAGGCAGAGGTCAAGTTGACGATTTCGTAAGTACCATCTATGGTGCTGTTTGTTTATTTGTGTACATGTATACTCAAAAAGTTGCAGACGGATCTGGATGAAATTTTGTGCACAGGTTCGGTGTGACAAGAACGAACTGATTAGATTTTGATGAAGATCCTACGGTATCCCCCTTCTATAATTTTTAAACGGATTCTTCACCAATGAGAGATCGGACCACAAACCATATGAAGCACGATATCTCAAAAAGTTGTGGACGGATTCAGATGAAACTTGATGGACATGTTGGGTGTGTGGCAAGGACGAATTGATTCGATTTTGTTTAAGATCCGAATCCGGATCTGGAAAAAAAAATATTTAATTTTTAAAGTGATTCTTCTCCTTTGAGAGATTGGGCCAAGAACGATATAGTTCTGTATAACATGATATTTCAAAAATGTATTGGACCCGATATGTTCTCATGGATCAGGCATTACGTGACGGAGGCATGCGCTCCACCGAGTACCCTTCTAGTTTTTGTTTTAAATTTTATTAAATTATGGAGAAATTTGTTTATATTGTTGATCTACAGTTATTCCATTTGTCCAGAGAGACCATTCCATGGATTAACTCTCTGAATATTCTTGTTGCAAGCCCCTCCTCTCTTATGAAATGCCATTCCATCCCATCACCCATCATTAATGTGTATATCCACTTGTGCAAGTAAAAATGCAGAAAATTCCTCATAATTGATGTTAAAAACATAGAATTGACAATGTTGCTTAACCGAGCTTAACCAATGCTTAACCGAGCCATTGGAAGAACAACTGCATTATAAGCACAAATAAATAATATATAGGCAAATTTCATGGATTAATTGAAAACGACATGAAATAGAGGGCTGCCATCAGAGAACTGCCTCTGATGCCTGGTGTTGGCATAATGGTTTGGGTGGTGGGATTGGGATCCTAGGGTCCTGAGTTTAAATCCCGCTCAGCTGTTGAATTAATACCAGGTGGAGTTAACTCGGCCTGTTATCCTTCCGAGGTCGGCAAAATGAGTGCCAGCATGCTGGTATACTGTGTTGGAGTGGTGACCCCTCCAGGATTGTGCTCAATAACCAAGGAGACTGCTTAAGCAGCACCAATGCTCTGTACAGAGTATGGTCCCAATGGATGGGATCAGAGATCGCTGATGGTTCCTGGTCTAGCCAACTCGTAATATTAGCCAAATGGTAGCACTTGGAATTATGATTGTGAAATGAAAGCATTTCATATTATCAAAGCAAACGGTTTTTTGTTTTTTTTTCCAAAAAACAAGGACACTATGGACACCAAGAGTAAACACTTAATACCTCCCTCAGGGAACCATAACTAGAGAGTTCATAGAACACGTTACCTCACACTGTCTTGAGAAAATGGACATGGGTGGGGTCTACGAGCGGCAAATTTGATTGGTCATGATAATGTATGCCGTAATATTTTGTCCAAGTACTGCTAAACGGTGATTTGTGATTTACAGTGTTTATGTATATAATTAAAAGGAAATAAAAGAAAGATTTTAAAGGTCATAGAAAAAAATTTTCTGAAGTTTACTGCCATTGATGCAGAGTCTTACACACCACCTTATTTAACACATTACATTATTTATACGTGTTTGTTATTTGTGTCCTTTATGAGATCTTTAAAAACAGTACATTTCCTGGTTGGAATTATTTTCAAATCTGATTGAATGCCAGACAGGCAGACAGAGTTTTAAAAAAAAAATCTCACTGGTCTCTGCACATGCACGATCAGGTCAAATTCAGAGCCAAAGTATTGCTAAACGACAGGTCATTTTCCGATTCATGCTCAAACTAGAAGAACACTCGGTAGAGCGCACACCTCTGCCAGGCTGATTTGTTTACGTTTTGTATCCCACTGATAGGCCAGATCTGGATTCGGACTCGAACTAAAATTTAATCAGATTCTTTTTGTCACCGAACCAGTTCTTCCACCAAGTTTCATACTAATTCGTCCATAACCTTTTTGAAATATCGTGCTATATTTCGTTTTAGCCCCGTCACTCAATGGTGAAGAATCACTGAAAAATTTCTCGAATCCGGATCCAGATTTGGATCTTCACCAAAATTAAATCAATTCTTCATTGTTACATACCCAACCTGCCCACCGAGTTTTGTCCAAATCTGTCAAAAACTTTTTGAGATATCCTGCTATATGTAATTTTTGGCTCTATCTCAATGGTGAAAAATCACTTCGGATCCCAATACGGATCTCCACAAAAAATGTAATCATTTTGTCCGTGTCACAAACTGGATCTCTTCACCAAATTTCGTTGGAATTTATGCCTACTTTTGGAATGTTCTTGTCACAAACAAAAAACAAACAGACAGACAAGCCGGTAGGCGGCGATGGGTCGCCGGACATGGAAACTATAAGATATAGACCCAAATGGATGTCATATAGCGGATAGGGAATCACCTTAAGATTAATGCATATAAATCTCATCCAGTTCCATCTGCCGATACTACTCGTATCCATTTGAATGAAAAGTACCGACAATGGCGTTTGAAATCGGAAAATCCCAAAAGTCGGGGGTGCTGTGGGTGAACAAAGATCTAAATCAAAAATCCAGCTTGATCGTTTGTGCACAATTTATCAGAGATATGTGTGAATTTTCATGACATCGCCATAACCCTAGAGGAGTAGCATTTGGCGCGAAGGCACTCCAGCTCTCGCATCTTATCGATTTTTGCACTAATTGACCTTTGACCCCTGACTAAGCGAAATCGGTCAATATGTCCTGAGGCAAAGTTGTAGTACATTAGTACCTGAACCTGCAAAGTTTCATTCGTATCGATGCACTCACTGGTCGCTAGGGGGCCTTCAATTTTCGCCAATTTTCACGCATACCCTATTTGTAGGGGGCGCTGCGGGTAAAGTATTCCATATATCAAAAAACCGAAATGTATTTGATAGAGCATCACTGTAGATCATTCGTGCAAATTTCATAACCCTACGTGGGATAATGGCTTCGGATTGATTTCGCGTGAACGGTACCGATTTTGAAGGTTTTTTGGTTGTTGCTAGGGAACCAAAGCGTCCCTAGCAACCATCACAATTTCCAAAGCACTACGGTCATAAGATGTCCTACCACCCGAGTTTGGTCAAATACCGCCACGTTTACTACCAATATATGCTGATGACAAACGAACAACATCCAAACAAACATCCAACAAACAGACAGAATTACTGCAATAAAGGGTACCTTTCGGCGACCAACAGACAGGGGTGAAACCATAACTCTATAGACCTTCAGTGGTGGATGAAACCACAACCTCCATATCTTATGGTGAAACCATAACCTCCATCGACCTTCGGTGGTGGATCCACCTTCCATGGAGGTAAATGTAACATTCAATTCAAATTAAGTTGTTCCTTTATCATCAACTGATCTTTGTGGACAGGACAGACAGACAGACATAAGTGAAGCAACTGCTTAACGCTGCTTTTCGCTTAGCATTTGCAGGGTAATAATTCTGAAGATAGGCTTTGAGAAGATCACTGCATGGCCAATATTGGGTTAGTGTCCCAATAAAATTTGGTTTGTTTGTCTAATTTTTTTTCCAAGTCACATTTCCACGGCGGGCCGTCGGTCTCCAAAATCTACGGCCACTAGCAATATTACGGCGGCCGCTATTTCCCGGTCACACAAGTGAACAGTCCAATATGTTTTTATTTTCGGGTATTTAGAAATTGTGGAGACCGAAAACGTGGGGTTGCCGTACGGCTCTTGTTGATGTCGCACGTGACTTAAGGGGCCTGCGGTGGCCATATAATTTCAAGCAGACGAAGGGAGCCTCAAGGTGCCCGCAAGTGACCGCAGGGGCCATAGGCGAACTGCGGCCAGACGACGGTAACGAGTGGTTCATTTTTTATTTTATTTTATTACCGTTTTTTTTCTTCGGCTTGTCGAATTGCTACGCGAACGTAGAAATGAAAAAAGTTATAACTCTGCTATAATTCCATGGCGACCCCTACGGCCTGTAAACTATAAGCCAAACGGCCGTAGGCACCCTGAGGCTCACCGCTGAACTCTGCCGCCGCCACACGTTTCTGTCAATTGGAGGGCGTACGGCCGCCGTATCCTCGCCATGACAGAATTGACTTAGCTAACCAAGCATAACCAAAAAAAATTAAGCAAACAAACCAATTTTATTGGGGCACTACCCTATTGGCCATGCAGTGATCTTCTCAAGCCATCTTCAGAATATTACCCTGCAAATGCTAAGCGAAAAACCGCGTTAGCAGTTCTTCACTTATGTCTGTCTGTCTGTCCGTCACAAAGATCAGTTGTGATAAAGACAACTTAATTTGAATTGATGTTACATTTACCTCCATGGAAGTGACCACCCCGAAGGCGATGGAGGTTATGTTTCACCATAAGATTGGGGTTGTGTTTCATCCACACTGAAGGTGGATGGAGGTTATGGTTTCACCCTGTCTGTTGGGTCGCCGAAGTGACCTTATTTCAGTATTCTGTCTGTTTGTTTGGATGTTTGTTTGGATTTTGTTTCGTTATGCACAGATTTGGTAGTAACGTGGGCGGTTTGACAAACTCGGTGGTAGGACATTTATGACCTAGTGCTTTGGAAATTGTGATGGTTGCTAGGGACGCTTTGGTTCCCTAGCAACAACCGAAAAACCTTCAAAATCAGGGTACCGTTCACGCGAAATCAATTCGAGGCCATTATCCCACGTTAGGGTTATGAAATTTGGCCGAATGATCTACAGGTGATGCTCTATCAAATAATTCCGGTTTTTGTGATATTGGAATACTTTACCGCAGCGCCCCTACAAATAGGGTATGCGGAAATGGCGAAAATTGAAGGCCCCCCTAGGACCAGTGAGCTGCATCTACGAAGGAACTTGCACGTTCATGGTATCGAATGGTACACAACTTTGCCTCAGAATATCGCCGATTTCGCTTCGGTCAGGGGTCAAAGGTCAATTAGGCAAAAATCGATAAGATGCGGAGGCTGGGGTGCCTTGCCACATGCTACTCCTCCTAGGTTATTGGTCGGATGGTCATGAAAATTCCACTAATCGTTCTGGAATAATTGTGCACAACGATCAGCGGATTTTTCGATTTAGATCTTTGTTCACCACAGCACCCCTCGAACTTTGGGGATTTCAGATTTCAAACGCATTTTCGGTACTTTTCATTCAAATAGATACGAGTATATCAGTGATGGAACTGGATGAGATTTATATAGCTTAATCTTTAGGTGATTCCCTATCCGCTATATGACATCCATTTTGCTCTATATCTTATAGTTTCCTGTCGGCGACCCATCGGCCGCGCTACCGGCTTGTCTGTCTGTTTGTTTTTTGTTTGTTGTGACAAGACATCTCAAAAAGTTGTGGATAAATTCAAACGAAATTTGGTGAAGAGATCAGTTTGTGCACGGACAAAATGATTACATTTTTGTGGAGATCCGTATTGGGATCCGAAGTGATTATCACCATTGAGATAGAGCCAAAAAATTAATATAGCAGGATATCTCAAAAGTTTTTGCAGATTTGACAAAACTCGGTGGGCAGGATTGGGTATGTAACAATGAGAATTATTTAATTTTGGTGAAGATCCGAAATCTGGATCCGGATTCGAGAAATTTTCAGTGATTCTTCACCATGAGTGACGGGGCTAAACGAAATATGCACGATATTTCAAAAAGGTTATGACGAATTAGTATGAAACTTGGTGAAGAACTGGTCCGCGTGACAAAAAGAATCTGATTAATTTTAGTTCGGGTCCGAATCAGATTCTGGCCTATCAGTGGATACAAACGAAACAAATCAGCCTGCAGAGGTGTGCCGCTCTACCCGAGTGTCTTCTAGTTTGAGCATGAATCGGAAATATGACCTGTCTTTAGCAATACTTTGGCTTGATTTGACCTGATCGTGCATGTGCAGAGACCAGTGAGATTTTTTTTTTTTAAACTCTGTCTGCGCTGTCTGGCATTCAATCAGATTTGAAATAATTCCAACAGGAAATGTACTGTTTTTAAAGATCTATAAAGACACAATAACAAACGTTAAATAATGTATGTGTTAATAATGGTGGTGTGTTAAGCTCTGCATCAATGGCAGTAACTTCAGAAAATTTTTTTCTATGACCTTTTAAAATCTTTCTTTTATTTCCTTTTAATTATATACATAAACACTGTAAATCACAAATCACCGTTTAGCAGTACTTGGACCAAAATTTACGGCATACATTTCATGACCAATCAAATTTGCCGCTCGTAGACCCCACCATGTCCATTCTTCAAGACAGTGTGAACGGTAACGTGTTCTATGAACTTCTAGTTATGGTTCCTGAGGAGGTATTAAGTGTTACTCTTGTGTCCATAGTGTCCTTGTTTTTTGAAAAAAAAAAAAACCGTTTGCTTTGATATATGAAATGCTTTCATTCACAATCATAATTCCAAGTGCTACCATTTGGCTAATATTACGAGTTGGCTAGACCAGGAACCATCAGCGATCTCTTGATCCCATCCATTGGACCATACTCTGTACGAGCATTGGTGCTGCTAAGCAGTCTCCTGGTTATTGAGCACCAATCCTGGAGGGTACCACCCACACAGTGTCTGGCATCTGTGCATATTGGTGCTCGATCGAAGGATAACAGCGCGGTAACTCCACTGTGATTAATTCAATCAGCTGAGCGGGGATTTACTCAGGACCCTAGGATCCCATCCCACACCCAAACCATTATGCCAACCCAGCATCAGAGCAGTTCTCTGATTGCTTATCCTCTTTTTCATGTCGGTTTTCAATTAATCCATGAAATTTGGCTATTATTATTTATTTGCTGCTATATGCAGTTGTTCTTCCAATGGCTCGGTTAGCATTGGTTATAGCTCGGTTAAGCAAACATGTCATTCTATGTTTTAACATCAATTATGAGAATTTCTGCAATTTTACTTGCACAATGGATTACACATTAATGATGGTGATGGGATGGAATGCATTGCAAGAGGGAGGGCTTGCCAACAAGTATTCAAGAAGTTAATCCATGGAATGGTCCTCTGGACAAATGGGTACTGTTAGATCAACATATAAACAATTTCTCATATTTAATAAATTTAAAACAAAACTAGGGTACTCGGTGGAGCGCTGCTCCGTCACGTAGCCTGATCCATGAGAACATATCGGGCAATACATTTTTGAAATATCATGTTATAGAAACTATTTATCGTTCTTGGCCCATTCTCAAAGGGAAGAATCCTTAAAAATTAAATATATTTTTTCCAGCGGATTCGATCTTAAAAAATCGATTAAATTCGTCTTGCCACACACCCAACATGTCCATCAAGTTTCTATCTGAATCCGTCCCACAACTTTTTGAGATATCGTGCTTATGGTTTGTGGTCCGATCTCTCATTGTGTTGGTGGAATCGTTTAACAATTATAGAAGGCGGATCCGGATCGCAATCTTCATCAAATCTAATCAGTTCGTTTCTTGTCACAACCAACCTCGCACAAAATTTCATCCAGATCCGTCTGCAACTTTTTGAGATATCATGTACACCAAATAAACAAACAGCAGCCATTAGACTGGTACTTCACAGACATCGTCAACTTGACCTCGACCTTGTCTATAAACTGTCTTAGAGATGGGGGGGTGGTAGCGACGCAAACCCAGAAGTTTCTACATGATGTCTGTCCAAACCAATCTCTCTCTGTT
>CM068957.1:134942507-134962016 GCA_035128595.1 Eptatretus atami
TATGAATTTTACTCCTCGACACCAGTCAGTGTTACAGTCAATGGTGTCTCTAAAGACTAGGGTGTCCACTGGCTGAAGGGGCAAGAGGTACCATGGCCGCACTTGATTTGCTTACACGCCAACAAGAGAATCGCCTAGCCTTGATGAATCTGTCCTTCCGGATTGGCC
This sequence comes from Eptatretus atami, assembly GCA_035128595.1. Taxonomy (NCBI): domain Eukaryota; kingdom Metazoa; phylum Chordata; class Myxini; order Myxiniformes; family Myxinidae; genus Eptatretus; species Eptatretus atami. Next base: position 134,942,676 of record CM068957.1, read on the forward strand.
GAGCGAACAAAAGGACAGTTCGTTTTCAAATAATGGCGCCTAATCACGCCGTTTCCCAATTCACCCGTTTAAATGGTTTATTCCAATTTCCTATTCGTTTATGGATTTCCCCTTCCCTCACTGGCCACAAAAACAGGTGCTCATTAACAAACAGGGTATTTATTACAATAGAAAACAGGGCGGGGAAAAAGAAAAGCACACAACCGCAATCGGTGATACAGAACTGACAGAAATCAATAAATAACTAGAACGGCAACCTTCAACGTCACGACGTCGCCAGATAAGCCTCCGCCCACATTATTACATCATTATACAGGATTGAACCAAATTTGATTTCAATCCCTCAACCCCGATTTAAAATATTAAATAATTCTGCCTGCAAAACCATGCGTCCAATCAGGTGGAAATTTAAACATATATTCCACATGTCTGCTGAGTCATAACTGTGACGTTTCACATCAATTGGTGAAGCGGTTCAAGAGAAAGATTGATGACGTCATCGTAAAATTGCTCCTATTCCCATCCAGAGTAGTTGCTCGGTGCCAAGTTTCAATTTTTTCCATCTTGCAGTTTAGGACATACAGAAGTCCAAAGTTTTTCTGTTTTACCAACATGGCTGCCACTCCACATGACCTATGACGTCATAATTATCATTGCAAAAAAATTGCATGATGAGTCGCATCCATGGTCAAAATTTTGTGTCAATCAGATAAGCGGTTGCAGAGAAAACAAATACAATTCACATGGACGTACGTATGTACAGACGGACAATCCGAAAACAATGCCACTGGTGACATCGTCACGGGCATAAAAAAATAATTGGCCCTCACGCCCACGGTAATTGATCGGCCTATCTAACTTAATGGTCTCTCACCCATTCAGGGGAACACAGTGCACAGCAGGCCCACCAACGAATGCTGGCAGATAGAACAACGAGTTTAACGTACACCCAGGAGATCCATCCATCCATCCATTGGGACCATACACTGCGCAGAGCATTGGTGCTGCTTAAGCAGTCTCCTTGGCTATTGGGCACAATCCTGGATGAGTCGACACTCCAACACAGGATACCAGCATGCTGGCACTCTTTTTGCCAACCTCAGAAGGATGGCAGGCAGAGTCAACCCCACCTGGCATTAATTCAACGGCAGAGCAGGATTTGAACTCAGGAACTCAGGATCCTAGAATCCCAAGCCCACCACCCTAACCATTAAGCCAACACCAGGCATACCCAAGAGATGGCATTACACATTCATGAATCACCCTGCTGGTGGAACATCAGATGGCAGTTTATAGCTGGGCCAAGATTGGAACAATGTCGGACAGCTCAGAAGTGAGTCAGTGTGTACCTCATGGCTACATACCAGCCCACGCTAAGATAAAAGGGTAAATACCGTTTGATTGCTCTCCCTTGATTAAATATATATGTGTAGCTGCTCAAATTTTACTGCTTGGAGTTGAAATGAGAAAAAATAGAAAATGTTGAAATGATTATAATATCCAAATCCATAAAATGAGGAAAGCTGGAGATGTTTTATTTTTCTAGATGTTAATACAAACCTGAATTGTTCAACAACAATTAAAAGTGGTTCATAGAGAGAAGACAATGGTATCATAGCCAATGTGTAACACCTACAGTGAGTGAAGCATGCGTGGAGGATCCGTACAAACTCGTGGCTGCAGCTGAGTCAACAATGTCAGAGTTCTACACAAAACTTACAGAAAACAGACGACTGAAAAGTCACAAGCAAATCCTGATCCATGATACCTTTTCCTCTGGAAATGAACTTATTAGATTCGTGGGATGGCCACTATCCTTAGATTATTATTTGGATGCAGCACAAGACTGCAGGGTAGCATCATTGGCTGAAGGCATGGCTGTGCTGCTGATGCAGTGCCCTTTATAGGTCAGGGCAGGAATTTGTAATTTGTTTATGGTGCCGGTGATAGCTTTCCGACTCTTCGTGAAGGATACCATGAGATCTTTATCATCCACCAAGAAATTCCGGCAGATGGGATGTCCATTTAACGTGGGAATCGCACAGGAACTGCTGGCTGGAGTCGCAAGAAGCATTCGAGCCTCTTAACTCTTTTAAAACCAATGGGTTAATTTCCCGAACAACAAGTAACAAGGGAAGGTTGACCCGGCGGAGGGATACGGCGACAGGTTGAGGTGGGGAAGTAAGGGGGAGAAAATATTTTATAAATAATTAATTATGTACAACACCAATAAAACCGATGGCAACACACCAGATTTATTCACAGACGGAGATGGGGAATGTGAACTTGGTGAGGCCTTAGCTGCTGGTGAATCAGCAGCTGATGAGGAGAGGAGCAGGCGATGACATGAGCAGATGAGGAGACAAAGGCACATGGGCATGTCGACGAACGGGGCAAGGAAGGAACAACGAAGCATTGCCAGGCAGGCGCAACAAAAATGGGAAGTCAACCACAGTCACTTTCCCTCAGGCAAGCAAACCCTACTCCACTTTTGCACTGAACCCAACACTCCTCAGAGACGACTCCAAAAACCCTTTAGAGATTATTCTCCCTTTCGGCTCTCGCGAGAGATCTCAAAAACTCCGCACTCCCAGGGCAACAAAAACTCTGCCCCTCCGGAGGTGCCCATAACTCCACCCCTTGGGAGACGACGAAGAGCTCCTCACCTCGTTATCTGGACAGTGCAGCCCCTCTCAACAGGGGTTTTATTATTAATGATCTTACCCAGTTCCTCATCCAGTCAGATATTACAATGGGTTGTACGTACAACTTTCTTAACCTGAATCCCTAATTAATTATTACCACTCACCATCACCTGAATGGTGCACATTCAAACAAGACAATACTTAAGTTACGTTTCCCTACTTAATCACATCGAGATGGGCTAACTACTTGTACACAGACCATACTACTCTGTACATTTCTATCTGCTCCAAGGTAATATCTACCCCCCCCCCCCTTCCTCCCCAACAAACGTGACAATACGAATACATTGTAAAACATATTCGGTTTATCCTTTTCCATGATGAATCAATTGTACCAATGACACATTCACCATATTGATTCAATTACTCATTGTGACTCTTGCATGTGTTTCTATAGCATCTTGCAATGCCGAATGTAGTTTCTTTCCTTCAGTCTCCCTGACTTCGCAAAGACTGCAAATGTCGTGCAATTGCTTGTCAAGTTGTGTTGCCCAAATATTGTGTGAATTCTAAGCTCTTCCGTCATAATCAATAAGAAAATATACTCAGTAATATTTGATGAAGCAATGTTTTCTACGCCACTTGCCACGTAGCATTGCATCCACCAATTAGTAAAGGGTTGTCATGCTTTATTTTAAAGTGTTCCTGCTGTCGTAGAATAATAAAAATGGTGCCATTGGAAGGCCAATAATCTATTTACTTGGAACAAAGATCCGTGTCTGTTTAATCATCGAGATGCCTGGTTTAAATGCTCTTCTTTCCAGAATGGAAGATGAAGCAGGACATGGGGCTTGAATATAATTATTCTAACGGTATGAGAGCAGAAACTCCAGAATAAAGCAGGCTTGCCCACGTGTGGATTGTGGAAGACCTTCGTCTGGATATAATTAATTATTCGTGAACACCCTGTGATCCACAAGGCTTGCGGAATATGTGTGTGAAGTTTCCCTTCAATCTTTCAAGCCATTCTTGGGAAGATGTTTAAAGGTTTATTCTTCAAAAAATCATAGCTGCCAAACCATGTGACCAATGATGTTAACATTTACACCCTATATTCCCCAAGGCTAGTGGATCATGTGTGTGGAGTTTTGGATCAATCGAGTAAGCAGTTCTGGAGAACAACGTTTTTGAAGGTTTTTTTTCAATCCCATATGGCTGCCGAAGCACGTGACCTACGACATCATAAATTTAAATTCTGCCTCGAATTGGGTTGGGGATAAGGTTTTTGAAGTTTTGTGTTCATCGGATAAGGTGCATTTTTCTATCCAAGATGACTGCCAAACCACATGACTTATAATGGCATAATTTTCATACTATCTGCAGCAATACTGTGGGATGATATTTGTGAAGTTTCTGATCAATCAATGAAGCTGTTCATGAGATAGAACTTTTAAAATATTTTCCTTCACTTCACTATGGATGCCAAACCATGTGACCTAATAATTATTCGTGAACACCCTGGTATCCACAAAGCTTGGGGAACATTTGTGTGAAGTTTCCCCTGAATCTGTCAAGCCATTCTAAAGAAGAAGGTTTTTAAAGGTTTTATGGTAAATCCAATATGTCTGCCAAACCATGTGACCTTCGTCATCAAAGGTAGGTAACTTCTTGTTCCTCATGAATAGGCGGTCATACCTTAAAGTTTCGCCTCAATCTGTTCAGCTGTTTCGGAGAAGAAGGTTTTTTCAAGTTTTCAAAAGAATATTTATATGGCTTCCGCACCATGTGACCGATGACGTCATCAATTTTTTCCTGTTGACCAATTTATCCCTAGATGACCCTCAAAAATTTTCATACTGATAGGATAAAGCGTTCCATGTGTCGAATTTTGGCTGGGATACTACTTCACCGATGTCGTCATCGTTAACAACACTTATTTCCCATTGAGAGTACTTGCCATGTGCCAAGTTTCAATTTTTCCATGGAGAAGTTTCGGAGATACAGTGGTCCAATTTTTTCCCTTTTTTCCAACATGGCTACCACAACACGTGACCTATGACGTCATAATTATCATTGACCATTGTACGCGAGTAGTTGCACCTATGGTGAAATTTCATGTCAATCGGACAAGCGGTTGCAGGGAAAATTAATTTAAAATGGATTCACGGACGTGTACATGGATGCACGGATGGACAGTCAGACAACATGAAAACATAATGCCTCCGGCGACTTCGGCGGTGGAGGCATAAAAAATGGGGGCAATACCCCTGGGCACTCACCTGGTGGCAGCTGGATAAGAAAACCAGGGAACCACTAGTAGGCCTGGCTGACCCACAAAATAAGTAACAGAAAAGAAAGTAAATACGTATGGATATATTTTTTTTAATGCAGTGAACAAACTTTGGAATATCATGGGTGATGAAGGTTGTCGTCAATTTCATCAAAATCGTGTGTGTAGTTTCGGAGAAGAGAGAAAATACATATTTTGGGTGGCAACCACCCCTCCCACAGTACACCTCATGAGATCCTGATTTTTTAATTAGCATGAACAAACTTTGGTACATCACTGGTGATGAAGATTGTGGTCAAGTTTCATCGAAATTGTGCGTGTGGTTTCAGAGAAGAAAGCAAACACATATTTTGGGGGAAAATCCTCCATACACCCACTGAGACCCCAATGTTTTTAGTACACCATGGGTGATGAAGGTTGTGATCAAGTTTCATCAGAATTGTAGCCTGGTGTTGGTTTAGTGGTTAGGGTGGTGGCTTGGGATCCTAGGGTCTTGAGTTCAAGCCCCGTTGGCCACTGAATTATTTCACCAGGGGGTTGACTCATCCTTCCAAGGTCAGTGGAATGAGTACCAGTGTGTACTGTTAGAGGGGCACCGCATCAGCGACACAGTCGTGCTTCCAATAAATGATAGCTACTATGGCAGCTTAGCTGCCATACACAAGAAGATCAGAATTGTTTGGGTAGTTTCTGAAAAGAAAGCAAATTCCTATTTTGGGTGGCAACCCTAATCCTTCCAGCCTGATTTTTTTGAATGCCCTCAACAAACTTTGGTATACACATGGTGATGAAGGTTGTGGTGAAGTTTCATCGGAATTGTGTGTGGTTTTAGAGAAGAAGTTGCAAGTGTTTGTGGACTCGCCATCCCATAATCTCCCAGGAACTGCATTCCAGGTGTGCTAAGAAACATAACAGTAGTGTACACAGAAGGAATCCACAAACAACAAGAACCTAAGCCACGACAACAGCAGCAACAACTACCTGTTATGAAAGATCCATATTTTTTTTTCACATGTTTCGCTTCATTTTGCATCTTCATTGAGATGCAAACATAGACATGCCGCAGTAAGCGCAGTTTTAGGTCGCAGTAAACTTGTGAAGTGCAACATGCTGTCTTGTGATTAAAGCCATCAGCGAAGCATCGGATAGGCACGCCGAACGCATGCTAAAATCATAGCCAAAGCACGTCCTCCATCAGAATGCACGAGAGCTATTCAAGTGTGATCTTTCAAAATGTGTCCTGACATTTGGCCGATTGTGAACGGGTACAGGCAGATCGAGTAGGACAGAATGGCTGGTAGGAAAACAAAGGGATTGTGTTGCACATGTGTCAAAGGAACACATTTCCCATTAACCCACCCCAAACCGACCTCTTTCCAAAATTCCACTTTTTCCATTCTGAGATTTTTCTTCTGTCGCCATCTTGTGCACCCCATGCCTCTTCCCCGACACCTCATCCCTTATTTCTCCGAGTCTCCCCATATTTTGTCCTTCCACGATGCTGTTGGTGTGTTCCACCCCTCTCCTAATCTTCATTTTCTTATGCTACGTCCTGATCCGTTATATGTTCTGGCTCCTCCATGAGGCTCGACTTTGATTTCCCCAATTCTGCCAAGAAACAAGGATAGGAGATGCTGTGCATATGCCACAGCATCTCTAAATGTTGCATCGAGAGGTTCGCGAGTTAATATTTATCACTCAACATTGGTAGCATGCTTCTTTCACAGACCGCGGCGGTTTTCACGTGAGTTTCTCCACAATGTTGTGGCACACTTTCAAAGGGACTGAAAAAGCTCCACCTTTCTATTTTTGATCTCCATCCATCATGGTTGAGGAACGTGGAGGTTTTCGCCATTTCGGTCACATCATCAGTAAGAGTGCACATTTATGGTAAACATACATAGAATTGCCTATTCATGCCAGGTTCTGCTGTTAGAGGTCGTCTTGATGCAAGAAACATTGTGTTTACCTACATGGTTTTCAGGATGATCTGTGTTCCTTCATATGATTTTTAAATGAGATAAAATTTTGAAGGGTTACTGCATTCATCAAATAGGAAGAAAGGTCACATGGATATATGATTAAGCGTACCCCTATAGGATCGGAGGAAGATTATTCATGTTGTAGGGTTTGTTTCTACAATTAGTGCCCCCGGTTTTTAAAGGTACCTCAGTTGCTTACACCCCGAGGAGTACGAAGTCACCATGTAGGTCTGTATGTTAATTACCTTCACCGAAGGAGAGGGTATTGCATTTGGGTCCATTTGTTTGTTGGTTTGTTTGTCTGTCTGTCTGTCTGTGTGTCTGTTTGTTTGTGTGCACAGAACTTTTGATTTTTTTTCTCCACAACCAAATTGGCGAATTGAGATGAAATTTTCGCCATACGAGCGACTACTCATGTAGAATGTTGTAATGATAATTATGACGTCATAGGTCACGTTGTGTGGCAGCCATGTTGGAAAAACGGAAAAACTTTGGACGTCTGTGTCTCTGAAACTGTAACACCAACAAAAAAACATTGAAACTGGGCAAACGGAAAGTACTCCTCATGGGGAATAAGTGATTTTTTTTTTGTCAGAGGTGCCTTCGTTATGACGTCATAATTGCATATGTAGAACGCTACATCTGATCAGTATGAACATTTTTGAGGGTCATCTTGGGATAAAATGATCCACAGAAAAAAAAATTTTGATGACGTCATCAGTCACGTGATTCGGCAGCCATATATATGTATATATTTTTTTAAACCTTCAAAAATCTTCTTCTCTGAAGTGGCCTAACGGATCGAAGCGAAACTTTACAGGTATGACCGCCTATCCATGATAAACAAAAGGTTCACAAACATGACATCATATGTCACATGGTTTGGCAGCCATATTGGATTTACCCTTAAACCTTCAAAAATCTTCTTTTCCAGAATGGCTGCACAAATCTAGGGAAAACTTCACACAAATGTTCCACAAGCCATGGTTGTACAAGTTTGTTAAGGAATAATTGATGGGTCATATGGTTTGGCAGCCATATTGGATTGAAGAAAATATTAAATAATGTTTTCTCTGGAACTGCTTAATCAATCAACGTGAAACTTCACATTTACGATCGAGTAGTGATGGGAAATACATATTTTAAATTTCAACTTGATTGGATGCATGGTCTGGCAACCAGAATTATTTGTTATGGGTTCTTTTTTTTCTTGTTTTTTTTGAATGAGGCTCACTTGGTTGTGCCTGGATGGGTTTGGTGGTGGAGGAGCAGCAGCTGAAATGTGAATCCGATTCAGGTTCCTCCTGATGACTTCATCTTTGCTTTTTGCTTGCTTGGGTTCCTTCTGATGACTCCAATGCAGGACTGTACCTATTTGGTCTTCCATTTGATTTCAATTGAATTTATTTTAATTCAATTCTGAATTCAATTGATTCATGAATAATAACAGAAAAACGTCATGGGTCAGGGTCAGGTGTCTGATCAAAGCGGGACGTCTTGGTACCCGGTCATCACTGCCAGCAGTTATAAAGTGGCATTTCTAATTATGTCTCTTATTAATTATGTAACACACCAGTACACAAATGCCACACAAAATGCACCACACAAAAGAAGTCCTGGTGAGGGTCTGTAAGCTCTGGTTGCTCTTTTTCTTGTTTCTTCATTTTTTTCTTCCTGCACTCCTAATTTCTGAAATTTCCGAGCTGTATCGATAGATAAGCAGGCTTCAACTTTCTGAATTAAATTTTGCAGCAATAATGGGAATATAAAATATGTGGGGTTGACATCATTTTTTTTGACCTTGACCTAATCTTAAGGTCATCACCCAATTATGGACAATTTAACATTTTTCATCATTAACTCGACAAAGATTTGTCCGATCGGAATGAAATCGTCCTCTCTGGATCGTCTAGAGAAAGACACATATACATTTAATTTACATAATACCCCTCCGGGTTAAAGGTCAAATGGCGGTGTGAAAAACATAATGTGTTTTTTTTGTCATCACTTAATTTTGCCAATGTGGAATCTCAAAGACCGCTTGGTCTGTCAAGATGTTCTTGCAACATAAGAGTGGACCTGCATCAAAGTTGTGCACCTGATAATCGTTTTGTGTCCTTGACCTACCTTTTATCAGATTGTGACCTAAGTAACTAAAAACACCATTTTGATGACTACTTCAATAGTTCTCCGATTTTCATAATGTTGAGTTTTATGGATTGATTGTAGATAGCAACCTTGTTGAGTTTTCAAGCCAAGCGATGTTTATAAATTTGTTTCTTCCATAAGCAATAGACTTTGATCTTTCGTGCATTGTAAACCAAAAAAATTTCCCCTAAAACAAGAAACTATGTTCAACAAGCAGTCTGGCAGGATAGTTCAGGTGGAGCAAATTAACCTCGAATTGTCTCGTCTGGCTGAGATTCCTGCCCTGACTATTAACTATCAGCCTGGTGTCTCACAGGCAGGGTGCTGTTGCATCCAATGAGTGCGCCGTCTCTCGGATGAATGTTAAGCTGAGTTGCCATCGACCAGCATGAGTTGAAGAAGAATGTTAAAGATTCCAGGGTGTTATTTGCAAAAAATAATCGGCAGCTGTGATTGGTACCCTTCACAAGTTCCAAGTTCCTACCGCTGGAAAGGCAATGGCTATCCACCTGGGGTAATCATTTCCAGGAAGCTCTTTCGACAGCACTAACTTGCCCTTGAGCAGACCACCACAGATGGGCGTACAGATTCAACAAACATTACCACACCGATTCTGTTGTTTGTGTGGTCAACGTGAACAATGAAAGCCACAAACTCATGGCATTTCTAATACATGGTACAACTAATGAGACTATAATACGTTATTTCTTAGAAGCTTGTTAGGACTTGATTTTTTTTCAATAACTGAGTCTCATAAAATATTAACTCGAAAGCATCTGAAAATGCAAAGCCCGTCTGCTTTGTATTTGGACTCTTCTTCTGTATGCTAAATGGTTCCTTTGACCAGAATTATTCATTTGTCTTCCATATCCTCATAATAAAACGTTGTTGAAAATTTGATGACAAAAGCTCAAATAATAAAAATGTTATGGCCCGGACAGACACACAGACACACACACACACACACACACACACACACACACACACACACACACACACACACACACACACACACACACACACACACACACACCACACAGAAGTGATTGAAAAACCCCGTCTCCTGCTGTGCAGGGGACGGGCTAATTATCCACAGACCACCTGAAGGGTAAGCAGATTCTAGCACTACAACGTGGTATTCGTACAAATATTTTCTTGCCCTCACCACCACAAGACAAATGCTCAGACGACCAAATGATGTAGGTTCCATTTAAGTGGTATTGGCATTTCTCCTATTTTGATGCCACTGCAGATTTATTTATTTATTTCATTTTTGACATCAACTGAAGGCTAATGAAGTGGCTTCTAGATACATCATATGCAGGACAAAGCTATTGGTAGACAATTGGTGTAAGACAATGGACAAAACACAAATGGTGCAATGGATTTGAACCGGGGTTCCCTATGCCTTGAGTCAGTGTCTTAGATGGGAGCACTCACAGGCCAAGTCTTGCTGATAAAATAAAAAAAATAGGACCACTGGACCTGCAGCTTATCTGGACCCTAGCCTAATGTTGTAACCCAAATTTGGTAGCATTCTGACTGGTGGGTATGGAGAGGAAGATTTTTGAAGTAATGTACGTGACTGCCATTTTGACACCCTTTTGGTCACGTGATCAGCATGGCCTCCACAATTTAACATCAGTACCCTATCTTAATATGCCTGGTGCTGGCTTAATGGTTAGGGTGGTGGACTTGGGATGCTAAACTCCCAAGGTCAAATCCTACTTGGTAGTTGACTTAATACCAGGTGCGGTTGACTCAGCTTATCATCCTTCTGAGGTCAGCAAAATGAGTACCAGCTTACTGGGATGATTGAGCCATTTGAGTATCCTGTGTCAGAGTGGTGACCCATCCAGGATTGTGCCCAATAGCCCAGGAGACTGCTTTGGAAGCACTGATACTTTGTACAGAGTATGGTCCCATTGGATGGATGTTAGGACCCTATCCTAATGTTGCAACCCAAATTAGGTTGCATTCTGACAGATGGGTTTGGAGAAGATTTTTAAAGAAATTTACTAAGTCGGCCATTTTGATCTACTTAAAGTCACGTCACTGGAACGAGTTTTGCAATCCATGTTACCAGTAAGGAGCAGAATGTGCTGACAAATTCCAGCTGGATCAGCCCTGCAGTTTCACCAGAGAAATCAAAATAGGAGACAGACTGACGGAGTGATGGTGGGCAATGACAATACCTTATCTGGAATTTTGATTCCAGATAAGCTAAAAATAGCAATGCATTGATATCATGTTAGTTGTTTGTTCTTTTTGTTTTTTCCCCTGCATGCAGCAGATTTAACACTTTTTGAAACATAAATCTCGAATATAAGTGACAGTAAACAACTGACACCAAGTTTACTTGCAAACAATTTGTTAGATCAAACTAATTAATTGACAAAATCGTAATTTCTATGCAAACTTCTGCATGTAAGTCATTGTTGCCCAAAAATATTTCTATATTTTAAACGCTATTTTATAACTAATTAATTTCTGATTACAGGCGTTCATTGTGTTTTGCTGGTAAAATAGTTGCTGATGGAGGTGATGGGTCACAGAGGTCTCTATTACGCCGCGAGCATAGCACAAAGCTACGTTAAGCAAATGGTTCACTCTGTCTGTCGGGCAATCCATTTCTATGATGCAGGAACTACTTCATTCTAATTGAATTACATATTTGCAACACTGTAGAACACAAATCGGAACATGAATTAGAACACGAACGTGCAATTTAGCCGTACTTCTGCTCGGAATTTGGCAAATTGTATGGGATCTCATCCCGAATGCGTACGCACACTCGCAGTGAAGCAATTACTTCAGTCTGTCTCTGCCTGTCGGTAAAAAAAAAAAAAATTGAAAATAATTCCAAGCAGGAAACTTACTGTTTTTGGTGACATTATAAATGAAACTAACAACAGACACGAATAACTAATTTGGCGTTTTAATTAAGGTCGTTTAAAAGAGCGCAGTAAACTTCCAAATAAATGTTTTTTTGTTTTTTTCCAAATCCTTTAAAAAAAAAATTGTATTTCAATTGAATTATATATTTGAACATGGACAAGCACAAATCATCTTTGATGGCACTTCCAAATATACCGTCAGTTTAGCAGGACTTGGACAAAATTGTATGCCATCTCAACCAATCAAATTTGCCATGCACTCCGAGGGCGGAGTAACAGTAAGATTCAGACAAAATGGCGGTGACGAGTAATGCAACCACACAGCTAACTTCATCCAGAAGATCGGTTTGTTTTGTGCATCTTTTTCTCAAAGATCGTTCCAAAATTGGCAGTTTCTCCGAGAAGAGTATGCGGAAGGATCAGTTCTGTACTGTACCGTTTGACCCATCGGTTTCGAATCATTGCCATCGCACCTGTTATTCAAAGTTCACAAACAAAGCTAATAGAGACCGTTCTCAGAAACACAAAGCAAGAGTTGAAAAGACCATTCCCATGTCCTTTTTTATCAAGACTGTGTGGGGTAGGGTGTTCTATGAACTCTCTATTTTACTTATGTTGGTGCAACAGTTGGACACAATAAGCAAGGGAATGAAAGAACGAACAACAAAAAAACCAGGGAGTGGATGAAACACAGTGAGGGATGGCACACACAATGCTGAATCATCCTACCAGTGAAACACCAGGACAACAGTTTATAGCTGGGCTGAGATTCAAACCCAGGTAAAAACAGCTCTAAGGTGAGTGTACATACCTCTCGACTATCCTGCCCTCCCAATACATTTTCTAAACTAAACTACAGTATCTTTAAAGGTAGGCATACTTTCAGAGTGGTTAACAAGCATAGCCACAAAGTAAACAGGTAAGGAAGGTTTCCAGGTATGTTCAGTGATAAATTGTACCATTTATTCTGTATTGTGAAACAGGTCCTATCGATAGGAAGGTAAATAATAGCACCGAGTCAATGAAACAGGAGAGAAGTTATTTATTGGCATAAACGTTCCATGATTGACGTATAAATGGCATTTACTGAATTACTTCCTTTATTTCCTCTCCTATGCTTTCATCACTTCAGTTCTTTCTTTATTATATTTCTCCATCATTGTTGCTCTTCACGTATTTCCTCTCTAATCATTTCCATGCATTTTTGTGACTGTATTGTTTTATTATGTCCTCTTCTTTCCTCATCACCTTAACTGTTCTCCCTTTATTAGCATTATTTGTACTGTTGTATAGATATATAAAAGCATTGCTCTCTTTCAGAAGCTTCAAAACAAGCAGCCATTGGCTCAGATCATGTATGGTCCACAACTTATGGGAGCTTCAGATGTTTTTTAATGACACTGTACAGCATGGTCATTATTCAGCTTGGTCAAGTGGGTCTTTGCATTGAATATGTGATAGTTGAGGGGAAAAAAAAACCTGTGGTCCACAATTAACCAGATCTTCAGCTGCTTTTCATGGTGGCGTGCAGTGTGGTCACAATTTCCCTGTGTGCAACAATGATTGAAAGTATGGTTAATAGAAATGTTTTGCCATCATTGATTTAGTTCATTTTTTTAAAAAAGAAACACTCGTAAAAGATATGCACCGTATTCATTGAATGCCACAGTACTGAGGACATTGTTGAATCACGAGTTATATTCTGGTATGAAGATGTTGTAGACTCTGGAGACCATTTGCCCATCCAATAACTCATTTTTACCTGCAGTAGTGAAGAAAGATATGGGATTGCAAGAACATCTTGTAAAATTGGGTGAGCTTTTCGATTTACCCGACTCAATGGCAGGAATGGTTAGCATGTCTTCTCTGAGTCTAGGATATTGGAACCTGGCTGAATCGTTCGACAGACTTTATAAATGGTACGTGCTGCTTCCTTGCTTGATGCTCAGTATTTCAATAGAACTGGAGCATGGATAATTATAATCATCCATAATGCAGGCAGGCTTTGTGGGCCTAATGGCCTCCTGTGTTGAATTTCATTGTAAGGGAACTCATATTATTGTTATACCTGACTTTTTTTAAAGAAAAACTAGCCTTCCTGGAGCTCGTCTCCTAAACCAGACTGACAGCTACGTCAGCTCAGAAGTAATATACTCACCTTTGATCTGTTCGATTCCCAGCCTGACTATAAACTGTAATTTGGTGCTTCGCAAGCAGGGCGTTACATCAATGAGTACTTGCTCCTTTGGAAGGACATCAAACTGATTGTCACATGTTAGCATTTGTCGGTGGTTATTTATGATCCCACAGTGCCTTTCAAAAAGATTTCAAAAAGAGTGAGACATTTTATATGGTTCTGATATAGCATACTCTGCTGTGGAAGGTTATTGCTATCAAAGCAGTTTCTTGGCAAGGGTTATACTGGGTGGCTTGCCATTGCCTTCCAAGCAGTAGTTATGGCAGGAATTAGTAATTTGTTCAGGATGCCATAACTCACCTACTGTTCATGAAGAACTGTGGGATCTTTAATGTCCACCAACTAATCCTGGCAGACAGGATGTCTTTTTGATGTCCATCCAAGCGACAGCACACACATTGATGAATCACCCTTCCTGTGAAACACCGGGATGACAGCTTATATAATTGGGTCAGGATATGAGCCCAGGCTAGACAGCTTAGAGACAAGTGTGCATACCTCTAGGCCATCCTGCCAGCCCTTTATTTGGTACCCCGACCTAATTCTGCATCCTTGCCCAAATGTACATGGAGCACTGCATCAGCAGCATCGCTGCACCCTATAAATGTAACCGGTAGCCAGGTGCTCTCCATTCAAGACCATCTTTACACTTCACACATGAAGCATAAAGCAGGTTTAAGCAATTGGTTCACTTATGTCTGTCTACAAACCTCAGTTTTTGATCGAGGAACAGATTGAGTTCAATTGAATGTTATATTTTGAACACGAATCAGAATATGAATCAGTAAACGAATCTGGAGTTTTGCAGTACTTTGGCTCTGAATTTGTCTGGATTGTGCATGCATGCAGAGTGGAGTGAGATAATTTTCGTCTGTCTGCCTGTCTGGCAGTCAACTGAAATCGAAAATAATTCCAAACAGGAAACTTACTGTTTGTAAGGATGTCATAAAGGACGCAAACAACAGGTAGATATAACTAATGTAACATGTTAAAATAAGGTGTAAAAGATTCTGCATCAATGGTGGAAAACTTCTGAAATTATTATTTTTCTCCAACCTTTAAAACCTTCATTTTATTTCAATTGATTTAAATACTTGAACACTGGAGAACACAAATGACCTTTTTGTCACTTAAAAAAAACATTCCATTTAGCATGACTTGGAAAAAATATTCATGCCCTGGGGGAACAGTAACTATGAGAAGAGCGATGAGAATCAGCATTCACACCATCATGCGCTGAGGACAGAATAAAAGTTTTTAGAATCTGCACTCTGAGAAGTATGGCGGAGTGTCGCAATGTGTGGTTACCACCATGCTTGCTATACACGTTTCACGAACGAAATGAACGTAGTTTGTGTTCAGAAACGCAAAGCAAGAGTTTAAAGGCTCTTCTTATATCCTTTTTCTCAAGATTGCATGGGGTAAGGTGTTCTATGAGCTCTCTAGTTATTACATATTACTGTGACAGATTCCGTGCAAACACCATGATATTTTTACTCTTACTATTGTCTATGTTGAATTACACTATCACCTTGCAAAGTCTATAATCAACTCTGAAAATCTGCTTTTTTGGTACCCAGATTTCAAATATCTGAACTTTATAAAAGGATCATCCATCCTTTTATCAAGATCATCGATACTTGAAAGTGTGTCTGTGTACATGAGATCCGTTTATACAGTGACTGTATGGACAAATGTGGATTTACAGGTAGTGGACAAAAAATAATGGAAACACCAATGTAAAATCACTAATTAGGATGTTGGACCACCACGTGCAGCCAGTACGGCCTGTATGCGCCATGGCATAGAGTCCACCAGCATCTGGAATTCTGCAGGAGAGATGTGGCACCATTCTTCAATGAGAAAGTCAATCAACTCACACCTGTTTAATGGAGGTGGAAAACGCCAAACAAAACTTTTATCACAACTAAAATGGCCGCCAGTCAGCCATCTTGGATCATAACACAAAACAAAGTGAGGTGCACCTGTATGTCATCATGTACTGTGCTTGTGCCTAGTTTGAACAAAATCGGTCCATGCATGTCTGATAAATGGTTGGGGACACATTCAAGCCACCAGTTGGCCACCTCGGATCTGATCTTGGTACAAAAAAATGTGCCTATGTAAGCCATCATTCTTTATTTCTGCGCCAAGTTTGAACAACATTGGTAGATGCTTGTCCGAGAAATGGTTGAGGACGTGTTCAACATCGGGGTTTTTTTTTACAACTAAAATGGCTGCCTGTCGTTCGTCTGATCGCATTGTGAAACACAATGATGTGCTTACGTATACCATCATGTGCTGTCTTTGTGCCAAGTACGAATAAAATCGGCCCAGACATCTCCGAGATATGGTTGCGGACACGCGCACGGACACAAAAATAGAGACCAAATCCATAAGGCCCCGTTTCAGACCAAGTCCAACGGGAGCTAATAATTCACTTGTTCATGTGTGTGTATTTGTCTGAAACAATCCTTCCCACCGATTGGTTGAACAGTTGCTCTGACTGCACCCACAATTGTCACTGATACATATTTAAGATTTCATGCTCTCCGTGACGAGAGTCATGAGGAGCTAAATATTCCACTATTTCAATGAGGTAATGAATAAATAGGTAATGACAATATAACAATTTGCGTTGAAGAATGGGAATAAAGGGGAAAGAGGGTGTTTTGTGTGATTGAGGACTTTGGGTGATGAGGTGGCTTGAAGAAACATTTCAATCTTACAGCCGCCATGTTGGTGCTCACTGCTACGTGAAGACAAAGACCCCTCAGAGAAGTCATATTCACAATCGCTATGCATTCCCTATACGTGTTCCCTTCATTGTAAAACTACCAAATGAGAGTTAAATGGATTTTGAGCCAATGGGTGTTACGGCATTGCAAATGGCGGCCTCAGTGATCCACACAGCGGTCCTCCAACTTCGGCACCGCCCAAATATCTATATGGTATTCTATGAAGCAGAGGTTTAACCCTTGTCATTAGAAATTTGTCCGAGGTCATTATTTACTTTTGACCTTTAGATGCAGTTGCAGGGGTCTCGGGGACTGGCAAGGTTGTTGTTTTGCTACCGGATAATTACTTTGTAAGATAATTATTTTGTTTGCACAAGCCTACTTTTATATGCTCCTATTACTTAGTTATAAATTAATTCAGTGACTTAAATATGAAAAAATAATTCATTCAGGTTCGAGGGGAAAAAAATAATTAATA
Organism: Eptatretus atami; assembly: GCA_035128595.1. Lineage (NCBI taxonomy): Eukaryota > Metazoa > Chordata > Myxini > Myxiniformes > Myxinidae > Eptatretus > Eptatretus atami. The sequence continues at coordinate 134,960,051 of CM068957.1, forward strand.
ACAACCCTTCCTTTCCAGTCCTCGGGGTCTGGGAGACCGGCAAGGTTGTTGTTGTTTTATGTAATTGTTTCTTTGCATGAGCCTTCTTGTATGCTCCTATAACTCATAAATAATGCCATGTCATAAAAATTAAAAAAAAAATTCATTCAGGATTGAGGGAAAAGCTTCTTATTATTAGACTTTCTTTCCAGTCCTCGGGTTTGCCGAATGACGTCATAAGCATGACAATAGGTCCTGGTAACGAATTCTAAACTTGGAGGTTGGGAGAGGGAAGGGAATCAAGCTGAATCATTCTTGGCATCATTCCATTCCACTGCCATGTATAAATGTGTGTTCTGTATTTAATTTCCTCCTGTGAGATTTTCCTGTTCGAATTGACATCTCTTTAAGATCGGATTACTGCTTCGATTCCTTTGATAAAGGTAACGTTATTCTTGTTATTCTCATGATTTCACGAGTTTCACGAGCTTTGCTAGTTCGTGGGTCTTACTGTTCATCTTATGGGTTTCCCAGTCCAGACACCTGGAAAGGTGTACAGTTTTTGACAGGTGTGGAGATATTGTCCAAATAAAAGGATCAATTAATCACTTTTTTGAGCAAATACTCATCCCTTGATTCACAAAAGAATAACAAATAATATAATAATCCATCCATCCATCCATTGGGACCATACTCTGTGTAGAGCGTTGGTGCTGCCTAAGCAGTCTCCTTGGCTATTGGGTACAATCCTGGACGGGTCACCACTCCGCCACAGGATACTCTTTTGTGGCACTCATTTTACCGACCTCAAAAGGATGACAGGCAGTCAACCACACCTGGTATTAATTCAACAGCTAAGGGGGGTTTGAACTCAGGATCCAAGGATCCCAAGCCCACCACTCCAACCATGAAGCAAACACCAGGCATATATAATAATAATAATTAACAAAACGCTCCAAAAATGTTATGCTCACATTTCTTGGAACGTCTCCGGACCACAGGAACGTAAAATCTGGAAAAAGGTGGAAAGTTGTTGGTCCCTGCACAGAAGGGTTAACAATATATAAATAAATCATTATATATATATATCATTAATATATATATATATATATATTATATATATATATATATAAATATATTGTTGCGGTTCTTGAACCCATGCATACAGCAGATAGTTGTCCCGCGTCAGTTATGCCATTAATATATGTGCAATAGACCCCTTCCTTTTGTGTTGTGGGAGGACAAGGGAGTGCGTTGAGATGGGCTATTAGTTAGGATTATTAAATCATTTTTCTCTTTTATTTTATTCCCACCTTTTCTTTTCTGAGGTAAATCTGCCTCGCTTGCCCCTCGTCTCACTTACCACAGCATGACAACCCACGGTACCCTCCCCAACGATCACTTCTGAGGCAAAATCGCAACGTGCACTATGGAGTCGACTGGCACTTTGAGCCTCCACCGTCTACCCGAGGCCAGATATGTGCGGCGTGTCACGTACGCTTTCGCACCCAGGTGGGCGGGCTATACCGGCGTCTGGCCGAAACCCGGCCCAGGATGGCGGACCACGTGATAGGTCGGGGCCAGTTGGAACGCCGACTCAGGCGATGATGTTGGATTTGTCTTGGCCCTCCCCCAACCTCCAGGCTCTATAAAACACGGAGAAATCCTCTGTGTAGTGGTTGTTGTGTGTGTTCGTTGTGGGTGTCTTCATGCGGAGTGTTCTTGCTACTTGACTCCACCCACGTCTCGCCTCGATGGCCCGCCTCCTGCCTGGTCCAGCCGACTCCTCCACCCTCGCCCACTAGACTCCTCTCTTCTCCACTCAAGCTCCTGTTCGGAACATGATCTCCACACGTGCGGCTGTGGCCAGAACAATGTGACTATTGTCGGGTACTGCACCATGGAGCACCCCTCCCCCGAAACACCCAGGTACCGAAAACTATAACCCCAACCCTCTCCCTCCCTGGCTGCAAAAGTCCGTTTTCTT
>CM068957.1:134962026-134988392 GCA_035128595.1 Eptatretus atami
ATTTATTGTTGTTACTGTGAATAATCTCGCATCAAGTCTGCACTGTGTCTGCTTTGCGAGGTTGCTTGTATAATTGTCACACCCCCCACACCCCTCTCCTCTTTCCCTGCGCTACATACCCAATAAACCTTTGTTGTGCCACATGCTTTTCCTCACTTGCTGTAAATAAATAGTTGTTGTAGAAATGCTCCCAGCTCGCCTTTGTCTTTTCTCTCATTGGTCCAGCATGGTTCGAATCCAGGTTTAGCCGTGTCTTTATTCCCAACGGTCCGTTCCTTCCAGCCGGTACGTCCTTGGCAGTGTCGCTCGGCTGCATCCGATCTGGAAAGGTGATCCAATCCGTCGAGTGATCCGCTTCGGACAAGGCGTACCGAGGGCATGGTTCCCCAGTGGTTAAACCACATGGCTAATTAGGTAACCCGATTCCATAGACGGGAGGACCCTAGGTCCCGCGGTTGTTATTGGCGTCTACGGTCGGTTAAGCGACCCGCCACGTCACGGAATTATCCGTGAGCAACGGCCTACAATTCCTGGGAGTCTGGTGGGAATCGACGTAGCTTCTCCCACTTCGTGGTCTTCTCACCCGCCCCGCCAGACCGCAACAATATCTACATAAATAACGTTTTAAATTTTTTTTTTTAATATACATATATAAATGTATAACAGTTATATACACACACACACACACACACACACACACACACACACACACACACACACACACACACACACACACACACACACACACACACTTGACCCTCCCCCTCTCCCTAGCCAATGAAGCTGCATAAAGCAACCCAAGAAGACCTACACAAGTTAAGTGTCGTGCTGTTTCGAACCCTTCCCAGAGTTCCTCTACAACTATAAAGACGTTCACACATTGTACATACATGAGAATCCCAATGCTATACACCCCCTTAGCTAACGCACCGGTTTCTTTGCTTATTGGCAAATAGTCAGCGATAGCATAGACAGCAATGCATACCAATGAGGTTCTCAAGCATGTACCACATGCAATCATCAAAAGCAGTCAATATATAAATCAAGAAAGACCCACCCAATCTCTCACCTGTGAATGGAGGGAATAGCCAATCAGCTCTTACCTAATCAACTAAACCCAGGTGGCAAGGATTATTTCAACAAATTACCCAAAGCATGGATTATATAAAAAATACTTTATAGATTGGGATTCTCATGTGTGTCGGGTGTGTGAACATCTTTACTGTTGTTGAGGAACTATTGGATTATGCTTCAATGGTATGGAATCCTTGGTTCGTGAAAGACATCACAAAATTGGAGAAAGTCCAAAGGAAGTGCTTGAAACTTATTGCAGGAGAAGTTAAATTGGAATCGCTCAAATCCCGAAAGAACAAGACAGACTTGAGAGACTTTTGAGTACTGTATTTGCATGGTGATTACCGAACAGATTGGATCGCTCTTTTCTCTAAATCTAACCGAATCCTGCTGGGTCATTCGCAAAAGCTAATGAAAGAAAGAATTAGATATGATCAAAGGAAAGACTTATTTAACAACAGTATGGTGACACCCTGAAGCATCCTTCCAGAGAACGTAGTATCTGCATCGGACGTTAGAAAATTCAAGAGTAACATGAGATCCCTACCCTCAGGTGAAAAGGGATAAATCGACCACGTACCAAGTACGGTACCAAATTTGCTTGAGTTTTCGTAGTGTCCCTATTTTATCCCGAAAGAGAGAGAGAGAAAAAAAATTGTTGATGTCTATTTTCATGATTAATATTTAGTTGAATTACCTTTGAAAATGCATAACTTTTCCTTGACTTAATATATTTCATCAGAATACAAGGTGATATTGATTAATGGTCTACACCTTTCTTCAACAACGGTAATGTGTTCACAACATTTCAATCGTTCCCCAAATGATTTGTTGTTTTATTCTCCTTTCTGTGAAACTCATGACAACTTCCTGCTGAACCTCTCTTATCCCTAAATTTGCATTTCATTGTAGAACATAATTTTCGTTGATAGCATTTCATAGCTGTGGGTGTGTGCAACCTGTCATCTCCCAACTCGGCACATCGATAATGTCACGTGTTCAATGGATGAGTGTTTGCCACTGAAAAAGAGCTTAGTTGTGTACTAGAACCAAGCATTTATATCATGTAACAGGTTCAAGGGTACTAGGGCAAGCAGTGAAAATTTTTGGACAGTTTTTGACTTAAAAGGGGTTAAATTTGCCATTATTCATTCCATACTTACAACAGAGTTAGGTGATGGCACCCTCTCACAGGAAACTGTGTATATGTGGTGGGAGGGTTAAAAAAAAAGCTTGTAACTGTGACTTACAAGAGCACAAAAAACAGACTCGCAGCACTTGATTGTCCCAAAACATTGATGGTCAACTTAACACCACAGTCTTTGAGGGTCACATTTAAACGCCATAATGGCATGAATGACCACAGCTTCCCATCACATTCACTGCCATAATGATGGAAATGTGCGATTTATAGCAGGATTGAATGTATAGCACCACACCAGTGTCCCCTCAGGCCGGTTTGATCAAAGGTTGAGAAATACCAAACACTTGGTATTTAGTGATTGTGGCTTGGCATCGATCTAATATTGTCAGGTTCCAGTAAATAGTTATGATAATAGTGATAGGTTGAGCCGTTGACCCGACGGATCTCAGGTTCACATTTGACGTGCGAACACCTCCGCATGTGAATTTGGTAATTATTTACAGTAAACTTTTGTTGTAAAAACAGCAAACACTTTCAGATAGCAAGAGGTCTTACTTGGAGGTCCAGTCTACTTGCTACCCATATTTTAGAACAGAAATTAGTAATTCCTTCGAGGTGGGATCTTTAACTTCCACCAACGAATGCTAATGCAGTAAATGGAAGACTTAGCTTAACGTACATCCGAGACGACGACGATGCTCTCTGTCGTGCCACACCCTGACTGCAGGTCGGGAATTGAATCCAGACGAGACAGCTCAAGGGTAAATGAGTTACCGCTTCAACATCCTCATGTATTTAGTAAATGTTCATCAAATAGTCATATTACAATAACCCCTCACCACAAAGGTTGACAGTTGCAGGTGCAATAAACAGCCTTGGGCGTTGCATAGCCAGGACATTGCCAGTTGAATGATTTGTATCAATTCGTTTTTTGGTAAGAAAACAAAGAATTTACTTGTTTTTTGAGCTGTGATTATCTTCTCTATAATATTGTGCTTTAAGATGTCGTCCTTCAACATGAATTTTTTTGAATAAGCACATTGACTGACATATTACCTGGATGCAGCAACATCGTTCCTGGCTTGGGACCACGCAATGGTTGCTCAAGCCAGATGAAATGGCATGCTGTGGCAGCTGCTACACTGCAAATCAATAGGCACCGTTGCCAGACTCAAATTAAACTAATTGGCCCTCTGCTTTCCTTTGCTTAGGCTATTGCCATGGCAGAAATACTGCCATGCAGCTTTCACTTGCCCAGCGAGGCAGGTGGGCTTGAGGTTTTTTTTTTTGTTGTTGTTTTTTATACCTTGTCACGTTAGATGATGGAAAGGCACAAAGGCTCTCTTCACTTATGTTCAGTCAAAACGCTGTCATCATTTTCTGAGCTCAATTTGTGAAAGCGATTAGTTCCATTTATACAGCTCACCTGAGTTTTGGTTGTTATCTAACGAAGAGGTTGATACGTGGGCCTCGGGTGGCCCGCTGCCACCTTGGGATGGAAACGTGATGTGCTGTAAGTGGTCAGCGTTGTCAAAGGGAATTCTTTTTTTAACTCACCTGCCATTAATAAGTCTTGTGTCATTTTACTGAGAACTTTCTGGGATTTTACATGGGATTATGTCATTCGTTGTGGCCTCTGTGTGTCTTTTCTATTTTTGTGTTTCCACTGCGTTTCGCACTCAGGTCGACCAAATTATCCTACTTGTAACAGCATATCAAGTGACTCTGGATAATCGATGCCTTTAAGTAAATATTCTTCCTTTCCTCTGTCAGCAATCCACATAATGGCCTTCCTAGCTTGGCACGTGCATGCGCGAGCAGTCTCCATGGGGAGAGATTTCAAGGGCAATGAAGGCAAAGAGAGGGGGCCGTAAAGGAAGGGAATCCCCGGTTATTTCTTTCATTTTTCTTCTTATCTGATGTGCTCCTAACAATTGTCCTGCTTTCAGGTAGGCACTTCAATAGTCTTTCGGAACGACGTATTAGAATCACATTTCAATGCTCAATGATGTCCGTTTTTTTTCATTTCAGAATAATGATCCACCATCGTGTGCTCCACAGCAGCTCAATAATCTTGGATGCAGGATGGCCTAGTAAGATAAAGAGCTTATGCTAGATTATTGTTGGCTTAGACGCACAAGATGAGCTCTTGCATGCTAATGCAAGGTGCTGGGCTTGCGTGGTAAGCAAAGCTTCTACTCAGAATTCAAGATTTTGTAAAGATAATGCACACCATACATATTCTCACCCAAAACAAGAGTCTAGGTCATTTCCATTAACTCGTTTTCTTTTTCTTTTCGCTCACTGTGCACAGATGTTGAAACTGAAGTCAAAGCTAAACCGAAAAAGATAATCGAAGGGAAAGGAGAATGAGAGAATACAGACATGTTTGATAATACCAGGAAATATGTGGAACTTTGATGCAGAAGGAGGTCATCTGGCCCATCACGCCTGTACTGTATCAATATAGTCTCTAATTGAGGGTCTGAATTTATTCCATATCGGTGTGGTCAAAATAACGAACGTACCTGAGCTAGAGGTGTCTGGGATTCCGCACTGACCTTGACCTTGAGGAAGAGTGGGAAGAAATGTGTCACAGGCAATCTATACATAAAAAGAGCTCGGTATCGGCATGCATCCATCCTTGCTTCTTTAACTCCGTTCATCCGTCCCTCCAGCCGTGTGACTATATGTCTATTATTTACGTACTATTGGAATCTACCTTTCGACCCTTTAGACTGCTGAGACCCCTTAGACCTTTGAAGACCCTCTAAGACCCTGAGGATTCTTAAGATGCAAAAGACACCTGAAGAAAACAAGACCCCCAAAGACAGGAAAGACCCAGAAGACCCAAAAAACCCTAAAGACCCAAAAATCACCAAAAACCCCAAAAGACCCTGAAGACACCTAAGACCCTTGAAACAAATTTGACAGCTTAGACCCTTGACCACTTAGACCTTCTTATATCACAAATGAAATTTCAAATAAATACAATATCAGCAATATAAATAAATTTGTGGAAAAGTAATGTTTGTATTATGATTGGTGTAAATTATGCCAACACAGCAAATCTGTGACGTCAATCTCTGCAACGGCACGTGGAGAGGTGAGCGTAGCGAGCCGAACCATGCTAGTATCCATAACAACGCATTTCTTGCTTTATTGCATTTGCTAAAAATGAAGATGGTGGCAAATGAGATAACAAATGTGATGGAACTACAAATAATTATGAAATTCCTGGCCAAAGAAACATCAATCCGGTTAAAATTTACAGGTGGATGCATAATGTGGCAATGTTTGCCTGTATTGTCAAGCATATTCACACTTGACTGATGCAAATCCTTTTAAAATGGACAGGCTGAACAGTTTGTGTTTTTGTGTCACACTGATAAGCCATATCTGCATCTGGACCATAAAAAAAATCTAACCAGCTTGTTCTTGTCCCATAACCAACTCATCCACCATGTTTCATCCCAATCCATCCATAACGTTTTGAGATATCATGTGACAGTATATATTATTTTTGACCAAATCTCTCAATTGAGAAGAATCGCCTAAGAAATTATAAAATCTGGAACCAGATGCAGATCTTCACCAAAATCAAATAGATTTGTTCTTGTCACACACCTAACCTGTCCACCAAGTTTCGTCCAAATCCCATAACTTTATGAGATATCGTGCTCACAGACAGACAAATAGATCAACAGGGGTGAAGACATAACATCCATCCACCTTCGGTGATGGACGGAAAGAACTCCATGCACGAGTCAAGCCATCTCAATGAACAATATGTGAATATAAAGTCAGTTTATCTCATTTAAAATGACCAAAAGTATCCAAAGCTATGTTGGAGAATACCTTGATGAATAATGTATAATTTTTATCTGTGAAATGTCGCAAGTCTACAAGATATTTGCATTGCTGTTATTGTTGCTGTTGCTGCTATTGTTGTTATTGTTGTGGTTCTAGTTGGGGGTCGGTTTTTGAAATGTGCACCCATTGGTCGGACAGCTGCCGGACCACACCCACATCTGTCGCTTGACTCCACCCACCAGAGCACCCAGACAAAATGATATGGCCGCCATCTTGGTTTTCTGGTGTGCCTAAATTTGGTCTGTAGGCCTCTGCTGATTAAATACTGTTCGGGTTTGTTGCGTCAGATTTCCATTGGCTTTGTGTGGGTCGAGTATTACTTACGATTAGGGACCCTGAAAAATCGAATCATATGTCGAATATAAAGTATTAGTAAGGTTTAATCAAGCCCGTATGCACCTCCCTCAAAAAGTAGCGTTTCATAATTTTTGAACGGCCACATATTGGGGTTAAATATTGTGACTGTGTAACAAATTGGCTCATTCTGAAATCACCATTCTGATATAACTGTGACGAATCAACTCTTTTAAGAGTGCTTTCAACGCGCATTTCCCAATCGCCCCGTTACCGGATTTTTAAAGCCAATTCACTCGCGCTTTCTGGAGAAGTCCGGTACCTCGAATGACCACGTACACTTTTTTTTATGAACAAAAGGTTTATTACTACAGATGGAGTGGGAGGGTGGAAGAGAGGGAGATGGACACATACACACACACACACACACACACACACACACACACACACACACACATACACCGTGGCCCCCATTTTACCGAAATGGAGGTGGATACTTTGAGTCATGGGAGGGCTCCGTTTCAACTTCTGAAACCCGGATATACAGATAACAATCAACGACACACAAGCATGAGACAACACTGGACAAGACTTTTATTAAATGTCAGACAAACACAAGCAGTTAGTTGTCTGAGGCTTAGGGGAAGTAACATAACTTCCCAGATAATTCTGGATAACAAAGATGTTATATTATGGCATTGCTTTTCTCTGCAGTAAACGGGGCAACTAAAGAGAGAATGAATCCATCCATGAATGGATGGATTCATCATCTCTGCATGAGGGAGCCAGAATAAAGGCCCTCCACAATGCTGCGGGATACCATCCGATAGGGTTTATACATGCTAACCTAAATCGAGCATCAAGCAAAGAAGAAACATATTGCAATTTTCAAAGGCTTATGTACGACTCAGCCAGGGATGGAATCGAACCGCCGACTTCTCAAACTCATAATGGATGCTTTAACGACAATTTCACTTGATGCTGCTAAGTATTTCTGGACAGTTATTGGGGGGTGCCACTTGGGCTGCAGTAAAGTGGCCAAATTGTTGTTGATCCTAAAGGCAAAGCAGTCATCTCTAAAGTACAACTGATTACTTCCAAAAGAGAAAATTAGATGTCTGATGTGAATCATTCACGGGGTCTTGAGAAAGACCAATTTCAGAGGATATGTTGGGAAACGATTGGAAGATTTGGATGCCTTTGAGGGAAACATGCCCTTTGCTTACATTCAGTCAGTCTGCCAATCCCCATATAAAATGTATCCAAGATTCTGTTGATAGGGTGTTATCGAGCAGTGCCAGGAAAGTGATGACCGCATGGGATATCTCAAGTGGAACCACCCTGGCTTCTTGTTTGAAGTTCAGTTCATTTTTCTCATGCTGTGTCAATAGGAAGTGCAGATTCGGTCATGAGGGAGCAGAGTGAAGGCCACTATGTTACTTGAAGACCAGGAAGTCGATAAAGAAATAATTTTAGATCTATTGAAATCATACATTCATTTACCTCGTTTAAAATTTAAATTAATATAACCTGCCTGTAGGACAGTCTGCAGTTAAAGGGTTTGTTTTGTCACCATTGTTGTGTTTAGAAATGGCATTCCAAGCAGAAGGAAGGGACTACCTGTGGAATATAAAAATTGAGCAGTCAGGCTATGAGAAACGAACGGTATTGTCAGGCTCAGATTTTTTTTTTAAGATGCCAAGGTTATCCAGGGAGCAAGCCATTAAGTAGTCCACGGGGCAGGAAAGCAGATGAGTGCAGGAAAGGGATCACCTTGAACAGTAAAGTAGTGATGTGCAAGCAACACCACCACCACAAATCTACTTAAGTTAACTTGAGCAGTTGCCTTATCGAAAACTTGTATGGGCAATGACTTTGCTTCGCTTTTCTCAAAGTAATTACAACTTATTTATTGGCCCCAGTTGCTTGCACCTTCTTACAGGGTCAGCCGTGGTGGACGTTTGGCCCAAGTCTTTCATGAACCAGCTGGTCAGGCTTGGCGTTCTATTTAAGGTAGCAGGAATTTGTAATTTACCCAGGGTGCCGATGGTAACTCACCCACTCTTTATGCAAGATACTGTGGGATCTCCAACATCCACCGGCTGATGCTACCAGATGGGACACCCGATTTAATATGCATCTGAGGGGCGATGTGCTTTGTGATGCCACGTTTTGCCTGTGAAGCATCCATAGTTTATTGTCATGCTGAGAATCAAACTCACACTAAACAGCTCAACAGTAAGTGCTCTGTGTGTGCACTAAGTTGTCGGATGCATTTGTGACAATAATCTGCTCGGCAAACATATGGAAAGGCAAGCCACCCGATCCACGATACATGCATGATGCATTTTAGACAATGGCAGCATAATAGGTGGGATAAAAATAGAAAACCTTTTTCTGGGTAGCCCTGCTTTCCTTTCTCCCACATGTATGCAGGTCGCTGCAACACGAAGAACAATATCACCACGATGCATGTGGCCTATCAAAGAATATTGTTATTGATGTGAATTGTATCGAGGAAAGCAACAAATGCACGATGACCCGCCTGGGTGGAGTTTAAAAAAAACAGAAAAGGAGAAACAATGGTATATTTTTTCCTGATTAAGGTGGGGGAGATGCTGCAAGTATTATACTCGACTCGGTGGTGTCATGGTTTGAGTGGCAGCTCTGAGTGTGGGAGGTCGGCTTTTCGAACCCGACGTTGGGAGGTTGGCCGAGTCATAGCAAAGACTTTAATAATGCTGAGTGCTGCTTGACACTCAGCATTTTAAAAGGACAGAACATGGACAAATGACCATAGGTTGGCAGCCATTGCACAGGCTTAATGGGCCTAATGGCATTTTCCTCCATTGAAGTTGCTCTTAAGGGAAGTCATATTTACATTTGTTTTCTCTTACATAATGTCTGACACATCATTGATGTCCTTTACTCGAATATTGATGAGGATGTACCCCTTTTACCGGTACTTTGTGTTGCACACCTTTTTGGTTCACGAGTCAGTAAGTGACCACTATATTTGTTATGGGTGTCTGTCTGTCTGCTGTCCCGAGCATAGCTCCGTGGGTTTTGATCCGATCCTGATAAAATTAGGTGCGAGGTTTATATCATGATCTAGTTGTGTTTTCCGGAGAATGGCATGCTGCCCCCATTATGGGCGGAGCCACGCCCAAAAAACGTGTTTTTAGGGGGTAGCCGATTTCAAGTTACATCTTTCCGAGGGGGTTTGTCGAATCTGGCAGGGGTTTCGGTATTTGGTTAGCCCAATGACACCTGCATAGCCCCACAGAGCTCGATTTTTCATTTTTGTCCCAAGGTCACAAGGTCACGAACTTAGAAAATGTCAAAAAAATCAATAAATTGGGCATCGAGCTCCTCGGGTTTTCAACTGTTCGAATGAAAGTTGGTATGCAAGTAGTGTCTCTTCGAGTACTACAACTTTCATCATTTACGTTTTTCCGATTCCCGCCAGTTTGCCCGTGGCGTCCCCTCGAAGGTCAAAAAATAAAAAAGGCGAACCGTGTACATTGCTCGTGAACCATCGCCGTCTCCAGACTTGTGTTTATATTCCCTTTCCACAGTCAAAAAATAAAAATAAAAAAATAAAAAGGTATTTGCCTGCTCCATCCTCTTAAAAATTTGAGACATAATAGAGCTAACAATAAATCCTGTAGTAAGTGTTAACAAATCTACACAAACAATACCTGTAGAGTTCCTGTGCCGAAGTTTATACAAGAGATTCCAGATAGGTTGGTCTCAATTTAGCGATGACCTGAAAAGCGTGAACAAACGTGGAAAGAAAACAATGAACGTAAAGGTCAAGAGTCAAACTTGTTGTGCTCCACAAGCAGCTGGGGCCGTTTATGTTTAGAAAAGATAGTTTTGCACATAGTTGTCCTTGATATAACACACCATAATGAGCCTTCCAAAGTACTGTAGGAAATGAGGAATAGGGGATCGAGAGAGGAAGGGATGGCCCTGTCTGTACTTTGGCCAACTTACAAAACAAGGCAGCGGTTTCTACATGATGTCATATTATGACCAATATTCGACATCATGACCAATGAGTCCAGTTGCATACCATTGGGAGGTAGAAGGTGCAGTCGTCAATGTTGAATTAGCCTCCGGCGCTCTCCGCTTTTGAAAGCCACCTTGGAAATGTGTTTGATTCAATCCTGATATTGAAGTAGCAAAGCAATTGGTATGACCAGAAATAGGTGAAAACGTTTGTTGTCGCCGCAGCTTAAGCGGTGATTAGAGCCATAATGTTAGTCAAATTGCAAAGCAAAATTTCACATTGGAAAATGGATTGAATCGTACAACTTCGACACGATAACAATATACATGTTTGAGTGTTTCCAAGGAACTTGGACACTGGCGGCCATTTTGCACATCATGCAAGTGCTTTATCAACACTACATGAATTCAGTCCATCAGGTCATTTACTTTGTTTCACTGAGGAGGGGGAGGATTGGGGAGGAGAATAGCGAGGCAGTCACAGCGACATCACCAGGGTGGCTTTTTGGGGCCAGGGGGGGCGAACACTGTATGTCGGGTGAGGAATGAACAAACAGATAGCACATTCAACTTCTAACGAGACCCTCACACAGACATCACAATCACAACAGGTATCCAATCACCGATCCATACCTCAGCTACCTGTCATGCATTCCTACTCATATCCATGCATCTCTCATTCACAATGCTTCCAGTTATCAATGCAATTCTGGTTCAAACCTATTTTACTGTTTCTGCTGGCACTACTCTCCCACTACCATTGCTTGGATTTCCTACTCTGAGTGAAAAATCCTACTCTGATTTCCTACCTCACTACCATCCTAACTCATCTCTTCTGTACTCTCAGGCTCTCACCCCTGGTCATGTCAGTGTCCACATTCTACTGATAAACCCCTCTGCATTCATTTTGTCTCGACCCTTCATTATATTAAGCATCTCGATCAAGTCCCCTCGTGATCTCCTCCTTTCTAATATGTAAAGTCCTATATCCAGCTGCTCAATCATCATAGCTTAGTGACTCAGTCGAGCTAGCCCCAGAATCAATCTACCTACTCCATGCTGAACCCTTCCTACGGCAGCTATGTCCTTCCTTAGATATACATATAAGAGTATATTTTTGTACATACATCAAAATCTGATGAGTAAATGCTGAGATGATTTAAGCAGCAAAGAATGATGAGAAATCTATTTGTGCAGCAAGTAAGGTCTCCCAGCTTCTATGGTTCCACGACGTTCAAAACAAATTGTACCAAATTGTCTGGTGCGGGGTCAATACTTTCATCACAGTTAAATTAGTTCACAGGCAATTAGAGGAGAATGTATTTCGGTGCAGTTCATAAGTTTTTGCATCCATTATTTATGAATAAATGATTTATTAAACCTTACCGTACTTTTCAACAAGGTGCCTGTGGGTAATGGGGCATATCTAAGCCAAAATCATTTCCAATCAGCAAAGTATTTATTTGACATAAGTGAAACTATCCACAGAGAACTCTCAGAACAACCACTTTCATCATTCTTATTCTTATTGTTCTTCTTTATTTAATGGCTACAATTATTTCCAGAGTATTGTTGGGTTGGCTGGGGGAAATGTCTGGCCGAAGTCGTTCACGAACCGGCTGGCCAGGCCTGATACCGGCTGGCCAGGATATTTAATGCCCACAGACTAATACAGGCAGGTGGGACGCCCGATTTGAGGTCAATCCGAGGGACGGCATACACACATTGATGAATCACCTTGCCTTTGAAACACCGGGATGACAGTTATTAAGTGGGGTCTGGAGTCCAAACTCAGGTTAGACGGCTTAGAGGTGAGTTGGCGTACCTCTAGTCTAGGCCATCCTGCCAGCCATTAACAGCCGCTACCGTCCACCCACTGTACTATGATTAATGATTTAATTATAATAACTCCTTATGGGCCTTAATATTCACGTGGTTATGGTAATAAGGTCCACCCTTTAGCTTCTGCTGTCGAGACATACAGAAGCATCGGCTGCAAGTCATACAAGTACATTCTCCGACATGATTTACATTGAAGCATGTCTACCACCAGTCTGTCTTACAGCGAGCCATTTTAGGCCCACCCTTAATACTCACACATGGCACAAAGAAACGTTCATAATCAGATGCTCATCTGATAGTCTTCATGCACCCAGACGCTGCATTCAACGCAATGGTACTTGAACTACTGTGCATCTTCTTCACAAACTTGTCTCAATCATTGATTAGCTGGGCATTAGTACCCTCATTGAAATCTATCTATTCGCGTAATCAGTTGTCTCTTGTGGAACAGTGATCAATTTCACATTGGAATTGCATCTTGCGAAGAACTTCATAAAAGTCACTTCAAAGCTTCATCAATGTTCTGCAAAAACAGCAGAAGTCCTTTCTGACAGTTAAAAGTGATCGCTGTGCTGCCATTTCCCGCAGGACAGGAAATGGAATTCCACATTTATCTACACACCGGCTTATTATAATCAATGCTCCAACCTCCTAGTGACAACTACCTTCTAAGGTGTGAACTACTCGGAGCATTCCTCATTGGGCCTCCCCTCATCTCCCCCAATGACCCATAAGCAGCTTAGACGTTGTGAGGTTACAATCACAAAATAATTCACCAGCTATAAATGATAAATTTTCATTCTTCCAAATGATGTTTAATATTTTATAATTTCTTGAGCATCTTGTTTTTGAGTTGGATAACAAAGTTGGTCGTGTTGATTTTTGCACCTTGTAACTCGAACGGCACTCAGTAGAGCGCATACCTCCGCCAGGCTGAACAGTTTACGTTTTGTATCCCACTGATAGTCGGCTTGTTCTTGTTACCTACCCAACTCATCCACCAAGTTATCCGGATCCAGATCTTCTCCAAAATCAAAGCGTCTTGTTCTTATCAAATACCCAACTCTTCCATCACGTTATCCAGATTCGGATCTTCACCAAAATGTAATTAATTCTTCCTTCTTATTCACCAAACTTGTCCACTAAGTTTCGCCTGGATCCCTCTATAACTTTTTGAGATATCCTGCTCGCAGACAGACAGACAGACAGACAGACAGGTGAAAACATAACGTCCGTCCACCTTCGGTGACAAAGGCACGAACATTGCTAAAAGCGAACATGCTGTATGTCCAGGAGGTTATATATTCACCACTTCTGTATCCAAGATCGTTTGAAGAACTTACAACCTGCCATTACTTACTACATGAAATGAATCGATGAACCGATTAATAACCACGGGAAAAATAAATATTCAGTGTGGAACTTGCGGTTACACACCGCTCTGTCTGCTGCAGTTTTGCCGTTTTTATTACAGTGATCTAAGGCTCATGGCAGAGCTTTACATCTGCCTATAATCACATGCAGAACAAGATCAATAGGAGACGTCAGTGTATTTTACCTGAACTAAGAGGACATTCGTAAGAAATCAATCAACCAACAGTTTATGGCATATAAAAATGGGATCCAAACATCATGAGCTATGTGTTCAGATGGGATGTCCAAACAGGCCAACTTTGGCAGTGTGCTGCACCGTGTCCCTTCAACATCGCAAATCATTGTACAATTCAATTATGCCGATAATCTAGCCATGTCATTATCATATTGTCATGTACTGCGTTGATTTGTTGATTATTTACCATCCTTATTGTTCATGTAAAATATTTCAGTTTACACACCATTTTATTGGTGCTAAATTGAAATGGGGAACAGGGTCAAAGATTGCACTTGAATTGGTAGAATCAACATTAGCAAATGACTTGATTCACCAAGCAAATCATGACATCACCTTTTCCCATTTCCCCCAATGTGCATTACAGATGCATATACATTAGGCACATTCTTATTTTTAGTGAAGACTGTGACTGTCATACCCCTCTCCATATGATTACTAACCATAACACCTGACATGATGGCACAAAGGAGACACATTCATCTTGGACCTGTCTGGTCTGTGTTTGAATTTCGACTCGATGATGAACTGTCAGATTGGTGCATCACAGGCAGGACGTTGCATCATGAAGTGTATTATCCATCAGATGGACATTGACCTAGGGACCCATCGACTAGCTTCAGATGGTTGTCCGTCAACGACCCCGTAGTATGTACCACAAGGGGTTGGTATTTGTTGCCGACACCATAACATATTCTACATTTCTGCCCTTATGTGCAGGGCACTGCATTGGTGGCACAACTTTGCCTGCGTAGTGATGCAAACAGCAGAACAAATTTGCAATTGAATCACCATCTGCATTTACTAACTATAATGCTCCACATGTATCCCTGCAGATTATTTTAACATCTCTGACCTCAACCCAAACACCAACCTATTTGTCTGCACCTCTACACTCTGACACCCTCCTTTAATCTGCAACCACCTTTGTCCTCTCAAAGAATACAACTCTTACTGCGTCAACACTCAGGGAATCATCATTAACAGAGGGATGCTAATTTCTTCATCAGGCATGCAAAATAGAGCGCTTCACCTTTTCTCAGCAAGGTCTCGGACGGGGATTAAAATGCAAAATATGTTATCAACTTTTTACATTTCTTCATAATTATTGTTCTTCTCTTTAAGAGCTTTCACTTTGATATCTAACAAGCCTTGTTATGCATAAAAATTCACACTTTATTAACTAATTACTCACATAAAAATTCCCAACGCATTGCTCAATTTACCTGCAATTATATTAAGTAATTGCACATCGCTATTATTAAAAAAAAACCTTCCAGGGTGCTACGGACTTCAACAACCTTTGCACCGACAATTTTGCACTGAAAATACATAATTAATTTACCAATTACCAGATAATTATAATCATTAAACATGGTTTCATTAATTTACCAATTACCAGGTAATCATTAGATGGGGTTTCATTACTTTACCAATTATCAAATAATTAGTGTTTCATTACTTTACCAATTACCAGATAATCATTAGACAACGTTTCATTACTTTACCAATTACCAGATAATCATTAGACAGCGTTTCATTACTTTACCAATTACCAGATAATCAATAGACAGTGTTTCATGAATTTAGCAATTACCAGATTATCATGAGACAGTGTTTCATTACTTTACCAATTATCAGATAATCATGAGACAGTGTTTCATGAATTTACCAATTACCAGATAATCATTAGACAGTGATTCGTGAATTTACCAATTACCAGATAATCATTAGACAGTGTTTCATGAATTTACCAATTACCCAGATTATCATGAAGACAGTGTTTCATTACTTTACCAATTATCAGATAATCATGAGACAGTGTTTCATGAATTTACCAATACCAGATAATCATTAGACAGTGATTTCGTGAATTTACCAATTACCAGATAATCATTAGACAGTGTTTCATGAATTTACCAATTACCAGATAATCATTAGATGGTTTTTCAAACTGACATTTCGCTTGGATGCATAATACTTGATGTATTCGGTTGATACATTTGACAACTTCAAAAAATATCCAGTAAGTAAAACAATTTTAAGAGTTTGGCAATCTTCAATCGCTGTTAAATTGCAAGGTCTTCATAAGAATATTGTGAGATGTCTCTGGAGATACACATGTTATTGAATATAATTTTTTCTTTAACCCAGAATCTCACCTTCAGAGACATAACATGCAATGAGAATTAGACATGCTATGGGGTAGGGGAAAACAGCAGCTGAACAAGAAAATGGGGCATCTACTACCTCTTAATTAAATTCTTGACAAGGTAGGTAGTGATTAAATTCTAAATTCTTGTGATAAATTAAATTATTTTGATAAATGATATTCTTGTGACAAATTCTTAATCATTGTGATAAGTGATAAATTAAATGATTGGAAAGGTAGCAGCAGTATATGGGGAAGATAGGTATAAATTGAAAGTAGAACGGCACTCAGTAGAGCATATACCTCTGCCAGGCTGAACATTTTACGTTTTTTTGTTCTAAAAATAGGCCAGAATTGCATGAACAGAACCAAAATCTAATCAGCTTGTTATTGTCACTACCCAAATCATCCACAAGTTTATCATAACCCATGCACAATGTTGAGATAATATATATTATATATATTATATTATATATAATTATATATATATATTATAATATATAATATATAAATATATATATATATATATACAGTGCTCAGCATAAATGAATACACCCCCTTTGAAAAGTAAGTATTTAATCAATATCTCAATGAACACAAGAATAATTTCCAAAATTTTGACAAAATTGAGTTTTATAGAACATTTATTAACTCATAACATGAAAGTAAGGTAAATAATATAACTTAGATTACAAATCTTCAGTTTTACCTAAATTAGTTGACAAAATGAATACACCCCAAACAAAAACTACTACATCTAGTATTTTGTATGACCTCCATGATTTTGAAGGACAGCACCAAGTCTTCTAGGCATGGAATGAACAAGTTGGCGACATATTGCAACATCTATCTTTTTCCATTCTTCAAGAACGACCTGTTTCGAGCCTGGATGCTGGATGGAGAGTGATGCTCAACTTGTCTTCAGAATTCCCATAGGTGCTCGATTGGGTTCAGATCAGGAGACATACTTGGCCACTGAATCACTTTGACCTGTTTTTCTTCAGAAATGCAACAGTGGCCTTAGATGTGTGTTTTGGATCATTGTCATGTTGGAAAAGTGCATGACGACCAAGGGCACGGAGTGATGGTAGCATCTTCTCTTTCAATATAGAGCGAGTACATCTATGAATTCATGATACCGTCAATGAAATGCAGTCTCGACACCAGCAGCACTCATGCAGCCACATAAGGACACTGCCACCACCATGCATTTTTCTTTGTACTCCTCACCTTTGCGACGCATATCAGTTTTGAAGCCATCAGTTCCAAAAACATTTATCTTGGTCTCATCACTCCAGAGCATAGAGTCCCAGTATCTTCACTTTTTTTTAGCATGGGCCTGGCAAATTAGGCAGGTTTTTTGTGCATGGGCTTTAGGAGAGGCTTCCTTCATGGACGACACCCATGCATGCCATTCCTCTGCAGTGTACGCCGTATTGTGTCACGGGAAACAGTCACCCCAGTTTGGCTTTCTACTTCTTTAGCAAAGTGCAGAGAACTTGCATGGCGATTTTCTTCAGCCTTCTCATCAAAGAACGCTCCTACGAGGTGTTAACTTCCGTGGACGGCTGTACGTCTCTGTGAGATGGTTGCAGTTCCATATTTGTTAATTTTTTGTATCACTTTTGCTACCGTATTCTGTCTGATGAGTAAAGCTTTGCTGATCTTCTTGTAGCCTTCACCTTCCTTGTGTAAAGAATTATTTTCTTTCTCAGGTCTTGACATTTCTCTTCCATGTGGTGCCATTGCTGACAGCATGAAATGGGAAGGGGTTTTCTTTGTTAAGTAACACCTTTTATAGTCAACTGTCTGCTGGACACTGTTTAATGAATAATTGGACTCACTGTGGTTGAATTATTGTTAATTAGAATTTGTAGTCTAAATTTAGCTTTGCTCCTAAGACTTTCATTGGGGTGTACCATTTTTGCAACATGGTCTTTTTGTTTGTTAGGAAAATTCCTTTTTGTGTGTGCAAATAATAAATCTTGTTTGCATCAATGGCCACATTTGTGGGAGTATTTTGTAGTATAGTATCCCATAGAAATGTGGATTCTGAAAGGAAACTAAAGGTTTTCTGACAAATTGTCAGGGTGTACTCATTTATGCTGAGCATGTAATATATATATATATATTATATTATATATATAATATATATATATATATACATTTTGCAATGCACAGACTCCCCCCCCCCCACACACGTGAATGAAATGAAAATTGACAGTGACCTTGACCATTGACTTCGACCTATTTCAAAACAACATGCTTCATGGCTTGTGAAGACCTACTATGTGGTTAAGTTTTGTGAAGATGAGCAAAATGCGACTGTATCCAGACAGACAGACTAACAGGTCAGACCAGCCAATGTACAAGACCAGACCAACCAATACAATCGTAAATTTCACAAGTAACAAACAGGAGTGAAAACAACCTCCATCCACCTTCAGTGGCAGAGGTAATTAGATAAGTGCTGCACCTGGATCCAATGGAGATAGAGGGCTATGGGCATCTTTGTAGGACTTGTAGTTAGCCTGCGTGTGGTGTGGATGGGTGATGGTTTCTGCGGGTGCAGTGCAGTCATGATGGGCCTGCTAATGGCCTCCTCCTGCTCCAAACTTCCTTGTGTGTATCCCAGTGTGTAGAAAATATCATCCCTGAGTGACATCATGCTTGCTTTGGGGATCAATATGATGAATGTTAGAATTGTAGTGACCATTATTTTCTCTACATTTCTGCTTTTTACACGAGTTAAACCTTAATGTTCTAAGAAGGTTAAAATGAGTCATTTCTCCAGTGATTGTTTTTACAGATATGAACAAGTACACATAAACTCTACTCGTGCACCAGATGAATGCACTATTTTATCTTTTCTTTCCCAAAGTGATCTAAAGCTCTTGGACGAGCGAGTACAATATCACATGCAAGATAAATATATTAGTAGACATTAGCAAGGTGCAATTTGTAAAATATGAGGGATAAAATTGACATCATGGGGTTTTTTGTTTGTTTGTTGTTATTTCTGACTTTTACAACTTCCAAGCTATACATAATGTCTCATCTCGTATAAGAGCCAACACACATTACCCGTAACAAAGGGAGCAGGAGACAAAAGGGGCAGGAGAGGGAAGCACAAAACAGTAGGGAACATCGACATTAGATCTGTGGAAGGGAAAGGGATGTGGTACACGTGGTAAACAAAATGGACACCAAAGGGAGTCTCAGGAAGGAAAACAGGGAATTTTCGGGATGTGGGTTGGATGCATTAATGGGGGTAGAAAAGATCATGGTTGTGGATGGTGGAAGACATGACATGGAGGTCTTCTTCTTCTTGCATATGGCAACTTGGCTGCCAGTTCGCTATCGTTTTGTTGGGGTGCGTCTCTGCCACTGATGCTGTGCCCCTATACAGTACACTGGTACTCATTTCGCCAACCTCAGAAGGATGACAGGCTGAGTCAAACCCACCTGGTGTTAATTCAGTGGCCAACAGGCCTCAAACTCAGTACCCTAAGATCCCAAGTCAACCATCCAAACCACAAAGCCAACACCAGACTGAACAGATGTTGGTGAGCAGCTGTTTCGAAGACCTGGAGGGAAGAATGGGATTGAACAGAGTGTGGGAGTTTGTTCCAGAGGTGGGATAAAAGAGGAATGAAAGAATGAAGGTGAGCAGTGATTCTTGATTTTGGCAGTTTCACCAGAAGGGGGTTGCTGGTGGACCTTGAGCACTCTGAAGAAGTATAGGGGGCCACAGTACAGACAGAGGGAGGAGAGGGTGGGGAGGGCAAGGCTGGAGAGGAGACAGTCGAAGACAGAAAGACCACCGACCTTCCTACAGTGAGAGAATGAGAGACACAAAAACTCAGCTTCATCGCGGGAGATACCAATTATCCTAAAAGACTTGGTTTCCACAGCGTGAAGCCGAGCGAGGTGTGAGGCAGGATCACCAGCCCAGAGGGTAGAGCAGTGTTCCATCAGGCTGTGGATGAAAGCTTTGTATGTGGTTAGGAGCTCAGGTGTGCCAATGAAGGACGTTGCATGACAGAGGATGCTCCATCTGGCTTTGGGGGCCAGCTTGGAATGGAATAGCGACATAAAGCTGAAAAGTCACATTACAATTAAATAAATAGCTCCATGGGGGACTGACGGTTATTTCCCCAACTGGCGGGACAAAAATGAGGGATTAGCGGGAAGCGACCATGGACCCCTTCCTGAAGTGGTATTGTCATCAGGAGCACAACTTAAGTTAGCGGCGTGGTTCTTATGTTTTATAAAGAGTTTCTCTGCATCTGGCCATCGGTTTCTAAAAAGATTTCAAAATAAATTGCACAAATTTGAGGCGAAACCCCCTTTTCAGCCTCTCATCGGGAGTGGATCCAGATAGGGAGCACAACCCCATGAGATGTTGTTGTTCTGATGCTTTGAACCAAATTTGGTCCATATCAGTTGGGTAGTTTGTGAGAAGATGTTTTAGTCAAATGTTAACTGACGTACATACGGACGGACACCCAGACCCATTTCTTTGAACTTATTTCGGAGAGATAACCTAAAAATACCACGAATACGTTTCTCACACTTTGTTGTTTTTAAAAGTTATTAACAATTAATTTAAAATCATCTTCTTCTGACATAAAATAAAAGTTCAAACAACATTTTCGTGAGATTGAAATCTGAATGGAAAAAAAAGAAGTAATCTACAGGATATTATAAAGCTGGAGTGTCTGTCTGTCCATCTGTCCACCCCAGTACTCCCTGTTTTGGGGCTAGCCCCGCCAACCCTTCTGTGGAACATTTTGGGGTCACAGCCGGTGTCCTAAGGTGGGTGAGAGGTTTCATAAATACCTCAATACAATGATTTTGAGTTTTGATCCGTACGAAGTTGCTCCCTCACCCAGATGTAATGTCAGAACGGCATTATCTTTGTTTGAGCTTATGGTTCCGTTGATGTTGAGTAATCTCCTTATGTGGACCAACGACTGCGGTTGTGGATCCGCCGTTTGGAGAGGTTCTGGGCTGAAAGGATTGAAACCTCGATGAAAAACGGTGCCCAGCTGATGATCCGGGCAGTTGGGAAATCAGTAAGTTGCTTATAAGTTAAAGTTATAGCTTCAACTAAAACAGCTCTTGGAAGTACTTACCAGGTGTGTGTGTGTGTGTGTGCGTGTGCATATGCGTGTGTGTCTCTTCCTTCTTGGAGTGCGGTGCAGTAATTGGTCTTTATTTTGATTTACATCACAAGTGTTTGTATTTTGTATTATTAATGGTATCGTATTAATCTGTTGTAATGGCAAGAGTGGGGGGGGGGCTTGGGATCCTAGAATCCTGAGTTCAAATCCTGCTTGTTGTTGAATTAATACCAGGTGGGTCGACTCAGCCTATCATCCTTCTGAGGTCAGCAAAATGAGTACCAGCTACTGGTATCCTGTGACAGAGTGGCGACCGTCCAGGATTGTACTCAATAGCCAAGGAGACTGCTTAGGCAGCACCAACGCTCTGCACAGAGTACGGTCCCAATGGATGGATGGATTTTGATTGGAATCATGCTTTTTGTTTTTTTTGGCGAATTAAATAGAGAGATTGAGTTGAAAGGAGAATGAGGAAATTGTGAGGGTTTCCACCGGTGACATTCGTGGAGTCGTCGTTTGCAGAATCGCCATTGCAATCATAAAAATATTACCCACCTTACTCTGTTGGAGTCAGCTGCAGTACGTTTTTTGGCCCAAGTGTTTCACAAACCACCTGTCCATACCTGAGGTTCGACTGAAGGTGCAACACGAATGTGGAATTTATTGATCCATCGTTTGGTATTCTCTATTTCCACCTTGTCTGTTTGCATTCAGGCTCGCTCATGTGTGTAGCACACTTACCTCGCTGGTGAAAAATACTAATCTTGGGACGATTTAAGCTGTACATGTTCAGATTCAAAACTTATTACCACTTACATCAAAGTTTGACAGGGTAATAACGGATATAATATTTTAATGTCTGATCGAAATACAACAACGCAATGACGATGATGTCGTCGATTTTCATCGGTTAATTTGCTGTGCTTTGTCACTTACAGTTTTGGGACACGATAATAACGGATACGTGCAATCCCATCCGATCCACTTCATACTGCCGAACAGCATGATCCGTATCCAGTGAAACTAAACTCCATTACATCTTTCAAATCATGTTTAATCATGATGTCCTGCTGATCTTATACTGTTTGTGTGGTTAGAACAAGCTTTTTAAAATCAGTTCATGCTAAAAAAGAAAACAAGATACAGCGTATGTTTATCATTTTAAAATGTCAGATGCTAAAATTTCACCAATTTGACTGGAGGTAAGGGATAAATTTAACACCCCCCTCCCCAAGGGGATGGCAATCATTAGTGTACTTTTTCATGATTTACATGGACCTAAATAAGAAATTGATAAACTCATGTGGTATATGGGATTTGAACCTGGCTTCTCTAACAGGAATTCAGATAAGAGCACAGACATGAGAACATTAACAAGCAACACTGTTGACCTGTTATTGTCTGCCCTAGCTGTCTGCCTCGTTATCATATCTACGTTGGCCAGTTAGTGTTTCCACATGTTGATCATTCTGATATCTGTTTCATTCTGTTACTATGAAATGGCTATATTGTATGCCCTAGCTGTTAAATGCAAAGTTCTTTTTTTATCAATAACCATTCAAATGATTTATACCTGGGAAACTTGCATGAGCCCCGAGACCTGTGTTTAAAAATAATAAATGCATAAAGCAAATCTAGTGCAGAAATATATGATTGCTTTTGACGGGAAACTGCCATCAAATGTGGCCTGGCACATGATCTTGTATCATTGATGTCACAAAGTCCAACATCTCTGTGCTGCTCATAATCACCAAAGATATTCTGAGCCATGTGTTATAAACATTGTTCGTTTTCCTGTTCAATTTTTACAAACCTCATACAATACAATACAACCAGTAGTACATAGCGTGCCACTCATGTACCCATAGCAGGTGACTTCACCTGTAGGCCTGAGAAGGAAGTTTGGCATATTCACATATTTTGGCATATTCACATATTGGATTATAAATACTTCCGCCACCAAAAGTGAAGTTATGTTTTCACCCGTCTGTCTGTTTGTTTGTCTGTGAACAGGATATATCAAAAAGTTGTGGATGGATTCAGATAAAACTTGGTCAACAGGCTGGGTGTCACAAGGACAAATTGATTAGATATTGGTGAAGATCTGGATCCAGATGAAAGAATTTTTAAAGTTTTGAAGAGATTCTTCAACATTGAGAGATGGGGCCAAAAAACGATATATAGCACGATATTTCAAAAAGTTGTGGACGGATTTTTACAAAACCTGGTGAATGATTCGGGTAGGTGACAAGAACAAGCTGATTAGATTTTGGTGTGTGACAAGGACAAATGATCAGAATACAGATACGGCCTATTGGTGGGATACAAAACAAACTGTTCAGCCCTGTGATGGTATGTGCTCTACCAGGTGCCGTTCTAGTTAACATGGATATCATTGCCTCTCATGTAAAATGGCTTGGCGTCGTTTATGAAGCCTTGCTTCCCTCTCTGAGAAGTTTTTTTTTTAATGTATTGATTCGCCTAATCACTTATTCAACACCCATAATCAGGTGACAAGGTGCCATCGGTGTACGAGAGACAAATTTACCACTTTTTGTTAAACTAACTCTGCATTTGATTGTGTCATTCCACATTCAAGTCACCTTGGAAAAATATATTTTGAAAATTTGTGCTGACTTCCTTTCTTCGTCGTCCTTTAGAATTGTAACAATCTTCAAATTATTCCAAACTCATATTTTCCCATTCTTCTTCCTCTTTCAGTGGGCCATGACAGTGTCACCACACAAATGCATATTTTGCCAGAAACCCATTTTATTTGCTCAAACCTCAGAAACAAATATGACAAAATACAAAAAAAAACATTGTGCAAATGGAGACATCATTGGTTTACAAATAGCGAAATATATAGACGTTGTATAAGTTTGACTCATTATTTAGTAGTAGTAATGGAGCATGGCCATTGTGAGCCAACGGCCATCCATATCTAGTGCCCAACTGTGTCTGCAGATGTCCTCCTGCAGTTGGGTTACTTTGAATTAGGAGGTTGGTGGCAGGATGTGCACTCTGGCCACCGTAAAACTCTTCATTCCGCAAAACATACTAAAAAACATAATAATAATAGTAATCTGAAAACCCACTCCATAGGAGTCCTCCTGTGCAGCTACCCTTTCCAGGGCAGCTCACAAGATGACGGGATTGTGGCAAAAACTTCGGAATCCCCAATATTTGACAGGAGGGAAACCACGGGGTTACCTTCCCGGGTCAGATTGTGGTAATGTGTGTCTGGGTAGTGCTAAGGTGTTGTCCACACGACGGCGGTCTCCTTGGGTTAACATGAGGCGATCCCTTCGGGTGGATGCCAGGAATGCCCTATCCTAAAGAGAGGATGATCACCTGTCTCTGTTATCAGGTGAGCTCAAGCGTTTGGACATACGTATTGCAGCACTCTCTGAGGTTCAGAGACCAAAATGCGGCGAGATCATGGTGGGTGGTTACACCTTCTATAGGTCTGGTCGCTCTGATGGTTACCATGCCCAAGGAGTTGCTGTAGCTGTGTCCAATAAGCTGACTCCAATGACAATTGAGGAAACACCGGTCAACGAGCGTATTATGAGACGAAGGATTCATCACTCCTTTGGTGTCATTTCCCTGGTCTCTGTAGATGCTCCGACTGAGGCAAGTGATCTCACCGTGAAGGACGTATTATATGCCATGATCGAGTGTGTGATTGATCAGTGCCCCAGGTGAGATACGCTTCTCATCTTGGGGGATTTCAATGCATCGACTGGAACTGATAGGGATGGATATGAGATGTGTGTTGGTCCCCAAGGGTCTTGGACTGTGAAGCAGAATAGCACTAAATTCCTTGACTTTGCGAGAAGTCATGGACTTAGAGTGGCTGGTTCTTGGTTTCAGCACCCACAGGCTCATCGCTGGACTTGGTATTCCAATGCTGGTTGTGCGGCAAAGGAGATTGACTATGTGCTCGTTGATGGTCACTGGAGGATGTTGCAGAACTGCAGGGTCTACCAGAGTGCTCAGTTCCTCAATACTGATAAAATGCTTGTTGTAGCTCTGAAGTTGCAGCTCAAATCTGAGAGAATGGTACCATCCCAGCCTAACCTGGATGTTGGCAAGCTGAAGGATGAGAGGGTAGCTGAGGAGTTTCCGAATAGGTTGAGTGGAGATTTCGGGGGTCTGTGTGATTTGGTGGATCCTGAAGAGTTGTGGAGTGCCTTCAAGACCACCATCCTTGATGTTGCCAGTGGATGTCTTGGAACTCACCGAAGGGCAATGAAGAATTTTGACCAGATTCGCAGGGCCAGGCTGAATGGCAGAGCTGAGTTGTTCAGGGAGCTGAGGCGTAAAACTGGACGTGCACCAAGGGTGGACAAGGAGGCCTATGCGTGAGGAATCTATGATGGGGTAGAGCATCATCTGTGATCAGGTGATTCTCATCCATCTTACAGGGAAATTCATGCATTTCGTTCCTCCAAGCCCGTCCTTTGGTGTACAGCAGTTAGAGCAGAGGGTGGTAGGCTCTTGACAGAGAAGTCCGAAGTGAAAGCCCGCTGGACCGGTTACTTTGAGCGGCTGTACCAGGCTGATCCACCAGCTATCGAGTTGGACATCAGGGGTGTTACTATCCTGATTGCTGACCCTCCAATCAACTGTGGTCCACCTTCATTTGTGGAAACACAGGCTACGGTGAACCGGTTGAAATGGAGTAAAGCTCCTGGGATCAGTGCCATCCATGCCAAACTTCTCAAAGCTGGTGGAAATGCTGAACTCATGTCATTGCATGCAGTTCTGTGCTCTGCCTGGAACACAGGCATCATCGCAACTGACTGGAAGAGGGGCGTTGTTGTCCCTCTCTGGAAAGGGAAGGGTGATCATCAAAACTTCACCAACTACTGAGAGGTGATGCTGCTCTTAGTGCCAGGCAAGGTCTTTGCTCGGATAATTCTTGAGAGGGTCCACCACCATCTGCTTGAGCACTTGTGTCCAGAGCCATCAGGCTTTATACCAAAGAGGTCAATTAGTGACCGTATCCTTGCTCTCCGGGCCCTCACCGAATGCAGATGAGAGTTTCGGCAGGGGCTGCTTGCAGCCTATGTTGGTTGATCTCTGTAAAGCATTTGATTCAGTCAATCGGGATGCCCTCTGGAGGATTCTTGGTCTTCATCGGGTGCCATCAAAACTGATCGATCTGATGTCTGAACTGTACTCTGGTACTGAGAGTGCTGTGAGATGTGGTGATACCATCTCTGACTTATT
>CM068957.1:134996077-135006447 GCA_035128595.1 Eptatretus atami
GGGAGGTTGAGTTGATGAAGTTGAGGACTTCATGAAGAAAGGGGGAGGGGAGACAGAGAGTTGGTGGGAGGCAGAGAAGGGACAGAGAGTTGGGTGGTTGGCAGAGAGGGGACAGAGAGTGATAAGAGGGGTGTTGGGACTTTGTGGGAGGGGGTTAAGGACTTGGGGTTAAATAGGGATGTGGGGGGATTGAGGACTTGAAGTCGCATTTTTACTTTACATAGAATTTCTGCAGGTTAGTTATAATATCTGATCCAAAGTTACCTTCATCATTCACTGGTAGACATTAAATGATGTCTTTCCAAAGAAGTAAGACATTGTGTGCCAATATTCTCTGTCCAGATTCCAAATTCCTGCCCTAATGTACTGGGCACTGCATTAGAGGCATGGCCGCACCTTCAGAAATGATGAAGCAGCAGCCTTGCACTACATATGTAAGGGGAGGGATGGAGTATCTTTGGAAGTGCGTAGGACCTTATGTATCACTGTCCTTGCAAAATTTCAGATTCTTCTTTGAAAGCAATGACAAACAACTCATCTTATCTCTTGCTTAGAAAGTCCTTCAACTGTTCCTTAGCAGTCACTTTGGCTGAGTTCGATTGATAATACTGCACCAGAGTGAACCAAACTTATCAGTCTACCTCCCTTTCAGTTTGAAGCATTTCCATGTGTTGGCATTATCTTTTGGTGTTAGACAATTTTAGTAAAATCCTAATGCAACAGTACGCTGTTAAACATATTGTACGCAAAAGTATAACAACGGCTCATCCGAAATGCCATTCTCATGCACCCTTCTCCCCCCACCCCCCCTCCCCCCAATAATCCTTCACTTGTTTGTGTTTTCAGCCATCTCCATATATCTGACTATTTCGTTGTTTCAACCCCCTCCGCTACCCCCCAATATGGACATGTAATTAATTCAATCTAATACTGTTGTGATAGTGATATGACACAGATATGATGAACCAAATGGTACACACCTGTCTTCATTTCTTAATTGGTTCTTGTTTCTTGCGATTGTTATACAACAGAGTTATGCTTTAACAACTGGACTGTGTTGCATTATTAATGTCTCAATCTTTTGCTTGACATCCGAGTTGATAACCTGGCATAAAGGTGTAAAGCTATAGGCAGAAAGAAACCAGGGTGCTTAAGCAGGGAATTATGGAGTGCTGTTAAGGATAATGCATTTATTAGGGACTAGCTTTTTACCCACCCGAGGGATAATTTTATTATTTGGAAAAATTTCAGAAATTGAGTAAATTTAGCGTTGGCATAATGAATGCAAGTAATGAAACTTTGGAGGTGGATTGGGGTTAAATATGCAAACAAATTATTTAAAATTGTCTTCATTTATTCTGGCAAAAACTGGAGACATATTTGCTTTTAGGCAGAACAACAAGGATTTTTTTTTTTGACCAGTTATTTTTGGCTGTGGGAGAAACCTATGAAGTGCTAAATAATTACATCGAGAAGATTATGGTAGTATTGTGTTGCTATATCATTTCCTGACACTGATCAGAAATATGTACGTATTGATATTTGTGGGATGTATATAATCATAGCAGAAAGCTGAAAACAACATCTGTCCAACCTCAAGAATAAACTTTCAAACTTGTCTGCCTCCTCAAAAATCTGATGTCATCTTGTTAAGTCTGTCTCTGGAGTATGCTCTTCCTCGATCCTTTTCCCACACTTCAAATGGCACGACAGCCGACTCTGCTCGCGAGAAGGCCAAAAGCCTCAATTCTTTCCTTGGCACAAAATCGTTCCTTGGCACACCTGGACTTTCATATACCGATGATGCCTTCATCCACCGCTTTATGGAACACTGCTCCCCCCACTGGGCTGGCTCCCCTGCCTCACACCTTGCTCAGCTTGATGCTATGGAAATCAAGGCCTTCAAGATCAATGGAATCTCCCGCAATGAAGCTGAATGTCTGGCCTATCACTTCACCATCACATACAGGTCAGTTGTCTCTCTTTCTTCTACTGCCTCCCTGCTGATGTTGTACCCTCCACTCTTTTTATGTCGTCCAACCCTCCCAGATTTCTGCAGAGCACAGACAGTCTGCCAGGAACCCCCTTCTGGTGAAACTCCCAAAATCCTTGCTCACCCCCGCTCATTTGGTCTTCTTTATTTACCCAACTATTAGTGGGGCAGATAACAGCAATTTTTTTAGAGGAATCGTGCAAATGATGATACAAGCATCAAATTTGGCACATTTGTTGTCCAGGGGATTCTAATCAAATCTGCCTGATTGGCCATTTGAAAATCCAAATTTTGAAAATTTGAAAAAAAAAAAAAGACTTCAAAAAGGTCAAGATCACGAATCAATGTTGGATGCTGGCTGAGATTGGTGAATGTTTCAGAAACATCATCAAAGACGTTCCAAGTCTGCCATGCCGTTTTCTTCCCTTTACCTCAGAAGGCAGACACGATGTCACACCAGTGAACGCATGGAAGTATGGGATCCCTCTAGCTTTCTCAGGCCCTATTGCAGAAACTACCTCATGGACTGGAATCCATCGCGCCTTGGCTCCTTGGCCAAAGGCAATCCACATGTTCTCAAGACCTAGTTCCTGTAAGGATGGCAGTACAGATATTGCTGTGACTCGTACGTCCGTGTCATTAGCCTTATGATAATGGACTTGCTACCATCCGTCGTTGCATCCCTGGTGTGTACAAATATTCGAGTGTCAGCTTCTTCATGACAACATGGAGACACAGCATCCAGTGACTTCCTTGTGTTGCTAATAGCATCTTCTCCTTTTGTGACAATGACTGTGCTTGTCGTCTGTGCTTCACACATCTTTTCCGCAAGGAAGTGAAACAGCTCAGTCTTGTTGCTGTCATCTCGAAGAAAGCTTCTCCAGTTACTTGGGGTCTTACTGGTTCCTGTCACTCTTCTTCTGATTCCTTGCCCCTTTTCGACCTTGCCTCGGACTTCAGACTTGACTTCTTGTCACAATCAACACTACGTCCACCCTCTAGTACCTGGCACCATAGGATTCCACCTTTGGGATGATGTCTTCTTTAGCATAGTCATCAAATATCTTTGAAGTGTGTGGAGGTAGGGCATTGATAAGTGCTGAGCCATCAATGATGACTGCATCTCCCCTTGGTTCTCTGTCTGGGATGTTCACTTGCGCTTCAAGAATTTCAGCCAGCTGTGACTTCAAATTTTTTTGAAGTTTTTTTTTCTTCAAATTTTTCAAATTTGGATTTTCAAATGGCCAATCGGGCAGATTTGATCAGAAAGCCTGCAGAACAGAAATGCCAAATTTGATGCTTGTATCATAATTTGCACGATTTTCTACTATCTACTACACTATATGGAACCACTTCCACATACTCTTCAATATCATTTTTCCTCCAGGGCTTCAAGACGTTGTTACCACCATCTTAGGTCATCCTCCATCCACAATCATGATCTTTCATATCCCCATTAACCTCTCCAAGCCCACGTCTTTCCAAGTTTCCAGTTTTCCATTCCACTTCTGTGAATGTGTGGTTGAATGGGAATTTTGCGGCTGTATCCATCTTGTTCACCTCATATGAAGTGTTGTGGTGTGGGGTGGGTTTGAAGGATTGGAGTGGAAGGTGATTGAAGCCTCCAGGTTGGGAAGGGGAGGTTGATTACTTGGGGTTTGGAGGGGGGATGATTGTTTTGGGTTTGTAAAAGGGGGGGGGGGGGTGAATTGAGGCGCTTGAAGTCACATTTTACATTTTTACATCTGCGGGTATCTGATAGTTATACTAAAATATGCAATTTAGTGTCTGTCTATGTGCATGTCTGCCTGCATATCTGTGGCCGATACAAGGGTATGACAAGTGACGCTTCAGCGCCCTTAATTGCTTCACGAGTAAGAGGCCTTCACCTTATTTTCATACTTGCTTAGCCGTTGTTGCTTTAGACTGGACTGCAAAATATCCAGAGGAATTCCCATGCCTCTGTCTGCCTTGGAAAAATGCCATGTTAAGGTGTACGAGTACACAAAGAAGCTTGAGCATCCTTTCACATTATCATGAGTAGTATCAAAAGGGAGACTTTGTTGCAGTCATGTGTCCCATTTCTCAAAGTCGCAATATTCGCTCGCCAACGCTCACTCATATTTCTCCTTTTCAAACTGGAACACATTACTGCATCAATTGCCTCCCTTTTGATACTACTCCCTCTGCCGGGGGCTGGGCTTCGCCCCCCCCCCTCTTCACATGATAATTTCCTTAATCAAATTGAGTAGTCACATAGAGATCCGAAAAATATTTGTGTTTTATTTACAGGAATAACTTAATTTATTCATCAATTAAATGTAATGCAGCAGTAGCCCATTAAAACCCCCAACCCCATTTTTTTTAATTAATACTTATACTTTAAACCCATAAGGCAATGTATTTATTCCATCACTCATTATTTATCTTTTATCATCAAATGCTGTTCGAGCTTTCTTATGAAGAGTCTCTGAGAATATTTTGTGTTTATAATTTCTCATAAGATTAATCGCTCTATAAACATCCTTTCTCTTCCATATACATTTAAGGTAATGTTGAAAGTTCATGGTCTCTTTTAATGCACTCTTCTTTAGACCTTTAAGTTTCTTTTCACATTTTAATTAATTTAACCCTCTCGTTAAGTATTTATAAGTGTATGCCTTTGATTTAACACCTACAAATTCACTTAGTATCTTTTCACCTAATTCATCTTTAAATTTACCAATAACCTTTTAATTCATATTTGAAAAAGAGTTGGTTATTAGGATTGTAATTAGTTGTATCATTAATATCTTCATCTTCTTTCATATCCTTATAAACATCATCTGTTTTTATCTCTCGTATGAAGCTATCTGTATCCACATATAGCAATACAATATTCTCACCATATCTTTTCTTTGGATGATTATAAAAGCAATCATATGTACATTAAATACTTTGAAAGATTGAAAACAGATGTTCCCACATAAATCGGTTTATAAATCTTTGTACTTTTTTAATTTAAATGAACAGCACAAAAATTATCTGTAAATATTTCTATTCTTTTAAAGCTTGGCTTATTTATCAACTTCTCTGCCTGCTCCCAAGTTGTAGCAAGTCTTACATTTTGTCTATTCCTTATATTTTCCATTGTTTTACCAAATACATAATTATTCATCAACTTGTAAAAGTCCTTCTCAAAATCATTATTAGCCTTTGTGCTCATCCTCATATTATAATCAATATATTGACCTAACCAATAACTTTGACTAAACTTTAGTGCCCGATGTACCTTTTTTACTTGTAGTCCTGCTTCTATAAATTGCTTTAAAATTTATTTGATGTAAAACATACTTCTCTTTTTCAAACAATGTTGTGAGTAAATTAGTTGTAAGAATATATTTAAACTCATTTGAAGAACTAAAGAAATGTTTTTGATAACCACCGAATAGCTCTTGATTGGGGATCTCTTTTTCAGCTCCAAAAGGAAGGTCTTTATGTTTGTTAGGAAGTTTTCTGGGATAGTTTAAATCCACTTCAAAATAATACCCATAATCCCATTTATCTAAATCGTCTTGAATTGTGGAGATTACATCATCAATGATAGATTTGTACTCGTATTATTTCACCCATATAAAATTACCATAGGGTTGTGATTCAGACATTGCCCAGCCATCCAAGTTATTAGCATCAAAGTACATTAAGTAAGATGTGGGCTTATCAGGTGAGAAGTCTGGAAGATATTTATTATTTGCCTTAGCATATCTCTTTGAACAAACTTGTGAAATTCCTCCTCTTTTAGCCTTCTCAATAGCCTGGTGTTGGCTTAGTGGTTAGGGTGGCGGCTTGGGATCCTAGGGTCCTGAGTTCAAGCCCCGTAGGCAGCTGAATTAATATACACCAGGACGTTGACTCAGCCTGTCATCCTTCCGAGGTTGGCAAAATGAGTACCAGTGTACTGGTAAGGGGGACACTGCATCAGAGGCATTGCTGCGTCCCAACCAATGATGCAACCAGCAGCCACAGGCTGCACTCGATAGAAAGAGCCTTCTCAATCATCATATCTACATCACTTAGAATATCAAGGGGTTGTTTAGTAATTTTTAACATAGCGCTTCAGGCTAGTCCAGGAGATGTATAATAATGGACAGGATCAAGTCCATAGGAATCTTTATTTTAACAAACTTCTCGAAATTTCTCAAACACATCAGCGGGTAATAAAACATCAGTTATTAAATAAAGGTCATGATATTCACCCATATTCTTTATCTCAAACTCTTTCCAAACTTGTTTTGCTCTTTCATATTCTTCACTTGTAATATGACATCTTCCTAACTTGTTATAAAAACGCTTTTGAGGAGGAATTCTTGTTTCTTTAAATATTTTCAAGGAATCCATATAATCATATGGGTAAATGCCCTTTTAGTAAGAAGAGAAACGTCTTTACCCAAGTCGGCTTCAATTCTAAATTGACTAAAAAGTATAGGAAAAGAGGAGAACTTTGAGTGCTTGTCATAAATTTAAAAGAGTCAAGAAATGTAATATTTGTATTTACACCCATTTCATGAGTAGAAATCTGTTTTGTAAATGATATTTAATTTTGATCTGTATTAGGAATTGCGATTATTATCTTTCCAGGAGACTTACTTAGTTCTTTTATAGAGAGATGCGTATCATAATGACAATTATTATGAAGAAATACAGGTATGAATGTTGGGATTTTAAATTAAGATTACAATTATTATGAGCTGCTCCTATATATTTCCCCATTATAAGGCAATGATCTCCCTTTTATCAGTTTTTACCAAAGCCTCTGAGCATATGTGACAAATGCTTGCAAGGAAATCTTGCACAGGAGGAGGCCATTCTGCCCATCATGCCTGCACCACACCAATACCAGATTTAATCAATCTATTGATACCCCTTCCCTTCATGTGCAGCCTTTTGGCTGCTACACTAGAACTCATTTCACCGACCTCGGATGGATGACAGGCTGAGTCAACCCCCTGGTGTTAGTTCAGCAGCCAATGAGACTTGAACTCAGGACCCTAGGATCCCCAGCCAAAACCAGAACTGTTAAGCCAACACAAAGCCAAAACCTTGCTTCTTCAAATTCTTTCTCTTCATTTGGAGAAAAGTCAAGGGGTTTATTTGTTC
This sequence comes from Eptatretus atami, assembly GCA_035128595.1. NCBI lineage: Eukaryota > Metazoa > Chordata > Myxini > Myxiniformes > Myxinidae > Eptatretus > Eptatretus atami. The sequence continues at coordinate 135,003,207 of CM068957.1, forward strand.
CTGACATAATTTCAGTTAATTTAATTCAATCATCCTCAATCCTTTTCACAAATTCATCAGCAGCATCAGTTCCTCTAAACAACTCCAACTTATCATATTTACTTCCTACAGATGATTTAATGTAATAACAAAACCCGCAAGGGATATGCTTTCGTTATTTTTTAATATCATCAGTCTTTTCCAAGATGTTCTCAAAATCATCATAAATTAAAAAGGGGTGTTTTATACATTTATTTGTTTCATTAAATACAACTTTCTGTCCTGGTTCTGGTTTCACAACTGCTGCTTTATGATTAGAACAATACTTTAAAAGTTTATCCCGTCTTTGTTGAGATCGAAAGATATTTAGACATATCTTACAAGGATATGACATGCTTTGATTTATAAACTTGACTACTTACCAATCTAGAAAAGTTTTTGATATAAGCATAATGAGCGGTTTCTTTATTAGTAATATAAAGGAGATCTACATGCCGGTCATTTGACCAATAATTATCATTGGATATCTATATAATTTATTTTCTAAATATATAAATGAATGATTTTTTACCCATTTGGGAAAAATAAGATCAAATTTAACAACCATAAAAATCTTCCAAATTCATTAAAATGTCTCATCGTTGGTTCAAGCAGATGTGAAAAAACCTGCCTGTTTTTGAAGATGCTCCTTATGCCAAACTCTTTAGATTTTGATAATTTCATAATTTTCACAAAGTCAAGTTTTCAACCTGAGTATCAAATACTCTCACAAGGTTTTAATGCAGGTCTTCAAAAAGAAGACATAATTGGTTCATTTCAACTTCAAAACAAACGAAATGATTATAACATTGAAGATATAATTCAACTATTTTGTGAAACACAGAAATGTACAAAGAAATAAAAACCTATAACTTGTATTCTCAGTGACAACACAGATGATATACCTTCACCCAACGATTTGGATAAATCAAAAAAGAATCTCGTTATCTTTGATGATTGTGTTAATGAGAGAAACCAAACGGTTATGTATAGTTATTGCACAAGACGGAGGCATTCTTCTTGTAATTGTATTTATCTTAGTCAATCATACTTTCAACTCCCTCATCGCTCGATAAGAAATAATGCTAATATATTCATTTTATTCAAGTTAAATTCAATAGATATAAATATTTTTTGGAGAGACAATTGTTCTATGTTGTGTGGTTAAAAAAAAGAAAGAATTTGAGGAGTATATGAAACACACAACTGGAAAATATTATTATGTTTTGGTGAAACGAGATGAGATACTGAGAGATATATATTTTTATTTTATAAATAATGACATACATAAGTGATAGTTGTTATCAATTTGTGGATAAATCTGCTTCTGGGAAAAACTTTCATAAATCTAGGTTCTTGAATAGTTAAAATGAAAAGATTACATGTTTTTGTAACAGCACACACTGTGATATGTATTGTATCTACAACAACCAGAGTAATATGACCAGGAGAAGTAGAAGGTGAAGATTATTACTACATTTCAATGGAGGAACATATGCGATTGAGGAAGGAAGGTCAAATATTTGAGGAGGTCTCTCTTAGTACAACAAAATATTCACATTGTAAGAGTGAGTTAAATAAACTAAAATGTGGTGGTCTTGGGTTAATAGAAACTAATCCAGAAGAAATGAGACAAATTATTAAACATCTGAGTTGTAATGGAGTGAAGATTTTATCATTCAGTTTTGATGTTGATGAAGAAACTCAACGCAAATGTATGAAAAGAAGAGATCCAAGTATTAGTGAAGAAGAAATTGCAACTCATATTAATTCTAATATAGAATTTGATGAAATATTTGAAGAAAATAATTTATTTGAACACATCTACTTTAACGATGAAGAAAAGGACAATTTCCCTAGTGACCTTTACAATTCATTAAATGCTATTTTCCAATAAATCAATGGACGTGAAAAAATGAGCAAGAAGATTTAAGGAACATCAAGAGTTGGTTTCAAAAGTTGTAAAACAAGAGGAAAACATAAAGAAGAAATGCAGAGAGAAACTAACGGGTGAAGGAGCGTTTGAAAGAAAACAAGAGAAATTTTTTAAACCACTTAAAAAAAAATCCCCAAAAAATGTTTACAGTTCCTATGATAGAATGTACCCCTAAAAACACTTCAAATGATAAAACATTTTCGTCAAATGACGAATCATGAACGAGAAGATATAGGAGAATTAGAATATGATGATGTACGATTATTTCAATAACTGGAAGAGATAAATCAATCCCTTGATTATGTTGTGAATGCTCTTCGAAACAATGAATATTCACCAGATTCAAAAACCAAAGCATATCTCATTCAAACAGAACAACCAGCAATATTTCATCTTGTTAAAGAAAAGGGGTTGATATTTAATGATTAATTCAGATTCTTGAGTTCTGTTCAACCACCTATTAAATTAACTCCGAGATTAATGTTTCTTCTTACAAAAGATGGAAGACAAAGTTCGACTGTGAGGGGTGAATCAAGTGATTTTGATACACCATTGAATATAAAAAAATGAGGATGATCGAGTATATATTGATTTACTATTCTCGAGTGATTACAGAGTTTCTGTTGCCAGTAAAGGAAGGAAGAATGAAAGGGAGAAACTTTAATTTGAGGCTTTAAGTCAGCGTGGTTCAGGTGATAGTTTTCTTCAAAATGACCCATCACAATTAGTTAAGAGACTGTTATTATAGTTCGGTAGTAAGAAGGCTGGAAACAATTGTTTTGATGAAGCATCAGCTATTTTAGACCAGTTAATGAGCATGAAAATAAGTAATAAATGTCAATGCAGAGATATTTTATCCCATGTTAAATGAGTTTAGTTCTCTCTCTTGATGAAAATGAAAAAATATTATCAAATGTAGATGTTAATGAGAATTTTTTTTTATTGTTGAAAAATGATAAAGAAGTATATATATATTTATAGATAAGTTAATGGTAGAATTACTGCCACTGAATGTTGGAAGAAAAATGTTTTGTGTTGTCTTCTTTTCAAGACTATTTAACAAGTATGGTGTTTCAGAAAATATAATAGAGATGTACAACAATTATATACAGCCTCTTTAAACTTATAAATGAGAAGCACAATCCTTAGTTTTAATTTCACAATGAGTGATCACACATCTTCGTTCCCATACCCACTACAACTTGATGCAACAAAAGAATATGAGGCATCTTTATAATCTATGGAAACTTATAATACCTTGTTTGATATCTCAGAGAAAAATGACAG
>CM068957.1:135006472-135032191 GCA_035128595.1 Eptatretus atami
ATTGTTATAAATCCAGGAGCAGTTAAAAAACTATAACAGTTTCAGCCAGAGCATACGAGATTTCTCAAATATCTTCCGAAATTGCTGCCTGATGAAAGAACAGGGTGATGAACCAAAAAATATCGTTTCAGTTATTTATAACATACTTCAAAATCAACGATTAAACTTAAAAAAAATAACTACAAGGTTGATTTCACAATTGATAATTCATTTAGAGAGTTATTGGGTTTCTCCTCAAAAAAGATTGAAACTAATGGAATGTTTATTAGTAATAATTTCATTCAAATATCCTCAGGCATAAATTCGATATTAATTAACGGTGGTTTGATTGATAGTGCTTAAATGATGGAATAAGAACAAATACAATATTTTCTTTCATTGCACACTCAACCCCAATTGCTTATAAATTCAAAATGGCACCAAAAAATCTGGTTTATCTACCCGTGTTTGGAAAAACCATATACAGATTAAATTTTAGGAAACCGATCAAGATAATCGTATGATTTATTTTAATGGAGAAATTATATCCATCAGAATTCACCTTCGTGAAGTTTTCCAATAAATAAATAATTACGATGGTCATTGTGAGGAAAGACGAGTTGGAAAAATATAAATAATTACAGGGATGGGATGTTCTTTCCATACTACAAGGGTGAAGGTATGTATCTTGGTAGAGGATACGATAAACCTAAGAGACAATGGGGTGGAGGACATCAGTTTAGAGGAGATGGGATAATGATACTCTAATGGGTATCGGTTCAACTATTCTTAAACATAAAGACCTAATTGGTTCAACTGTTTCTGCTGTGGGAAATGTAGCGGGTGCTTTAAAGAGTAAAAGACGCCCAAAAGGAATCCCATAAATTGCAAGCAATAAATAAATTAAGAAAGGCAAAAGTCAGTTGTCTCCCAAGAATGACAGAAAATAATTCAAATACTGTGGTCAGGTTTTCAATCGTTTTAACATCTTTTTTTACTAAATAAATACAAGTATGGACGCAATTGATAGTATCTCTGATTTGGATGATACCAATGTCATCTCAAACTCTACTAAAAAAAGAAGATTACTTCAAGGTAAATGCTGTAACAGGAACAGACTGGAATACAAATGGAACAAAAAGTTTTGAAATAAATTATCCAAAACTTATTTGAATCCAGCTGAAAATGTCTTGTTGTGTAAATTTGCATTCACTAAGGCTGGGAATACCACAACGTGACACTTGTAAATGATTTATTCTGGAAAATGTTTGACTGTGTTCATTTGTATATTGGAACACAAGAAGGTTAAGTGGTTGATTTGTCTCTGCTACATCTGAAATGATGAAATTTACACTATATTCATTTCGTGATAGAATGGATAAGGGGGCTGTCAAAGGTTTTATTCCTGGTATGGCAATGGGAACAATGCAGACCCTGATTATAGTCAAAGAAAGGCAATGTATCATGATGATACAAAAGCAGGTAATAGCTTTACCGTGGCAGTTCCTATAAAAGTTATATTTGGATTTTGTGATTATGGTAGTTATGTATGGACTTAAAATTAGATTTCAACTACAAAGGAATGATAATGAAAATAGATTGCTTTTGGCATTGCTAATGCTTTTGGTGCTCAGAATAAATTTGGTATTGATGAAATGAGTTGGTATATTAGTGAATATACTCCTAATCTTAAAACAGAAGAGATGTTGAATAGAAGCCTTAAATCAAAGAACCACGAAATGTATCATACTTTAAAGAATATGTCAACACGTTAAACTGAAGGAAACCATTTCCACATGGAATTCGGTTGTTCTGGAAGGAAAGCCACGATACCTCTGGCTCATTTTTCAGAACCCAGATGGAGATACTGCTGCTGATAAGAATTATGCTTGAGTGGTAATGCTAAGGTGAAACAACTTTGCGTTTCTCTGGATGGAACATTTTATCCACGAGATAGATTGGAAACTGATTGGGAAAAAAAAGATTATGCTGAGCATACAAGTCTTACCAAAAGCTGTGTGAAAGCAATGTAATAAAGAACCCATTTGGATATGGTTGCATTTAAAAGCCTATATACACTCTAAGCGATTGACCTGAGCGCTCAAAAGGAAACTATAAAGTCTAATAGAGTGGATTCTTCCCTATACATTGAAAGAGGAGATAGTGAAGAAGTTGATACATAGTATTGCTTTTGGAAGAAACAGAATTACATATTAATACAGATAATAGTGTTACGATTTGTCTCATGTGATTTTTGATAAATAAATGAGTAGTAAAGTGCCAACTGTGGTATATGTTAATCAAATCAATCTAATACACTATGATCTTGTATTCAAAATCAAAAGCCTTGTATGATTATCGTTAATACAATTCAGAGAAAAGCATCAGTAAGAATTGATGTTTTGCTCACAAGGAAACGGGTGAAAATCTTGAACGATACTGGCTCACTTAAAATTATAATGTCAAAACGAATGTTGAAGAAATTTCAATAAGAGAGACGAGTGGAGGATTTCTCCCATTTCTATTTCCTTATTTGCTGTTTAAGTGTGGCTGGAGCATTGACAGGTGGTATTTCAGCAGCGGTTAAAACCACCAACAAAAGGAAGGCTCAACACCGGGCTCAAAAAAGTTGTAAAGAATAACAAAGAGTTGGAGAAAACAAATTAGTGGAAGTGGTGTAATTGTAGATTTTTCTGAAAAACTTGAAAGCCCACCTGAAAAAGCAAGATTGTTAGTTGGAGATATATGCTTTCTTCTGTCCACAAGCAGGTGTGAAATTAACTAAAAGGTTTAATGATTATATCTTTCTCATAAATAAATGAGCATTGATGAGTGGTTTAAAGAATTTGCAAAGAATACAACATCAAATATAGAACTTGCCAAATTGATAATGTGGTTATTTGTATGAGACATAATTAACAAACTCGTCTAAATATACAAGAATATTACTATGAATTTAGAAGATCATAAGGAAACAGTTCTCATTGGGTTTGTATTTAATAATCAGGTTTTAAAAAATATTATTTTGATAGTTATGGTTTTCCACCACCTGTTGAAGTCATGAAATTCTTACAGAATGACGTTTTTCAAACATTTCAAGTCCAATAATTAAATTCCAGTGTTGGGGTCAATATGTCTGTGTTATTTCAACTCAACAACAATATAAATTTTCATGATGTTAATTTTAATATAATATAAATGACATGTTGGAAAAGATGGTTCTACCTTTGGTGTATCCCAAGAACTGGATATTGATTTATCAATTTCTTACACAAAGGCACAGGCTGAATGACAGAAATAAAGTATAACCAAAAATATTAATTTGAAAAATGCTTATAAATTAATAAATTATCCAAGCCTGACTGAGGCAAATGACTTGGTGAGATTAAGTGATTTATCACAATAATATATCCTTAAAATAAAAATGGCTGTGTTTCCAAAGATACATAAGTGTTGATTTATGTCCGGGTCACACAGAATTAACAGTTCCAATTGAAATACAATTTTATAAAGAGGGCGTATCGTTTGTATGAGATAAGAAACATTGGGGATATGATATGAATGATTTAGGGTAAATTGGTCATTTAAAATAAACATAGAAGACCTGGAACAATTAAATCAGTCTCATAAGGAGAATATTATCCACTTGGTGCCGAGAATGAGTTTTGTGGAAGCACGATTAGCAAACAACAAAATAAAATAATTTAATAAGGCTAAAATCAATAATGGTTTTGACATAGTTTATATCATGAAAAAACAAAGAATAGGATTATATATAATAAGTAAGGGAATACAAACTGATTTGACAATGGGAAGATGGGGAGGTGTGATCCTAATACCCCTGTCATCCTGTCATCCTAATAATCTATCATATATTTCTGATAAAAAGATGCTTGGTACTGCAAAACTTTAATGCAGACATAAACAGAGACATTTTGAAGGACATTATCATCAAAAGAAAACACAACGTTTTTCGTTGTGCTTTCTTCAGGTGAAATTCGCACAAATTAAGTGGGTAATGATGAAGAACAGTCTAATAGACACCAATCAACAAAGTCAATTCTGATTGGACGTTCTCTACTGATGCGTCATCACCTAGGTGGGAGTAGCCTGTTCAGTGTTCAGTTCTCCAATTGGAGGCTGCAGAGTCTGAGGCGGAGCCGCTGATGCTGTTGTAGAATCTTCTTCACAACCATCCGTGATCATGAGATGAGTTCGTGTTTCTCTCTTCTTTGCACAGATAAGCAAAGCGGGTGGACAAACTCTTTTTGCAACATAACATAGGGTCCATGGAATAGATAAATGTTGCTTCACATATTCGTAGATGCGTTATACTTCATCCTCTACTCAATATCTTGAATACATCCACATTATAATGTTCAGCACAGTTTGCATTCTCAAATGCTGTCCAATAGCAGATGCACACGATATTGGGATTGATGCTGGGACCTTCCTACAAGTACATACCAGCTGTATTCGTGTACACATTGTGTTTTTCCTGATGGACAAAAGGACATGCTGTTTAATTCAGTCAGTCAGAGTCTGGGTAGTTCTGCCAACATGCCGAGCATCACATCGGCACTTTACTCATAAATAATATTGCTGTTCTTCATCATTACTCACTCACTTTGTGCGAATTTCACCTGAAAGAGAGAACGAAAAGCTTTGTGGTTTTCTTTTTATGATAATGTCCTTCAAAATGTCTCTGTTTATGTCTATATTTCTGATACATTCATGACAGCAAGAAGGCTTCAAGAAAATGATCATTTCTGTGTCCAAGCATACTACAATAAAAGGTTATTTGGTATTTTAATAATAAGTTCTAACAGCATAAGAATGGGTGGCTTTCAATAAAAGATTGGCTTTATTTTGATGTTGCTAAACCAACAAGTTTGGATTTAACTCAAATGTTAAATAATGAAAAGGTTTAAAATTGAGAAAATACAAGGCTCTTTTGGGAATTCAGAAGAAATTTATTGGTTTCCTGTTGTAAAAGAAAAATATTTTGGACACAGGAATAACAATAAATCAGATGAATATATGTATGATGTTCGATGGGGTGAAAGTGGTTCAAGGATAGTAAGTGATGAGGAAGGAGTTGAAGAAACTGAGGCAAGAGAGAAGGAAGAGAGGGAGAAGAGAGAGAACAAGGCAAGGGAGAAGAGAGAGGAGAAAGAGAGAGAATGAATAAATACAAAATTATGAAACCAGTGAAATTAAAAAAGACACTTTCCTGCTGAGGGGCCCTGGATAATCTTGGCTTTAATAGTATTACTTCAAGGTAAATGCTGTAACAGGAACAGACTGGAATACAAATGGAACAAAAAGTTTTGAAATAAATTATCCAAAAACTTATTTGAATCCAGCTGAAAATGTCTTGTTGTGTAAATTTGCATTCACTAAGGCTGGGAATACCACAAACGTGACACTTGTAAATGATTTATTCTGGAAAATGTTTGACTGTGTTCATTTGTATATTGGAACACAAGAAGGTTAAGTGGTTGATTATGTCTCTGCTACATCTGAAATGATGAAATTTACACTATATTCATTTCGTGATAGAATGGATAAGGGGGCTGTCAAAGGTTTATTCCTGTCTGGCAATGGAAAAATGCAGACCCTGGTTTAGTCAAAGAAAGGCAATGTATCATGATGATACAAAAACAGGTAATAGCTTTACCGTGGCAGTTCCTCTAAAAGTTATATTTGGATTTTGTGATTATGGTAGTTATGTATGGACTTAAAATTAGATTTCAACTACAAAGGAATGATAATGAAAATAGATTGCTTTTTGGCATTGCTAATGCTTTTGGTGCTCAGAATAAATTTGGTATTGATGAAATGAGTTGGTATATTAGTGATATACTCCTAATCTTAAAACAGAGGAGATGTTTAATAGAAGCCTTAAATCAAAGAAACCACGAAATGTATCATACTTTAAATAATATGTCAACACGTTAAACTGAAGGAAACCATTTCCACATGGAATTCGGTTGTTCTGGAAGGAAAGCCACGATACTCTGCTCATTTTTAGAAACCAGATGGAGATACTGCTGCTGATAAGAATTATGATTGAGTGTTTGCTAACGGTGAAACAACTTTGCGTTTCTCTGGATGGAACATTTTATCCACGAGATAGATTGGAAACTGATTGGGAAAAAAAAGATTATGCTGAAGCATACAAGTCTTACCAAAAGCTGTGTGAAAGCAATGGTAATAAAGAACCCATTTTGGATATGGTTGCATTTAAAAGCCTATATACACTCTAAGCGATTGACCTGAGCGCTCAAAAGGAAACTATAAAGTCTAATAGAGTGGATTCTTCCCTATACATTGAAAGAGGAGATAGTGAAGAAGTTGATACATAGTATTTGCTTTTGGAAGAAACAGAATTACATATTAATACAGATAATAGTGTTACGATTTGTCTCATGTGATTTTTGATAAATAAATGAGTAGTAAAGTGCCAACTGTGGTATATGTTAATCAAATCAATCTTAATACACTATGATCTTGTATTCAAAATCAAAAGCCTTGTATGATTATCGTTAATACAATTCAGAGAAAAGCATCAGTAAGAATTGATGTTTTGCTCACAAGAGAACGGGTGAAAATCTTGAACGATACTGGCTCACTTAAAATTATAATGTCAAAACGAATGTTGAAGAAATATTCAATAAGAGAGACGAGTGGAGGATTTCTCCCATTTCTATTTCCTTTATTTGCTGGTTTAAGTGTGGCTGGAGCATTGACAGGTGGTATTTCAGCAGCGGTTAAAACCACCAACAAAAGGAAGGCTCAACACCGGGCTCAAAAAAGTTGTAAAGAAATAACAAAGAGTTGGAGAAACAAATTAGTGGAAGTGGTGTAATTGTAGATTTTTCTGAAAAACTTGAAAGCCCACCTGAAAAAGCAAGATTGTTAGTTGGAGATATGCTTTCTTCTGTCCCACAAGCAGGTGTGAAATTAACTAAAAGGTTTAATGGATTATATCTTTCTCATAAATAAATGAGCATTGATGAGTGGTTTAAAGAATTTGCAAAGAATACAACATCAAATATAGAACTTGCCAAATTGATAATGTGGTTATTTGTATGAGACATGAATTAACAAACTCGTCTAAATATACAAGAATATTACTATGAATTTAGAAGATCATAAAGGAAACAGTTCTCATTGGGTTTGTATTTATAATAATCAGGTTTTAAAAATATTATTTTGATAGTTATGGTTTTCCACCACCTGTTGAAGTCATGAAATTCTTACAGAATGACGTTTTTCAAACATTTCAAGTCCAATAATTAAATTCCAAGTGTTGGGGTCAATTATGTCTGTGTTATTTCAACTCAACAACAATATAAATTTTCATGATGTTAATTTTTAATATAATATAAATGACATGTTGGAAAAGATGGTTCTACCTTTGGTGTATCCCAAGAACTGGATATTGATTTATCAATTTCTTACACAAAGGCACAGGCTGAATGACAGAAATAAAGTATAACCAAAAATATTAATTTGAAAAATGCTTATAAATTAATAAATTATCCAAGCCTGACTGAGGCAAATGACTTGGTGAGATTAAGTGATTTATCACAATATATATCCTTAAATAAAATGGCTGTGTCTTCCAAAGATACATAAGTGTTGATTTTATGTCCGGGTCACACAGAATTAACAGTTCCAATTGAAATACAATTTTATAAAGAAGGGCGTATCGTTTGTATGAGAATAGAACATTGGGGATATGATATGAATGATTTAGGGTATAATTGGTCATTTAAAATAAACATAGAAGACCTGGAACAATTAAATCAGTCTCATAAGGAAGAATATTATCCACTTGGTGCCGAGAATGAGTTTTGTGGAAGCACGATTAGCAAACAACAAATAAAATAATTTAATAAGGCTAAAATCAATAATGGTTTTGCCATAGTTTATATCATGAAAAAACAAAGAATAGGATTATATATAATAAGTAAGGGAATACAAACTGATTTGACAATGGGAAGATGGGGAGGTGTGATCCTAATACCCCCTGTCATCCTGTCATCCTAATAATCTATCATATATTTCTGATAAAAAGATGCTTGGTACTGCAAAACTTTAATGCAGACATAAACAGAGACATTTTGAAGGACATTATCATCAAAAGAAAAACACAACGTTTTTCGTTGTGCTTTCTTCAGGTGAAATTCGCACAAATTAAGTGGGTAATGATGAAGAACAGTCTAATAGACACCAATCAACAAAGTCAATTCTGATTGGACGTTCTCTACTGATGCGTCATCACCTAGGTGGGAGTAGCCTGTTCAGTGTTCAGTTCTCCAATTGGAGGCTGCAGAGTCTGAGGCGGAGCCGCTGATGCTGTTGTAGAATCTTCTTCACAACCATCCCTGATCATGAGACGAGTTCGTGTTCCTCTTCTTCTTTGCACAAATAAGCAAAGCGAGTGGACAAACTCTTTTTGCCAACATAACATAGGGTCCATGGAATAGATAAATGTTGCTTCTCGTATTCGTAGATGCGTTATACTTCATCCTCTACTCAATATCTTGAATACATCCACATTATAATGTTCAGCACAGTTTGCATTCTCAAATGCTGTCCAATAGCAGATGCACACGATATTGGGATTGATGCTGGGACCTTCCTACAAGTACATACCAGCTGTATTCGTGTACCAATTGTGTTTTTCCTGATGGACAAAAGGACATGCTGTTTAATTCAGTCAGTCAGAGTCTGGGTAGTTCTGCCAACATGCCGAGCATCACATCGGCACTTTAACTCATAAATAATATTGCTGTTCTTCATCATTACTCACTCACTTTGTGCGAATTTCACCTGAAGAGAGAACAACGAAAAGCTTTGTGGTTTTCTTTTTATGATAATGTCCTTCAAAATGTCTCTGTTTATGTCTATATTTCTGATACATTCATGACAGCAAGAAGGCTTCAAGAAAATGATCATTTCTGTGTCCAAGCATACCTACAATAAAAGGTTATTTGGTATTTTAATAAATAAGTTCTACAGCATAAGAATGGGTGGCTTTCAATAAAAGATTGGCTTTATTTTGATGTTGCTAAACCAACAAGTTTGGATTTAACTCAAATGTTAAATAATGAAAAGGTTTTAAAATTGAGAAAATACAAGGCTCTTTTGGGAATTCAGAAGAAATTTTATTGGTTTCCTGTTGTAAAAGAAAAATATTTTGGACACAGGAATAACAATAAATCCAGATGAATATATGTATGATGTTCGATGGGGTGAAAGTGGTTCAAGGATAGTAAGTGATGAGGAAGGAGTTGAAGAAACTGAGGCAAGAGAGAAGGAAGAGAGGGAGAAGAGAGAGAACAAGGCAAGGGAGAAGAGAGAGGAGGAAAGAGAGAGAATGAATAAATACAAAATTATGGAAACCAGTGAAATTAAAAAAGACACTTTCCTGCTGAGGGGCCCTGGATAATCTTGGCTTTAATAGTATTAGGGAAGAGAATGACAATTTACTTATTATTTTATTTATTCATATGCAGCCGATGGCTACTTGGCTGCATCATTTGTTCTGAAAGCACAGCTGAGCCACTGAGGCAATACCAGTAAGCTGGTACTCATTTTGCTGACCTCAGAAGGATGACAGGCTGAGTCAACCCTACCTGGTGTTAATTCAACGGAAACCAGGGGCTTGAACCCAAGACCCTCAAATCTTAAGCCAGCCACTTTTACCATTAAGTCAACACCAGGCCTCGAGTGTTGATGATGATGCATCGGGTTCCATTGGATGTGACGGGTCTAATGATTGATATGCTCATCTGCCCAAAATGTGCTCCTGCCCCACACCCTCTTGCTGAGAAGATGAACGAAGGAAGCGTTTGGTGCCATCCTGTTGGGAAGAATGGCGGAACTTTTCACCCCCTTCACACAGCAACTATACCTGCCCAGGTTGCGTGCACAAAGCCAAGCAGAGTAATGGAGCTTGCATCAAGCAAGCAAGCAAACTGTTTTATTCCAGGATATAATAGCAGGACTAGAGCCAGACTCAGATCAGCAAACAGAAGCTCGTTCAGGCAATGACTCAGTTAGCCAAAAGAGAATATGAAAAGGATATGACCGAGAATATTAAACATCATAGCAAGGCATTGTTAAGTACACAAAGTGTTAAGAACAGGTTATGACAAGTGTGTGCCCATTTTAGGATATCGCAATCAGATTAATTAATGATGAAAGTGAGATAGCAGGCTTATTAAATAGTTGTGTACATTTTTGAGCAAAAACAAGAAAAATCAAGGGAATATATAAAACTAGTAGCTGAGACGGTCTATCTCGGAGGTGAGGAAGGGCTTTAAGAGCAGTTTCAGGTAGGATTATGGGAAGTAAAGAAGCACTTCGGGAAGATAAGCGCAGATAAACCACTGTGCCAGATAATATGCATCCAAGAGTACAGTGAAGTTGCTGTCAGTATTGAAAGAGATAAGAATGATGTGAGAATATCTTTCACACCTCATTTGAGTCAGGACAGGTTTGAGAGGATTGTAGAGTAACAAATGTAACACATGAGTGAAGAAAGTATCCAGAGATGGACTGGGGAACCGTAAAGTACTTTGGTTGTGGGGAATATCTCAGAGACTTTAATTGTGGATCAGATGGGGAAACATTGAAATAAATTAAAACCAGTTAAAGGTATTCAGCACATATTTACTAAATGGAGGTGATGTTTAACTCGTTTTTTGGAGTTCTATGAAGCTGTTCCTGATTGAGCCCTTTCCTTTTGTAAGCAGCACATAGCTGCTGGTTGGCACATTTGCTAGTGGCTTGGCTGTTCTGCAGATGCAGTGATTAGAGCAGGGATTTCTGATTTGTTCCAGGCTGCTGGCGATAGCTCAAAGAACATCATGAGATCGATAGCTTCCACCAACTAATGCTGAAATACAGGATGTCCAGTTTAACGTCCATCGGCGGGATGGCACACACATTGATGCCTCACCCTGCCTGTGAGATGTCAAGATGACAGTTTGCAGCTGGTCCGCAATTCAAACCCAGGCTAGATGGCTGAAGCAGGTGTGCATACATCGAGGTTATCCTGCCAGCCCATGCCAAATCTAATGGCCCAAGTTAAGTCCAAATGAGCATATTGGGCAGTATTGGAGACAAATAGAGAGGGCATTGAAATAAATAACTCAAAAACAAACCATATCAGGCTAGGTCAGGTATGGGAGCATGCACCGGAGCAGCACATTACTGCATCCACTTTCTGCCGGTAATCCAGGGGCTTCCATCTGGCCATCATTCAGGTAGATGCCTGGCCCATCCCCATCTCTTTGAGATGCCAATCAACTTGCTGCAACCACGAGGCACCTGGCTGAACCATTGGCCTCTTCCACTCACAAGTCTCCCTTGTTAAGAGAATCTGGTGAGCAGTATCAGCATCAGGAAAAAGAGCCACATGTCCATACAGCCACAGCTGATGCTCACGGACTATGCAGGTAACAAATCTCATCTGAGTCTCTCTCAGCAACCGCTCGTTGGACACAAAGTCCGACCAGCGATAGCCAAGGATTCACTGAAGAGACCTGGTACCAAAGGAGTTCATCTCTGTCTCAGATCCCTGGTCAGATTGCAAGTCTCACATCTGTAAAGCAAGACTGGAAGCACCAAGGACATGAAGACTCGGTCTTTCGTCGCACTGCACAGGTACCGACAGCACCACACCCCATGATCCAGTGAATCCATGACTCCCCAGGCCTGACCCAGTCACATATTGACCTCTGGCTCACAGCCAGCAGAGACATGAATATCTCTGCCAAGGTAAGTGAATCTCTCCGTGACCTCAAAATCCTCGCCACAAACAGGTACAGACAAGCGCGTCAAGCATGAGATGCCCCAATTTTTTTTTATCGCCTCAGTTTCTTTATTTATTTAACATTGAGCTTCAGTTTGTATGTTCAGGCCATTACATTTTTACCAATTGAGTTTTTCTCATCAAACCTTCAACAATCTTTCATCATAAGAATATGTAGAACACAAATGAATAACATGTACAATTTTTTTTGGAACGGTCGTTTTCGTCAAGTTTAGTTCAAGTACAAAGTGAACGTGGACGTGCTTTACATTTACAGATGCTTTCTAGTTCTAAATTAGGGTCTTTTTCACCAAATATGTGGAACATAAACATAAACCAAAAAACAAATCACCTTAAGAAAATCATATTTGCCAATTATTAATATGTTGTTTTCTCCCACACTCTTGTTCTTCAGGTGCTGGCCATTATCTCCATCCTGTTCATCATTCTATCTACTGTAGCACTCTCCCTCAACACACTACCAGAGCTACAGGCATTGGATAACTTTGGGCAGGCAAATGACAACCCAACGCTGGCCCATGTGGAGGCCGTGTGCATCGCGTGGTTCACTATGGAGTATCTTCTCCGCTTTATCTCATCCCCTAACAAGTGGAAATTTTTCAAGGGTGCTCTCAATGTCATTGACTTACTTGCCATCCTACCTTATTACGTTACCATCTTCCTCACTGAATCAAACCGCAGTCTGACGCAGTTCCACAATGTTCGCCGAGTTGTTCAGATTTTTCGCATTATGAGAATTCTTCGTATCCTCAAGCTCGCTCGCCACTCAACTGGCCTACAGTCTCTCGGTTTCACCCTACGCAGGAGCTACAATGAGCTGGGCCTCCTCATACTTTTTTTAGCTATGGGCATCATGATATTTTCCAGCCTGGCATTCTTTGCTGAAAAAGATGAGCCTTACACAAAGTTTAGCAGTATCCCAGCCTCCTTTTGGTGGGCCACCATAACTATGACAACTGTTGGCTATGGTGACATCTACCCAAAGACACTTCTGGGAAAAATAGTGGGTGGGCTTTGCTGCATTGCTGGTGTCTTAGTCATTGCTCTGCCCATACCTATAATAGTCAACAATTTTTCTGAATTCTACAAGGAACAGAAACGACAAGAAAAAGCCATCAAGCGCCGTGAGGCGCTGGAGAGGGCCCGGAGAAATGGCAGCATTGTCTCCATGAACTTGAAGGACACATTTGCCCGTAGCCTTGACCTGGTTGATGTTGTTGTAGAGCAAGGCAGTACTGACACACAAATCAAGAATGATAACCCAGGCTTGTCTTCTGTATCACCCAGCAGTCAACGCAAAGATTCATTGTCCCCGAAACGTCCCAATACTCTTTCGGCTGAGCTCAATCAATGCCCGACGAAGATTCGCCCAACCCCTCTGTGTGTTCCATCTGCACCTCACCACTTAGATGTGCAAGGGTTGCAAGATATGTACAGTGGAACAGCAACATTAGCCACGACTATGGATTCACATCATGACAAAGGTAACCGCTCGTGCAAAGAATCTGAACGAGAAGACATGCTGGAAATGGAAGATGTTATTTCTTGCCTTGCTGCTAGGCCATTACTCCGGACACCTACTGTAGATGCTGTCCCAGACATGCGAAGTACATCCAGTGTGGATAGCTTTATTAGCTGTGTTGCAGATTTCTCTGAGGTGGAGGGAGGCACCAAAACTCCGAGCTCTCCTCCTTATGCAGGATGCATGTTTGGCAGACCTACACAATCCCATGGAATCAAATCTATTCCACTTGCAAGCACACCACAGTTGGGAAAATTTGGCTTCAGCCTTGGGGAACAAAATACAAACAACTCAGCAAATTCATTGAGCTGCAGGCTAAACATATCAAGCCAAGGAGAAGCAACAAATGTGCAACACATTGCGAAACGAGTAGAACCAAGGCAGCACAGCCATCGGTCTGGCCCTGGAATTGCACTCACCACGTTCACTGCGGATGATGCGGAATATCAAACAACAGCACAGGAAACAGGTGCTGAAAGGAGGTGCGAAGGTGTGTCACAATGGACAGCAACTATACCTGCCCAGGTTGCGTGCACAAAGCCAACTGTGTACACATCACATCACACAGAGGAAGCAAGAACACAGACTGGAGTTGCGGAACTAAATGACGTGCATAGGATATCAGAACTGCAGCCAAATAATGGAAGTTGACAAATGCGTATTGTAATGAACTGGCCAAATACGTTGAAGACCATTGCCGTCACACCTTTGGCAATCATGATTGTGATGATGCATTTTTTTTGTCGCCAAAATGCATCGTTTAGTGTTGGCTCTCAGAGCTGGAATTATGAGCTTCGGCGGAACTCATTCTGAAGCTGTCGCGCAGCTGCTAGTTCTGTCCTTGTGACAGATTACGCGTTGTCCCCCTCGCGTGGCGAGTCAAAACGATCATCACTTGCAGGGTCTCGCAATCATCCCGTTCCATGTGTCCACTGCAGGACCCTGCTAAAGCAATGTTCACCGGAAGAAAACAAAAAAACAGTAACATGTATACAGTGTAATCATTCTTCTGTTTTGATCAGGAATTGTCGTTTATAGATGTACTCCATCATTTTTTTTATTCAATATGTTTATGTGTGTAACTGTCACTGTCACTGTGTGCTGATGCCACCCATTCCATGCGTAGACTCATCCAGTTGTGTTGCAATGTCCACTCTGACTTTCACGAAAGGGAAACTTGATTCAAATTTCAAAATCTTCAAATTACTGCATCTGATGAACAGATTTTTCACTTTAACTCCTGATAATAAAATATTAAGTAGCAAATTTCCTGGAGGTATAGGCTGCCTCATCTTGCCTTTGATAGTCTGTGATTGGCTGTGGAAATGCAGATATAAGACAGGACACCCAATGAACAACCAGCCAGGAAGTTTCAGTTTAAACTGCATTACCATTCTGCAAATTTGTTTGTTTAATTTTTACAGGGGGGTTTATTCATCCACTTTCCACTTTTCCAAGTTCCAAGTGGTTTCCACTTTGGACACTTTTTTTTCAGCAGTCACTTAGAAACTGCAATTCTTTTTGGAAAAAAAATAATTCTGCTCTATTATCAATTATTTGGTTTTAAAGATGGCTGTCAAAATGCAGCACATCGTTTTGTTTGAAGAGATCTCAAAGTAGATACTTGGGTTGTTCAACAACAATTAAGGGTCATGTTAGTTAAGAAGAAAGAAAAGCCCGTGAAACAATTATATAATGCCTGCTCGGTTTATCAAGTTATATTACAACCTCGATTAGAAAGTGACCCATCCAGCCAACTTGTTTGGCATCGAACCACGACATTGGAAACCAGTTTTTGAATTGTGTGATGTTTTGGTCATTAATAAATGCAAAACACCTCGGATACATGGAAGATGTGGAAACAGTGCAACTTCAACCTTGCAACACTTTAACTATTTGGAATTTTATTTCTTCTTACTTACTTAGAGAGCAGCCTTGCGAGCACACTCCTACTCGCAACACCCTCAGGCACAGGCTCGGGGCTGTCAATTTACACACGCAAGAGCATGGCCGTTTGCCTCCGGAAAGATCATAGTTTCATTTCAAGATGTGCATGCCCGCAGATATGCAGAGAGCAAGAATTGCAACCCATGTTGTTGTGGTTTTTTTTGCAACATTTGGTGGAACCACGTGCGAGCACCCATCATCTCGCCACACGAGGTGATCGCCGCAAGGTTTTCGGTGCTACTCACAAAATGCATGATGTTGCTGCAACTTGCATCCATCGATGATGCAAAAACAAAAAAACAAAAAGGGTGCTTCCGACTCGGAGGTCAATGCGCATCTTTAGGAAGGTCAGGGTAGGGTACCCAATGCCAAAAACGCCACGTAATAAATAATATGAACGTATATTGTTTGACGCAACTCATTCAGGTGTACTCCCACTGGCTAGCATGGTGTTCCGGAAAATCCAGGGAATATAAATCTTCCTACCGTTCCATGGCCGAGTGTGGGATGGCCATAAGCTGTTCCTTATGATTTGACACCCGTCTTTTGATTGTGACGTCAATTCCGGTTCATGGATTCTGTGTCGTCTTCAAGTCAAGCGTGTTACGAATTATTTCCGCGAGATGCGAATTCTTAGCTGAAGGTGTTTTTATGCATTATGTAATAAACTGACCCAGCCTTTTTGTAAATACAGTTTGCGTGGGGATTGCTAGTAGCAGCTCAGGCGCTAATCTGCGTGTTACAGTGAATGAGAACCCGATATAATTTATTTATCAAACCCGCAGGCGGTGAGTTGGAATCAGTGCCTATAGCAAAACCCTCAAAACCGAATGAAAAAGAAGTGACGAAAGAGCTGCTAAGCATTCCGTCTCCCAATGTGTTCATTGTGCACGCTTTTGAAGCGGTGACTTGTCCCGTCGTGCGTCCTGTGTTGTCCAATGTGCACGCCAATTGGCAGCGCGATGCATGTCCACCTTTGCCTGCTTGTTCTCAGCTTCATCTTCTACCTTCCAACAATGGCCGCATTTGCATTCCGCGTCATATGTCTGTCTTTCCGTACTTTCCATGCTTATATTGTGCAAATAAATTTAAAAAACGGCATTAAAAACTTGTTTTGAGTGTTGTTTCTTGATGTGATGAATACATGATGTGATTAGGACCAAAACAATTAATCTGTCTATTTTTGAGCCTTATGTCAGTCACTCACTTGGATTGTTGTTTTTACACTCAATAAGAAACCACCTGCTCCATACGGGAGCGTAATACCCCCCCCCCCTCTCCCTTTCGCAGAGGTCAGTGAAGAACATTTTACTATGCCAGAAAAACTGAAAAATTGCAAGTCACATCCACAGGTGACTTGCAATACCTCTCCCAGCACCATTGGGTGGCGCTACACGATCCACATCGAGAATTTGCTCCCCCGCCTCGTGAACCCGAAGGGGCGGCAGTACTATTTAATGCCTATGACCTGACTCTGGGTACCCCGAACATACATAATTTGGTGGAGATTGACCAAGCCGTTTTCAAAATAGCTAGAAACACACCCTCTCCCCCCCCCCCTTGGAGTGGCCTGGAAAAGAGGGAGGGGGTGGGAGGAGAGAAGGGTGATGAGTAGGTTGGAAAAATATATTTTATGACATGGCTTTTATACATCTCCCCTCTCGACAGCAGGGGTCAGTACACAATTTGCATTGTGCCACGTATACGAGAAAAAATTGTCACCCCACTCTCACAGGAGAGAGGGGAGAGGGGGATAACAGGTAGGTATCATGATGATTAAATGTACCCTACTTCCCTTTCCACCAAATAAATCATTTATTAGAAAATATTTTATCCTCCTGTATTAAATAAGGCAAGTGTGTGTGTGTGTGTGTGTGTGTGTGTGTGTGTGTATGTGTGTGTGTGTGTACGTCTGATAATTATAGAACAGAAAAATGGCTTCGGTCTTCCGCACAAAAGTTTTCATACACACTGGAGGTACCCAGGGTAAGGACATGGGGATAATATAATTCCCAACTCCACATGAGGGTGGGTCAGGCCATATCACATCGGTGACTTGCTACAGGTAACGTGTAAACCTGTACTAACTAACCTCTTTCATATTCCGGTTGTCAGCGACTAAACTGTGTCCCCCACAAGGTTTCCTGGTGAGGATGGTGTATAATCATGGACACCCAGCAAGATGAAAAAAACAACCTGTCAAATGGCAGAGGAACATGTGAGCCAACGGCCATCCATATCTGGTGCCAAACGGTGTCCGTGGATGTCCTCCTGCAGTTGGGTTATACATTCCTAAGAGGTTGGTGGCAGCATTTGCACTCTGGCCACCATAAAACACTTCAATCCACAACATTCACAAAAAACACAAATCAAACCATGAAGAACCCGCTCTGTGGGAGTACAGCACCTCCTGTGCAGGTTACCTTCACATGGCAGCTCACTGGATGACGGGACTGGGTAAAGCCTTCGGGACCCACATTATTTTGATGATAGGGGAGAAACCACATGGAAATCCTGCTGGGTCGGGTTGTGGTGTTCTGTGTTGGGGTTGTGCTGAGGTGTCATATACCAGGTGACGGTCTCTTCGGGTTGACCTGAGGCAGTCACTTCGGGTGGGTGCCTGGAATGTCCTCACTCCAAATTAGAGAGGATGGTCACCTACTTCTGCTGTCATCTGAGCTCCAGCATCTGAACATCGGAATTGCAATACTTTCTGAAGTTTGGAAACCAGATATTGGTGAGATCATGGTAGGTGGTTACACCTATGACTGAACTAGTCACTGATGGTTACCATTCCCAGGGAGTTTCTGTAGCTATGTCCAATAAGCTGACTCCCATGATAATTGAGGTAACATTGGTCAACGAGCATATTATGAGACTGAGGATCTGTCACTCTTTGGGTGTCATTTCCCTGGTCTCTGTAAATGCTCTGACTGAGGGGAGTGATCTCACCGTGAAAGAGGAATTCTACACGGCGCTCGGGTCTGTGATTGATTAGTGCCCCAGGTGAGATGCTCTTCTAGTCTTGGGTGATTTCAGTGAATTGAATGGCACTGAAAGGGATAATTATGATGCAAGTGTTGGTTCCCATGGGTCAAGAACCAGGAACCAGAATAGCACGAAGTTCCTTGACTTGGCAAGATGTTGTGGACTTACGGTGGCTGGTTCATGGTTTCAGCACCCACAGCCACATCGCTGGACTTGGTATTCCAACGCTGGTGATGTGGCAAAGGAGAATGACCTTTTCTCGTTGATGGTCAATGGAGGATGATTCAAAACTGTAGGGTCTACCAGAGTGCCCAGTTCCTCAGTACCGATTACAGGCTTGTTGTAGCAACTCTGAAGTTGCAGCTCAAATCCGGGAGAATGGTACCATCCCAGCCTAGGCTGGATGTTGGCAAGCTCAAGAATGAGAGGGTAGCTGAGGAGTTTGTGAACAGGCTGAGTGGGGATTTGGGGGGTCTGGGTGCTTTGAGGAATCCTGAAAACCTGTGGAGTGCCTTCAAGACCACCATCCTTGATGCTGTTGGTGGATGGCTTGGAACCCACCATCAGGCAAAGAGGAACTTTGTCTCTTAATGGATACTGGATACCATTCATCAGTCACAAAGCCAGGCTTGATGGCAAAGCTGAACTATTCAGGGAGCTGAGGCATAAAACTGTAGATTTATTGAGGGTGGACAAGGAGGCCTATGTGCGAGGAATCTGTGAAAGGGTAGAGCATCACCTGTGGTCAAGTGATTATCGCTCTGCTTACAGAGGAATCCATGCATAACATTCCTCCAATCCTGGCCCTCAGTGTACTGGAGTTAGAGCGGAGGGTGGTGTGCTCTTGACAGAGGAATCTGAAGTGAAGACCCACTGAGCCAGTTACTTTGAGAACAGCTCTACCAGGCTGACCCACCAGCTTTTGAGTTGAATGTCAGCGGTGTAACCATCCCGATTGCTGACCCCTGCTGGAGAAAGGGAGATGCAACCAAAGTATAAAATGTATTTTTCCATCCTCTCCACCATCGTCGTCCTCCATCACACAACCCACCCCCTTTTCAGGCCACTCTCGGAGGGAGCGAACACCTGCACTGTGCCACGTGTACAGGCAAATATAATGTCTCCCGACCCTCATGGAGTGTGTGTGTGTGTTGTTGTGGTGTGTGTGTGTGGTGTGTGTGTGTGTGTGTGTGTGTGTTGTGTGGTGTGTGTGTGTGTGTGTGTGTGTGTGGGGGGTGAGGGGGGAGGGGATTGATATTATGACAATGACCCGACCCTGGGTATCCCAGCACATCTGCAAACATTGGTGGGGATTCGCCAAGCCGTTTTCGATTCTAGAATCATCAAACGTACACACAGGCATACACACATACAGAGAATTGCCTAATCTCCAAAATTACACAAATTAACGATTGCAGACATTTTTATTGTTGCCTGGATTGCTGTAATTTCAAACAAAAAATGTTTTAAATTTTTTTTCCAACAAGTGAAGCTGTTCGACACCAACTTAGCACAACTCTTTAAAATCTTCCTTGATGGATATTCCGTTCTGCTCTTATTTTTTGATTGCTTCTACAACATGTTTTATTGAATGGACTCGAATTATTGATACAGGAAGGCTTCCCTATATAGCAGCGTCATTTCGTTGATATTCAAGAAAAGGTAATGTACAAAATAGTTCAATGGACATTACTTTTGTTTAATATAGTTATTGCCATGATAAAATAAAAATGCTTTATTTTAGGACAACCATTTAGAATTGAAGAGTACGGGATAATTAAATCCAGTTTTAGATCTCTCCAATTTTATCACCATCAGATCTTATCTCCAGTTTAAGGAATTGACTGATTTGTGGAACCTCATGAGACCATCACAGCATTACCAACTTTGGAAAGCCCCTCCTGTATCAAGTTTGTCAACATTGTAGCCTCAACCCATATTACAATTTGCCCAGGATCCTGACTCTGATACTTGTTCTTGCAAAAGATACCAGATAGAATCATTAACATTCATTTGGTAAATGGAATATCCAGATCAATGACCCTTCTAAAAGACAGTGTGCCAGATGATGCAGTGCCCCCGTTTGCACAGCTCCACGCAGCCCTTGTGTAAGGTATTTTCGTTTTAGCAAGATGGCCGAGAGGCACACACATACTCAGCTCTAAGCTGTCTAGCCTGAGTTCGAATCCCGAGCCAGCTATAAATTGTCATCCTGGAGTTTTGCAGGCAGGGTGATTCATCAATATGTGTGCTATCCTTCAGATGGATGATGAAACTGAGCATCCTACCTGCCAGAATTAGTTGGTGGACGTTAAAGGTTCCATGATGTCCTTCATGAGGAGTAGGTGAGCTATCACCAGCAAACTGGAACAAATTCCAAAATTCCTGCCTTGACTGACTGCTTGGAAGGTAACGGCAAACCTCCCAGTGCAACCCATGCCAAGGAAGTGCTTCGGCAGCACCAGCGCTCTATAAAGAGTATGGTACATCTCATCTCATGTCATGTCATCATATGTGACCAAGAAGGGCTGCAAGATAAAATTCAAAAGGATATTATACATTCACTTAGCTCGGTCAGATAAGCACAATCAGAAACAGGAAAGTGCCGTCAAATGCTTTACAGCAGAAACACACGAACAAACCCCTCGGCAGCTTGCAATTTCATTATTCAAGTCTAATAACCATATACAAAGTACGTACAGGATATTTATTCCATGCACAGGCTGTGTCTATAGAGGACATTGTGTCATCAGAGGGCACCGCCAGGTAATGGTGCCACTCACGGTCATGTGTTATATGTGAAAGGAGGACAAGTTAGTCATATTCTTAATAGCACATGCTCGCCATTCCAAATATTTCCTCGAGAACAGTTTTTAAGAGGCAGCCAAAATATTTGTTGGCACAGTCATCAATGCTCATCATGTCATAGCGATTATTTCTGTTTTTAATAAGGGTCTACATTTACTGAGCATGTCTTCAGTGATGCCTTGCTGCTACTCCAGGTACAAACGTGTGTGCGTCCAGGTAAGTACTCTGTGGGGCCACACTGTAGCTTGCATGTGAAAACTTCCTAAGATAGCATTTTCACTTTTACAATCTATGAGAAAAACCACAAACTTTTCTGTGGAATCTGAAGAGCTCAACGTTGGTATCTCCTGCGATGAGACCGAAGCACAAGATTGTTGCTCTCACATCGCAGACAGGTAGGTCTACGGCCTCACAGTGTTGTCCCGCCTCTCCAGTCTTTAGCCCTCTGCTCTATCACCTCTCCAACATTCCCGAACTACTTCCCCCCATAACCTACTCCCCCCCCACCCCCAAACTCACTCTTCATTAAACTATCAAAATCTAGCCTTACTGCACCAACTCATTTAATCCTCACCTCTTCTCTGTTGGACCTTTTCCTGTGCCTGTTCAATCCCACTGTTTCTTTCAAGGCCTCAAGCAGGCAGTCACTGCATTCTCACGTGATCCCAAGTCCTTACCCATAATATTTGAAATCTCCTCTTTTACGTCCACCACCGAAGGTGGACAAAAGTTATGTTTTAACCACTGTCTGTTTGTGTCTTTATCGTGAGCAGGATATCGTAAAAAGTTGCAGACGGAATCAGACGAAACTTGGTGGACGACTTGGTTAGGCGACAAGAAGAAGCCGATTCGATTTCGGTCCAGGTCTGGATGCAGATCCGACCTATCATTAGGATACAAAGCGTACACTGTTCAGCCTGAAGGAGGTATGTGCTCTACCGAATGCCATTCTAGTCTTGGTCATGCAATCCCTTACCTATTGTCTAACTGTTACCCTCACTGTCATACATACCATCACCTCGCTCTTTCTTGAGCCTCGATATAAATTAATGACAGAGTTGAAAATCAACCTCTTTTTACCTCCGCCAAAAGAAAAAAAAAGACTTTCACCCAGATATTTAAATGTGTGTCCACACTGCCTATATTTCATATTTTCAGACCATGCGCTACATACTGAAGATATCCATGTATGTTGATAAGAGAAGACTGAACGACCCAATATTCATATTCACCCTTTTAATATGAGGAGCAGCTTGTCTCTCTGGAACTATAAAATGGAGAAATTTTAGATCCATCATGTGACCGCGAATGAAGCCAATGGGATGCAATGATTCAATCTCCAAGAAACAAAACGTTGATTAGTTATATTAATGATGGCTTCTTGCCAACACGATGCATGCGATGTCATTTGAATCGTCAACCTCTGGAGAATGGATGCATTAATCTGCAGCAAATTACTCTTGCTCTGTAGCAAATTACTCGAGCATGTCTTTTAATAACTCACACAAAGGTGGGGAAAAAATGAAAAGTGAGCTCACACACGTGCTGGTGAGATTTACAAGTTACTCGCACAGAAAAATCGACGATCAGTGAACTTGAGGTCCAGTATCCTGGGACAGCAGATACTGGTGTCTCAGGATATTTATGATTTCCTGAAGGAGCCATGAATTGTTTCGTCTTGGTGCCCATGGTGTCCCACTTTTTGAAGAATAACTTTACCATTTTTTTTTTCATTTTTAATTTTTTTTTTCTTCTAATTTTCAATTACTTTTTTCAAAAAAAAAATTATCTTTTTATTTTTTTTCATTTACAATTATTTAATTTCAAATATTTAAATGTTCAAATATTCAATTTTTTTCTCAATTTTCCATTTTCAATTTTATTTTTCTTAAATTTTCAATTATTTAATTACTTAGAAATTTAATTCTTACTTTCATTTTACTTCTTTTTTTTTTCAATTACTTTAATATTTTCAATTTTCAGTTATTTATTTTTCCATTATTTAATTTTCATTATGAGGCAGAATTTTAAGTGCGACCAATTGGCAAATATTACGAGTTAGATATACTGGAACCATATATTATGGAATTAGTTATGATCGATTGCAGCCCTCCAGTTTTTCATGTTTTTTTTTCAGTTTCAAATTTAAATCCCCCTCCATCTTTCCTCCCCCCCAAAAAAATTCAATTTTTTTTCAATAAATAGAATCCATTTTCTGAAGTTTCTGCAGCACAGTGGTAATTTTGCACATCACTCTTGAACGTTGCTACTCAGCGTTGATCGTACACTATGATGTGCAAACTTCCAAATACATTCTCATCATTTTACCGAATAGTGAGAACATGTGAAAGTGATTAAATGGTAACAAAAAAAGATTCCCACACATACTTGTTGCCCGAGTACTCGAAATGTGCATTGCTGCATGACAGCTTTCATATTCTAATGTTATTCCTTAATTCTGTTTTCACTTTGGTGATCTTTCATGTCATTTTCTTTTTCAGGTTTCTATTAATACATGCTGCGTCTATTGTCATTTCACTGTCTACTGACAATGAAATATGCCCACAGTATTCTTCACCCACTGATGCGAGCCTGGTAAAGCTGTGCAAACATATCTCTAATTCTGGTGTTCAACCGGCTTGGACGACAATTTAATGCATTGATCCTGGTTATTGTTTGAACTGATCAGTTTTTTCACTCATCACTCTTGCAAACTCAACTGCTCATTAATCTTGTAACTTATGAACGATTCTTCTCTGATTATATGAGACTGTGTAAAGAAACACTAAAATAATATGACAAAGGTAACAAAAGTAATCCCATTCTATGCACCAGACCTGTTATGGAATTCCAACTGGAAATCTTTCATTAACGCATTTTTATTTGTGGGAAAATATCGAAAAAAAAATCAGAGCCAAACATTGAAATATACACCATGACCCAAAAAGACGATCAAAAAGCCAGACTGAGCTGATGGGAAAGGTAGTGGTCGAGGAGATTTGAAGGATAAAGAATAGAGGGGGAAATGCAAGGAAAGCGATGGAAGGGGGAGCTGTTATCAGTAGAGACCCTGTATACTACAAGTAGAGACAACTTGCAATTAGAAGCCATTTTGTTTCTATCGTGTGTGGTGCACCGAACCTGTGCCCATTGTGGTCGAAGCGTAACATGCCCGTTTTCCAATCAAGCTGTCTTTCTCTGCACCCAAAAGGAAGATTATATTACTTAATGCTTTTTTAAAAAAGTTTTTTCAATGTCTCAGCAGAAACGCAATCAGACAGAATAAATTTAACCTGAAATTTTTTGGCAGAAATCATAGCAAAAGCAAGTCTAATGTGAGAGTAAAGGTTCACATTGAAGAGTGCCTAATTTGAGGTGTACAGAACATGTGAATAGAAGAAATATATCGGTAGTGATAGAATGCAGAAATTTAAAAGAATTAGAAGGAAATTGAAACACAGAAATGGAGGAACACCATCCACACCAGATGCCCTCAAGATCAAGAGAGTAGAGAATTACAAAAGATAACAATTGTGTCTGAAAAAAGAGAATGAGCTGGAGAAGATTGATTGATTGATTGTGTACTCTGCCTGAAGGCAGATCCTTGGCTGGAACGGCACTGAAGGCAGGTCAATAAACACATGCATCAAAACTAGAATGACACTCGGAAGAGCGTACAACCCCCACCAATCTGAACAGTTTACGTTTTGTATCCCGCTGATAGGCTGGATCTGCATATGTACCTCCAAAATCTAACCAACTTGGTTCTGTAACCTACAAAAACTCATCCACCAAGTTTTGTCATAATCCGTCCACAACTGTATGAGATATCATGCTCTGTACCATCTTTGGCTCCACCTCTCAATGGTGAAGAATCACCTGAATATTATAAAAAAAAATTCTCGGATCCAGTTATGGATTTTCACCAAAGTCGAACCATTTCTTCCTAGTCACACACCCAAAATGTCCACCAAGTTTTGCAATAATTCGTCAACAACTTCTTTTGAGATATCCTGTTGTATATAGTTTTTGGCTCTCTTAATGGTGAAGAATCACTGAAAAATTCGAGATCTGGATCGTCACCAAAATCTAATAAATTCGTCCTTGTCACGCATGGAACCACTCCATCAAATTTCATCCGAATCTATTCATAGCTTTTTGAGATATCGTGCTCACAGACAGACAAGCATACAGATATTGTGCTCACAGACAGACAAGCAGACAGACAAGCCGGTAGGCGACATGGGTGGTCGCTATATAATTGCATACTAGTCATACAGTTTTTGACGGATCGGGCTGAAATTTTTGCAAGAGGGTTGATTATAGTGCCCATAAAAGCACGGAAGCCGTTTTTTATTTTCGATGTTTTTTTTTTTTAGGAATTTTCAAATTTCAAAGTTCCGTTGTAGGCACGTGGCATCCATAGCAACGGCTCAAAAGCCTACAACTAGATCTGGTTGAACCTAGCAGTCAGTTTATCAAATCGGTTTGACTCTCTGGCCTCCAGAGCTGTCCATTACATACATACAGACAGACGGAAAACCTGAGAATAACGGTACTGGACTTCCGGTTCTGGGTTTGCAGCGTCGTCAGGTCTCCTTCGGGGCTCTCTGCTGATGAT
>CM068957.1:135035032-135087259 GCA_035128595.1 Eptatretus atami
CTTGTTCGCAGATCATCAATTTGAGAATGTGGATGACCTGATGAAGGCCTTGGATCAGACTGCAAGAGAGCAGGACGGTAAAACTGTGGGTAGAGGTACTGGTGAAGCCTGCTTTGTTGATGATGTCCTATATTAGGGCTGAAGGAGAGGGTGACTGGTTACTTCACTTGGTAACATTTAGAAAAATGTTGCCCTATTACTTTGCGGCCAGGCATGTGAACTATGCCAGATATGGTTTGTACTATCTGAGGTCTCATGGAGAAGCTGCCTGACCAAGTCCAAAGTCTATTCCTCAAGGGACAGCATGTGACAGAGACATATTCGTGGGATATGGAATGGCATCTGGAGCGACCAGTTCATCGAGTCCAGTTTCATGAGATATGGTCATAGTACTGGTGGAATCATTGGGATAACCCTGAATCGAATGTTCTGAAAGTCTGGGCAGTGAGCTGCCATATCTGCTGTCAAGATTGAGTTCGGACATGAGAATTAGAAGAGAGGAACTGATGCTACCAGACTGCAACGGCATCACAAGGAGGAGTCAAGGCAGAATACTGGCTGATGCCACGGACAGGGCTGGTCTCCGTCAGAATACTTGAGACTTGCACTGATCCTATGGATCCAAAGGAACATCCTGAAGGGAGTCCTGTCACATTGTCAGTGGGAAAGCTTGCACCAGCATCTGTAATGTTGAAAATACCGTCATGATTGGAGAGGCAATGTTAAAAGACTTTGAGACACATGGCCTGAGGAATTTTACAGTACATCTCTAGATGGTAGAAACGATGTCAGTAGCCAGCAAATCTGTGAACATTGGTGACACCAAGGTTTATGACCTGAATGCCATCTACTCAAGGTCATTTTCATTAATTAGCCATGACAGAGATGTTGATGTGAAGGAGGTGTTTGCCTATGAGCTTGCACCTGTACCAACTGCCATGTTCACGAAGATGGAATGCGGATTGCTAAAGCCAAGTCAAACTGAAAGAAGTTGCTGCAAGTTGAAGTTTCTGAGGAACCCTGGTGATGCAGATGTCACTATCATAGATGGGTCAGCCCTTTTATGGACCATACATTGGCCAGCAGATGGTACAGTAGCTGATTTCATTGTAAATGTCAAGAGTCGTTTAACTTCCTACTGACCAACAGTGATGTCTACCATCTTTGATAGGTACCATGAATACAGTATTAAGTCTACCCGCGAGATGGCAGGGAGACAGGGGTCAGTAGAAAACATAACTCCATCGGACTACAAACTGCCAGCTCAAAAGGTCATCTTGTCTTCTGTTGAAGACAAGAAACAACTCATACAGCTCATATGCGACGAACTTCTCAAAACCGGCTTTTCCATCAGGAGAGTACACAAAGGCACAAGTTGGTGTGACAGGAGAGGACCCTTGCCTATTGAAGTCAGCATGGAAGAAAAGAGGAGCCGGTTTGATCTAGAGACCCATCATGAAGAGGCCGATATCATAATTATTCAACAAGTCCTGCACTTGTGTCGGACTGGCCCACCAGATCTCTGTGATTTCGGATGATGCAGACGTCTTTGTATTGCTACTACATCACTACCAAATGGCGGGGATGCAAGTGCCAAATGACTATGGAATCTCAAAGCAAGGAAAGGGCAATTGTTGACATCAAATCGACATTGCGAGGCCCAGAAAGTTGTGAAGAACTGTTAGCTGCCCATGCTATATCAGGATGTGACACAGTGGCGTGTTACCTAGGTATTGGAAAGGGCAAAGTAGTCAAGATCCTGAAGGTGATGGACATGACTCATCAGCCATAGGAAATGTTTATGCTCCAATTCAACAAGTCATTGATCAAGCCACTCGCTTCGTTTCAGCTTGCTATGGCATGAAGGACAGCACAGACATGTCCAACACAAGGCTGCTTGTATGGGGTAAAAAGAATGGGAAGGGTCATTTGTCTTCCCCTACCTTGGCTGCTCTTCCACCAACAAGAGAAGCATTCATGTGAAAATGTGAAGAGGGCTCATTTCCAGACAATTCTATGGTGAAATCCTAGTTCTAACCCTCCACCACTGAACCAGAAGACTTTTGGATGGAAGAGGGACATAACTAAAAATCACTTTGCCAACTGCTCTACCGGACAACACTAAACCTGCCCTGATTTAATATTGGAAATGATCAGATGCGGCTGTAAAAGCGAACCCCCTTGTAGCTCCAAGCGATGCAGTTGTTGGGATAAAGGCTTACGTTGCACCAGTTTTTGTGCATGTTTCAGTGTAGGATGCTTGAGGACCACAGTAACCTGAACTAGCCATTGAGGTGTCATTAAACTCGGAATGTCAGTTCTCTACATGCCAGCAATCTGCCAGTAAGTGCTTGTAACCATGTTTTGGTCATGTGCTCACTTCTGGGGCTTTTAAAGTGAGACATTTTGAAATACACAATGCATACAGATGCTAGATTTTCTGGGCCTTGACAAAAGTAGGTTGAAACTTCATCTTATTGTCTTTCTTAGTTATTTTACATTATTCTTTCCTCTTTACTTCAGGTCTTCGAAGTTATGCTAATAGAATTGTGAAAAATTGCTTAGTATCAATGACCAGGAAAGGGTTAATTTTTTTTCTATTGTGATCCATATATCATCCAGCATTAAGCATTGTGTGAATAAATATCAGATTTCACAAATTTGATGCATTTTATGTGAATTAATACCATGGAACGATAGGAAATTTCCAAGTTTCCACGGTTTGGGCGTGTCGGACATGAAGGGGTTTAATATCAAAATTTGCCCAAAGGATATCAACTGGCACCCTCCTGATCTTGATAAGCAACCCCCAGGCTACCAGATAAGCAACCCCCAAGCAACCCCAGGCTACCCAAGGAGAAAAAACTTTATCCGACAAAACCAGGTTCACCCTTGCCGCTCCTGAACTATTACTGTGTGTTCCTAGTTCGTTTTGTTTCAAAATCGTGCTATTTGTGAGATTTTCTCGACCTTTCCTTCCCGGGTGCTTGAGGCCTACCCTTGAAGCTTGAGGGCTACCGTTCCCCGCGGTGTATCGACTGTGTTTTGTTTTTTCTCCCCATTACTTCAATTTCTATCTTCCCACTTTCCTAACGTCCCCCATCCTCCCCAACTAATCACTTCTATTTCTTATCTCAAATCAAATAAAGAAAAAAAACGCTACTTTTCTCCTTGCACACTACGAGTCTCGAATCTTCTTCTTCTTCTTCTTCTTCATCTCCTCTTTCTTTCCTCCTCTTCTTCTTCTAGATTTTTTCTACACACTTCCATGACCTAATCTGTTGAAAACTCTCTCAAACATTAATAATAATAACAAAAACGATCTCTTATAATGCTTCATCTTCCTCTTTCACACGTGTGGTACTCTTTATTGTATCATAATGCACTACTCTTCTGCTATTTAAACAGAATGCTTCTCAATTCGACCTCTCCTTCATACCTTACCTAAAAAATCCAACTGTTACAGCATTTCGTCGCTCCATTCTCTGAATTCGCCTTTATTGCATCCATCAAGAATTGTTAAATCGCATCTCTGACCAAAAAACTTTAAAAAAACCCAGTTTGATATGAATGTTCGCGTTTCCATCACCATTCTTTTTTTCCAACTTCAGTGCCAACTCACCACTAGCACCCCTCACTCTCAAAGCAACCATCCCACTCTTCTCCTCCAAGCCTCCTCTCACCTCTCTCAAAAACTCCCCCTCAGGTTTCTCCCACCATTCACCCCATCACCCATCCTTCTCAAAAGTTGCCCCCCCCTCTCATCCACAAAGCTGCCTCCTTCCACTGCCCTCTCACCTCCATCTTTCACTCCACCTTCTCAAATCCTCACTGCCTTCTTCCCCTCTCTTGTCCCCCTCTCCCCAGCCCACAGAGCCTTTTCTCCTCCTCATTCCCCCCTCGCCTAGCTATTCTGCAATCCCCCACACTCTTTCAACAACCTCCTTACCTCCCCCCCCTCATCAGTTATCCTACCCTCCCCCCCACCCCCTGCACCCAAAGCCTCCTCCCCTAGATCTTCATTAAAAGTGTGGACCTAAATATCCGGGGCCTTCGCTCAAAACTTTCAGATCTTTCCATACAGGTTGCCACTGACAAACCAACATAATCTGCCTAACAGAATCTCCCTCGCCCAGACGTGTCTGACCCCAAGTATCTCTCCCTGGTTACTCCCTCCTCTGGTATGACAGACCTGAGCCTCGTCCTGGTGGAGGAGTTACTCTCTTCATCAAATACTCTATTCCTCACTCTCCATGCACTGCCCTCACTCCCCCACAACCCCCAGGAATACCTCTGGCTACGGCTTCCCCTCACTCCCACTTCATGTTTATATGTGTACTGTACCGTCCACCTAACAGTGACGACTCCATCTACACCTCACTATCCGAAAACATTGACCAACTTCTATCTCTTCTCATCCAAACTCTCTCTTCCTCATTATGTGGCGACTTAAATTGTCATCATGCCAGTTGGCTAGTGTGGGTACCTCTCTCACCTGTCATGGCACCTCAGCAAAACTTTATGCGACTCATTGGGACTGACTCAATCGGTCAACTTCCCGACCGGGATCTCAACCAATGGTACTCCATCTCTTCTGGATCTGATTTTGACAAATTCCCTGACAATACCTGCTGCTCTTCCTCCGCTCCAATTGGTTCTTCTGACCACATCCTTGTCAAAGTGGACATCTCTCTGGCTATTATCAGAGAACCACCTCACCGCCGTCGAGTCTGGCATTTCACTCAAGCCGACTGGCAGGGTCTCCAAGCAGCCATCAAACTTATAGACTGGTCTCCTATCGCTACTTTCTCCAACATCAACTCATCCTGGGAATTCTTTCAAAGAAACTTACTCTCCCTCATGCACAGACTTATCCCTCTCGTCTTCAGTTGTCCTACCCTTCCTCCCCCCATGGTTCACTGAAGCTTGTGGTGAGGCAGTTGTCCTGAAACAACTTGCCTTTTCCTCATGGAAAGCAAACTCAACTGATGGCAATCTCAGTTCCTTCATAAAGCTCGGAACAAGTGTGTTTCTACCCTTAGGAGAGCCAGAAAACAACATCTTTCTAATCTCAAGCCTGAACTCTCAACCTCTCTTCCTCCTCAAAATCCTGGTGGAGTCTAATCAAATCTGTTTCTGGTGTATGTTCCCCTCCATCCCCTCCCTTACTCAAATGGCCACACTGCTGATACTGCACGTGAAAAAGCTGAATGCCTAAACTCGGTGTTTGCAGCTAAATCTTGTGTCCAAAACCCATCACTTTCTCTACCCACCTTATCCAGTCGCACCCAACTGTCCCTGGACTCTGTGTCCTTTTCTCCTGACAAGGTGGAGAGCTTGCTGTCAAACCTCGACTAGATTCTGCAACCGGTCCAGAGGGCATCAGCCCACGTGTCCTCAAGCCTGCTATTCTGCTCTTGCTCACCCTCTCTCTGTTCTATTCACCCTCTCATTTTCTCAAGGTCATCTGCCGTCTGCTTGGAAATCAGCAAACATCACTGCCCTGCATAAAAAGGTGCAAAAACAGATCCCTGCAACTACAGACCAATCAGCCTTCTCCCAATCATCAGCAAGGTTATGGATTCCATCATCGCTTCAGACATTAAATCCTTCTTCTTCTCCAATGGCTTGATTTCCGATCATCTTTGGTTTCAGACCAGGTCACTCTATCCTGGATATGCTGCTTCTGCTCTCCCAACAATGGATGGAGGTCCTCAATGCCAGACAGGAAATCCGAGCCGTATCCCTGGACATATCACGTGCTTTTGACACAGTCTGGCACCCTGCCCTGCTCACTAAACTCTCTTCCTATGGTATCCAAGGCCATCTCCACTCATGGCTCACAGACTTCCTCTCCTGTCGCAGTCAACGTGTGGCTTCTAAATGGAGTTCTTTCATCCCTTCTTGTCCAGGCTGGAGTTCCTCAAGGTAGCGTTCTGGGCCCTGTTCTTTTTTCTGGTTTTCATCAATGATCTCTCCGACTCTCTGGAAAATACTCTATATTCTTTGCTGATGAGTCCACCCTCTGCCGTACCATCGGTCATCCATCAGACCGGCAAGCAGCAGCTTCTTCGCTCACTGCAGATCTGGATAAATCACAAACTGGTCCAACACGTGGAACATGTCTTTCAATCCGGACAAATCTCACTCTCTCACTATGTCTCTTCAAAAGGACCGTTTAGAACCCCCCCCCCCCATCCACTTTCTCAACAATCCTCTGGAAGAAGTCCTTTCTTTCAAGCTTCTGGGTGTCACTATCTGCCATGACCTTTCCTGGGAAAGCCACATTTCCAACCTGGCCTCCAAAGCCAGTCGCCAACTGGGAATCCTCCATCGTGCAAAGTCCTTCCTTGGCCCACCTGAGCTCCTGACCACTTACAAAGCTTTTGTCCTCAGCGTGATGGAGTACTGCTCTCCCCTCTGGGCTGGGGCTCCTGCCTCCCACCTTTCTCGGCTTCACGCTGTGGAAACCAAGGCATTTCGGATCATTGGCATCTCCCGCGTTGAGGCTGAGTCTTTGGCCTCTCACTCAATCACCGCAGGTTGGTCGGTGGTCTTTCTGTCTTCTACATCTCCTCTCCAGCCTCGCCCCCCCGCTCTCTCTGCGATTTGTCCCCACCACATTTCCGCAGGGCGCTCCAGGTCCGCCAACAACCCACTTCTGGTAAAACTACCAAAATCACGATCACTGCTCACCTTACTCTTTCATTCCTCTTTTTCCCGCCTTTGGAAATAAACTCCTCACTCTATTCATTCCCATTCTTCCCTCCAGGCCTTCAAAACAGCTGTTCACCACCACCTCTTATCATCCCCCATCCAAATCCTCGATCTTTTCTACCCCTGATAATCCACCCAAGCCCACCTCCTTCAAATTCCCTGCTTTCCTTCCTGAAAGTCCCTGTGATGTCCATCTTCTATTCCCCATGTTCCCCGTCCATCCTCTCCCTTCCACAGATCTCCTAATGTCTTCTGTTCCTCACTGTTTTGTCCTTCCCACGCCCCTCTTGTCTCATGCCCCCCTTGTTGTGCGTTGTGTGTTAGCTCTCATACGAGCCTCGACAAGGTATACAAAAAGAAAAAGTAAAAAAAACGGTAGTCTAGCGACCACCCAACAGACAAACAGACAGGGGTGAAAACATCACCTCCGTCCACCTTTGGTGGTGGAGGTAATAAATAAATTACTTAACGATTTTAATATATTTTCATAAATCATCATAATGTACAAAAAGGTGCAAAATAATGCCACAGGGTGAAATGATCAGGCCGTTGATCGAAATATGCTAACCGCCAAAGGAATTTGCTGACGTTTTAGGTGTTAACCCTTCATCGGAGTAAAGGATCGAGATGAAATATGGGTGAGGGTTAACATCGGATGAGTTCTAGGACACTTTACCCCAGAGGTTGTTTTTGAGGAAGACTAGTTCTCCATTCTAAATAATGTCTTGGGGTGCTGCATCTCAGAGCACTTGATGTTTCGGATGGGGACTGAAGCTCCATTTGGCTGGCACACGTTGAAGATCTCAGGGTATTCTCTTCTAAAATATGAGGTCGCCGCACGCATCACTAGTCACTACACTGGTCTGATGCCCTTTTTCGAGGTGAGGTTATAATTACCATCACCTGTAATAGGTTGGAGTGCTGAGGTGTGGATATGGAACAGCATGATGGGGAAAAAAACAAAATGAACTTTCCCTGTGACATAATTACAATGTGCAAAGATGACTTTGTGACATCCATGTGGAACATGAAATTTAATAATACACATGCATGAGAAAAGGCTGCGGCAGAAATTTTTTTTATAAAAGAATGTACTGTGCACGATAATTAAAAGACACAAAATACTCCGATGTAAAATTGTCCGCTTGTGAAACGTATACTTCATTTGAGTGAATCATTGAGTGCATTTGTTTTGCTGTTGTTTTTTGGTCCTGGGTGGTGAACATTTATTAATTTTTAAAGTACGACTACAAATGATGCCACACACTCCAAATGAGCCACGCCACTCCAAATGATGCCACACACTCCAAATGATGCACGCACTCCAAATGATGCTACACACTCCAAATGATGCTACACACTCCAAATGATGCTACACACTCCAAATGATGGCACGCACTCCAAATGATTGCCACGCACTCCAAATGATGGCACACCACTCCAATGATGGCACGCACTCAAATGATGCCACGCACTCCAAATGATGGCACACACTCCAAATGATGGCACGCACTCCAAATGATGCCACGCACTCCAAATGATTCCACGCACTCCAAATGATGGCCACCACACTCCAAATGATGCCACGCACTCAAAATGATGCCACGCCACTCCAAATGATGCCACGCACCTCCAAATGATGGCACGCACTCCAAATGATGCCACGCACTCCAAATGATGCACCACACTCCAAATGATGCCACCACTCCAAATGATGGCACACACTCCAAGATGCCACACACTCAAATGATGCCACGCACTCCAAATGATGCCACGCACTCCAAATGATGCCACGCACTCCAAATGATGCCACACTCCAAATGATGCACCGCACTCCAAATGATGGCACACACTCCAAATGATGCCACACACTCCAATGATGCCACACACCAAATGAGCACGCACTCCAAATGATGGCCACACTCAAATGATGCCACACACTCCAAATGATGCCACGCACTCCAAATGATGCCACACACTCCAAATGATGCACACTCCAATGATCCACGCACTCCAAATGATGCCACCACTCCAAAATGATGCCATGCACTTCCAAATGATGCCACACACTCCAATGATGCCACACACTCCAAATGATGCCACGCACTCCAAATGATGCCACACACTCCAAATGATGCCCGCCACTCCAATGATGCCACACCCTCCACATGATGCCACACACTCCCAATGATGCCACACACTCCAATGAGCAACACACTCCAAATGATGCCACGCACTCCAAATGATGGCACACACTCCAAATGATGCCAACACACTCCAAATGATGCCACGCACTCCAAATGATGGCACACACTCCATGATGCCACACACTCCAAATGATGCCACACACTCCAATGCCCCACTCCAAATTGGCCACACACTCCAAATGATGCCCACGCACTCCAAATGATGCCAACCACCTCCACATTATGTCTCCTCAGGTCCTGCTGTACTTTACCTGCTCCTCCCCTTCACCATATGCCCCTGGACAGACTAAATTACACATTCATAGGTAGTTCATTTATTTATTATTTTTGAAACAAAATAACTCAACATGGGGGTAATGGCAATTCAAGATGGCGAGGCACAAATGGAATTTCCATCATTTCTCTTTTAATCATTTTATTCTACATTTTAAGGACTGGGGGGGGGGGGGTGGGGGTGGGGGAGGGAATTAATGATAAAATTTGAAAAAAGGTTTTTTTTTAATTTTAACAGCTCAAAGTCAAAATCAATAAAACAGTTACATCATTTTTAATAAAGTTGGGTTGGACCCATAGTCATTCAGAAGTAACTGTAACAAAGGGAAAGGAATAACAGTCGACCACAGTGAGTGGACCAGCACTACATAGACCAAATCAGGTGGGCCAGACATATTATAATTACCCCGTGTGTAATGCAAAGCGAAGTTAAGCAATTGGTTCACTCTGTCAATTCATTTCTATGACTAGTAAAGTACCCAAGCTGTTAGCATGCATCATGTTCTTCTGACCCCAGAATTGTGTGGCTCTCAAGTAATGGCTCCAGGTGTGTGTGGTTGAGCGAGGGATAATGGTCCTGTGTGGCAGACGGGGCTTATCACTCATGGGACGTGCAGCAAAGGCTGTATGGGACGCGATTTCGGGTGCCACACTCAGTTTGGAGTCATATTGTGATTGATTGATATATATATATATATATATATATATATATATATATATATATAATATATTATATATATATGTATGTTCATTCCAGGGGTTGAATTAATTACCCGACCCAATGTCGTGGACGGGGCGGTGAACACCAGCCGAATGGATCGCCAAACGGTTTTCTCCTTGGAGGTGAATACGTGATCCTTGGAGATTAATGACTTGCATGGAGGAAGGGGGGGGGGGCAGTGAGGATGGAGGCACACAGGTCCCAGGAACCCACAACAAATAGACAACAGAAGCAAAGTTAACAAATAGGGGTTTAATAGAGAGAAATCAAATGTTTATAATGGGAATAAATCAAAACGGGATAATAATGAAAGTTGAGGTAACCTAAGTTCTGATTTGAGGCGCCTCCACACAGACTTTAATACAAACAAGGGGACAGAATAAATGAAAGAATAATCCTCCCTTTCTCCCGGCACTTAGCTGTGTGCCCAGAGATAAGTTTCTGGAGCTTGGGGTTCACCAAACCATGTCGTCACTGCGCGGGAAAGTGCGCCCCAAAATGGCACCAAGCCGCTTTCTTGAAAAGAAGCGTATGTGAGGTTGTTCGTGTGGATGGTCCCTTCGTTAAGGGCCCAGAAGCTGTCGTGCAAGTTCTTCCTCGTGATTGAGATTGCCGATGCCACTGCTCTGTGCAAAATGGCGCCACGTTCTTCCCCGACGGCACAACACGAAGCTTCGAGGCACAGTCTCACACGACCCAGCCAAACAGGCAATGGCCAGCATCTTGCTGCAACAAGTGAGCAAATTCACCTCAGCACGAACACGAGAATCATGCAGCCTTCTTCACCGTGTCGAGGGAAAGCCAGCCGTAATGCCCTTCTCTTCCAACCGCCATCTCCTCCCTCATTTCTCTTTTGTGTCCCACACCTTCTGACCCTTACTCCATCCTCTTCTCTTCCCTCTAACATCACGCCCATCCATCATCCACCCCAGGGGCATGGTCTCACTCGTTGCCATTCCTGAAGGCAGCGTTTTTGCCTGTTTGGAAATGTCTGGCTTGGTTGTTGTTGTTCTAAGGACGTGATCCCTTTTTATCGCCGGTCTTGAAAAGCAAAAATATAGGAAAAGGTCACAGGGGGCAATCACATACTGGGAGAAATTAGCCTTAATCCCAACCTAATTAACACAGCACCACCTCCATGTGGTGACACGTAACGCTTAAGCTGACAGTTTCCCTACTTAAACTACATTGAAATGTCTCCTACCCATCCACGGACCATGCTACCCTATACAATCCTACCTTTACCATGAAGTTCCTCCATCTACCCCACAAACATAACAATGTTGTTGCTGACCCAGCATCATGGGGGTACGAGGGTGGAGGCATCCCCGGTTCTCCCCTGACTCACTGGGGAGAACCGGGGATACCCCATCCTCGTACACAAATAAGTCCGTGTTGCACACCCAAATAAGTCCGTGTCATGGCGGGTCGCTAATCGACCACGAACGCCAACAATTTAACCATGTGAGACGTGACCCAGTGTCCTCCATCTGACTACCATTTAACCAGGAACACATAGCCCCCGTATGGGGGAAATTTTACCCTCGTCATTATGCTGCTCTTATCTTTATTGGATCTTGATTAATGCGGCCGAGCTTACGGCAACACAACGCAGGGCTGATGTGAGAGCCAATTTGTTGGGGAATTATAATCTCCCTGCTAATCTACTTATAGACATTGTTGGACCAATGCAAGAAAGGACAACCACGGGCAGATTGGAAATATAATTCAACAAGAATACTTTATTTACAATAAGCGATGTGGGGTACGGGAAGGAGGGAAGGGAACTCAAGGGCTTTAATGGAATCAAAGGGCAACCGGGGCAGAAAAATGGGAAATGCAAAGAAAAGCAATCAAGGTATGTATTTACAAAAAGGAGAGAAAATGCACAAGTTGCAAACTTAGCTTAACCTATTCCTTACCTACCAGATAACAAGACAGGGTACCCATCAGACACACACACACACCCCACACACACACACACACACACACACACACACACACACACACAACACAAACACACACCACACTCACACACACACACGGAGACAATTGGGAGGGGCAGGGTGGCCTCAGCCTACCTGTATGGATGTAAACATCACCCTTTCCCACTTGATACTGCTCTCCGGAATGGCCCCGACACTGCACTCCACAACCGAGGGTTCATGAGCTCCGTCGGGAAGCAGCCAGCCAACAGCACGGATGCCGCAGATCTCTGCTAAAGCATCTGGGACCAGAGAAGAAGCGAGGGCAATGACCAGGGCATAGAGAAAATATGGGTGCGATGACTGGGGCAGAGAGAGGAGAGAGAGAGAGAGAGAGAGAGAGAGAGAGAGGAGAGAGAGA
The DNA here is from genome assembly GCA_035128595.1 of Eptatretus atami. Lineage (NCBI taxonomy): Eukaryota > Metazoa > Chordata > Myxini > Myxiniformes > Myxinidae > Eptatretus > Eptatretus atami. The sequence continues at coordinate 135,047,297 of CM068957.1, forward strand.
GAGTGGGGAGAGAGAGAGAGAGAGAGAGAGAGAGAGAGAGAGAGAGAGAGAGAGAAAGAGGAAGAGAGAGAGAAAAGAGAAAGAGAAGAGAAAGAGAAAGAGAAAGAGAAAGAGAAAGAGAAAGAGAAAGAGAAGAGAAGAAGAAAGAAAGAGAAAGAGAAAATGAATACCAGAGCATTGGGCACAACTTTATAGCCCTGATGGCAGACAGGGCCATAGAGCCACAAGTCAGATCTTCTGAGGCAGTGTGTGACCAGCTCTTTGGTCACGTCTGATCTTAAGGGGCTGTCACACCTTGACGATTTAGCCAGCGTATGCCGACGTATGAAAAATTTGTCTAAACGCTGGCACTCGTCGAATACGTTATGGGTAAGTTTTGTATACGTTAGAGCACGCTGGCATACGTCGTAGTACGCCGAGCTCGTCGACAAATTTTAGCATGCTTGAAAATTTTCGACGTATGCCAGCGTATGACTCATACGTTCCGCATACGCTGGCCATAAGTTGTAGGCACGTTACGCGATCGTTGACACACGTCGACACATGTTAACTGGTAAGTTACTCATAAGTCGAAACACGTCGAGGTAATGTTTAGCGTCAGTGTTCCAGACTCCATGTTTTTTTTTTTTTTCTTCGGCATGACGGTGATGTTGACACTTCGATTTCTAGTGCGGTTATAATATAATATAATTAATAGGCTGCCGCTCAACGAATTAAATCATAACCGCACTAGAAATTGAAGTGTCAACATCACCGTCATGCGAGAAAAAAAAACAAAAAAACCGGAGTCTGGAACACTGACGGGTTCCTCTTGTGTGAACCCCATTTTTATATTACAATTCCTAAACACTGCCAATACGCCATTATACGGTAGCTGTAAGTTAGTCACACGTTCATTAAGTTCTGTGGTCGTCCGGAAGACGACAAATACATCTACATCCGTCAATATGCGTTGGAGATACGTTCACACAGGTTCAAAGCACGTTACTCATAGATTCAAAGCACGTTACTCATAGGTTAGAAATAAGTTTCGGGAACGCTAGACATTACCTCGACGTGTTTCGACTTATGAGTAACTTACAAGTAACGTGTGTCGAGCGTGTGTCAACGATCGCATAACGTGCCTCACAACTTATGGCCAGCATATGCGGAACTGGCATACGTCGAAAAATTTTCAACATGCTGAAAATTTGTCGACGTACTCGGCATACTACGACGTATGCCAGCGTGCTTCAGCGTGCTCTTAACGTATACAAAACTTACCCATAACGTATTCGACGTGTGCCAGCGTATTCCGCAAATTTTTCATACGTCATCATACGCTGGCTAAAACGTCAAGGTGTGACAGCGCTTGACACTTCGATGTCTAGTGCGGTTATGATTTGAATCGTCGAGCCGCAGCCTTTTAATAGGCTACGCCACGTGATTGTCGGCGATATGCTGCCGCGTTATGCATAAGTTAGACTATCGTTGGGCATAGGTTGTGAACGCCGCCAACACGCTCAGCATTCGTTGATATAAGTTATCTATATGTTATCGAAACGTTCTGTGTACGTTACTAATACGTTATGCATACATCCAACTCGTTATGAATACGTCCAAAACTGGAAAAAAAACATCAATAGTTCAGCGTACGCCAGCGTTTTACATACATTTTGATACCTTGTCATACGCTGGCTAAAACGTCAAGGTGTGACAGGGCCTTTACAAGCTCGCCATATGTCAGCCGTTAGGGTTTTCCCCTGCAGCTCCCCCAATTCTTCTGCCCACCCAGATATGCACTCATTTGGCCCTTCGGCTGTCACCAGGAGTGGAGTGTCATGCCGTCGAGCCCAGGAAACACAGAAACTAGCATTGATTACGGATCACCATGATGGCGCACGGTGCTTGTATAATCAGCCATATCAGAACCTCTTATTCCAGTTGTTGTTGTTGTACACAGCATCGTGACAGTACAGTGGAGTTACATGCATTCAAAAGTATCCAAACACAATACAAACCATTATCATGACACGGAGCTCCACACTTAACATGGGAAAATCTTTTTTTACCCCCATGCACCTGGGCCGAACCCCACAGGTCCAAAAAGGTCCTCGGCACAAAGGCAGGGAATGGGGCAATTGATGCAGGGAGACTGTGTCATGTCTTGTTCCATTTACCGGTCATGTTCAGGTGAAGGGGAATGAATGGGGATTAGGGAGACAAAATACATTACAGGGTAGACGGCAATAAGTTACATTACAGAGTAGACGTACATACAGACAAACAGACAAACAAGGACTTTGTGGGGCTTTAAACAATAAATGGGAATTTGGTGTTCACTTCTAAAGCCATAGGTTTGGCGAAGCTTCCAGAACATTGTTGTTATTCGCACAAGCTGAGCAGCAATGGCAGTGAAATAACGCACACCCTACGTGATGATGGCAGTCACGGCACACGTCATTACGTGTTGATGTTATTATTCCAACGGGTTGAGAGGGGGTGCTAGCTACCTAACCCAACACATTTAATTACATAATATCCGAGAGGGAAGGTGCTATTCTTAACATACATTAAGGAAATAACTATTTGAAGTGTCTACATGGTGTGTGTGTGTTTTAATTTTGGCATGCGGTTTATAAACCACTAATCTCGCTATTTGCATTAGAAGTGTGTATTGTGTGGGTATGTCCACCGTCTCCCCAGTTAGACCACCCTCCCGGCACTTCACGTACCACGCTTCCAAAATAGACACAGATGCAAATTTCGAAAACTGGATGGTGCAAACGGCTGGATAAGGTGAGCAACAAACAACACTCACTCCCAAACACCACATCCACATGTGTACAACACCCAACGAGAACCCCAACACTCGCACAACCAACACCTCATTATGCCCAACCCAGACACGAAAACAGGCATGTTTGTGCCCCAGGAATACAAAAACAACAAGAAGCACACACAACAACACAAAAACAACAACACATATACAACACTAGATCAGGTGTAAGTAAAAACAAAAAAGAGCAGAGCACCCCTTCAATGATTTGAGTTGACGTTTTATTTTGTTTTTGTTTTTATGCTTTTGCAAAATAAAATAAATTACAGCACTCCTCCATTTGACCGCGAGCACGAGCACGCGACCGGAAATGAGCGGTCCGATTGAAATATAAACCGGACACCGGCCGAGGCTCGGGGTCTATTGTGCCTGATGAAGTCGGCTGTGAAGCTGGCGAAACCTTGCCTGAGACCGGGTTTGTTCTCGCTTTTTTTCTCAAATTAGCGGAGTCGATCTAGTTCTTATTTTTGGTTGGAAGCACCTTATTTTTCTTCTTCTTCTTTAAAAATGTGTCATCCCAACTGCTCCAATCTTTTACAATATGTATATTGTATATATCTATATATATATCTATATACATATACATATATATATATATATATATATATATATATATACATATACATATATATATCACATAAATGTTGACATAGCATTATATGTTTTTAATTGGCAAACAAACCAGTGAATAATTTCTCATTATTTTCGTTTCTGCAGCAAATTGTTGGTGGTTTCCTCAATTATCAGGTCAGTGATATGCTACAAGTGTGCATACTTTGAGGCCAACCCCAGCCCTTATTACAACATACTGATTAACAAAGATGCTAAAGACAAAATAATCTGAACTTACTGGTAAATCGGTATTCTTCCAATAACGAACCACCTGGAATGGATAATTTTAAACGACATGGAGACAACTCAATTAGCAAATTTCTCATTACGAATTATCAGTTTGGCTTTTGTCCAGAACACTCAACGATAGTACACGCTAGGTCAGTTGTCTCAGAAATTGACTGATTGCACAAATACCCTAGCAGTTGGTTGGGACAGTCTCTCTAGACATATCTCGTGAATTGAACTCCATCTGGCATCTAGCACAGCGAGACAATGTCTCTGATAATGAGTATCCAGGGTCTACTGCCATCCTGCCTGGCTCGTTTTCTCAATGAACACTTACAGCACTTACTTATTGAAGGATTCCTTTCCTTCACCAATCCAGCGTTGGTAATTATTTCATTCCCAGAGGTTATTTTTGGCTTCTATGAATGACCTTGCCATCTGTTTAGAAAATCCTCTGTCCCTGTTTTCATTTTGTCGTTTTGTGCTGTCCTGCTGCAATTCTGTCAGTGCATCTGGGTATGTATTTGAGGGGTTAGTGGAGAGTCTAAAACTGGTCGTATTCCGCTGGATCTCAGTAGATCACATTCTAAATCCATCTTTTTTTTTCTTTCTTTTTTTTGTATAGAGTCAAGGCTCATGGAAGAGCAAGAACACTAAACGGATCAGGATGCAACAAAACAAAAGGAACAGTAGAGAGGTGGGAGCAACAGCAGATTTAAAGGACAAAATAGAGGGACAACTTGGACAAATAATGGATGTGGGGAAGAATGAGGAGGAATAGGGGAGGTTACATGGAGTGACCAAGATGGGTACAGCAGAAAGCTCTCAGGAAGAAACAAGAATGACTGCACTGTGGTCACAACCTGCAACAAAATCCGGTAACGAGCAGATTGGAAAACACGCATTTCATGCACTATTAAAAGATTAACTCGACACTTCTCATCCATATCATCCTCCGCCACAGTTATATCAGAATGAGCTGGTTCATCAAATGGTCATGGATGTTTAACCCCAATATGGGGCCGTTTAAAAACTACATAACGCTATTTTTTTAAGTACATAATTTACATGACGTAACATTTGATTACATAACATAACGCTTGATTACACAACGTAGCGCTTGATTACCGTGCGTTCTGACTTACTGTGGTTTCTGATGGGTTTGATTAAACCTTAATATCATTCAAATACGATTAGATTGTTCCGGGTCCCTCATCGTGATTAACACTCGACCCAAACAATGCCAAAGAAAATCTGACTGAACAATCCCGGACAGTGTATAATCAGCAGAGGCCTACCAGGCCTAATGTGGTAGGCACACCATAAAACCAAGATGGCGGCCATATAATTTTGTCTGGGTGCCATGGTGGGTGGAATCAAGCAACCAATGGGTGTGCGGTCTGGCCTCTGTCCAACCAATGGGTGTGCGGTCTGGCCTCTGTCCAACCAATGGGTGCACATTTGAAACATCGACCCCCAACAAAAACCCCAGCAACAACAGCAATGCGGAGATCTTGTGGACCTGCGACATCGCAGGTAAAAAGTGGAAATTTGGGAGTAGGTGGGCTTTAATGTGTGGGAGTGGGGTTAATGGAGGCAGAAAATATCATGGTTTTGGATGGGGGCTGATCTGAGATGGTGAACATCTGTCTTGAAGACTTGGAAGGAAAAATGATATTGAAGAGAATCGAGAAGTTAGTTCCACGGGTGGGGAGTGGGGGAGGAGAGGAACAGACGAGTGGAGGTGAGCATTGATTCGTGATTTTTACAGTTTCACCAGAAGGGGGTTGACAGTAGACAGATTTTGAAAATGATATTTGTGAAGAAGGAAGAAGAGGAATAGATCGTGGTGAAGAAAAATAATACGTGGGGTAGCTACTCCTGATGGAGAAAAAAGGAAAGTGAAGTATTTTAAAGGAAGAAGGAAGAAGTGCGTGCTGTATATACAATGAAGATTCAATTTGTTGATATTGAGAAGAGTAAGAAAAAAAATGGAGTACAGGAGATGCAAGCAGAAGAAAATTGAAGTAGAACGAGAGTGAAGTCGATGGCAGGCATCGCAAATCCCCATGCTTCCAATCAAAAGCAAAGTTGAGAGAGGGCAAAAAGTTCAATCAGGAATGAGCCAAAATCAAATTTTGACTTAAAAAAAAATCTTCTGTTTGAACCCTTGTGACCCCAAGTCCCCACCTCCTGGGGTATGAACCACCAAATGGTTACATATTACATGGTGTTCCTCAATGTTGATTGCATATACAAAATTAAATTTAAGAAAATGTTTTAAAATGTACCCACGATTGCATTTTTTGTTGTTTGACCTTTTGATACAGGCACGGAGCCTCGTGGGGGGGGGGGGGGGGGGGGCAGGTGGTCATAACTATCAAAAATGATACAGCTCTCACACATACTTGCCATGTGGTGGTCATCAAGTACCAAGTCTGGTGGATTTCTGCAAAACTTTTTAGAAGGAGATAGCATGACAGATGGACGGATGGACGGATGGACAGACAGACATACAGACAGAGCTGATTACAATATCCATCCTTTTTTAAGCATGGGGATAATTAGATTGCTGTGGAGTGGAAAGATAAAGTTTGTTTTATTTGTTTTTTTTTTTTTGAAGCGAGGAGAGAAAATAGGGTAACGTCAAGGAGGTAGAAAGTACAATATGGAATATGGAGACAAAAGGGATGCATAATTTTCACAGCAGTTATCCGAGGAGTAGGCCTTGAATAACACGAAAATGAAATCGACAAATACAACACAATGTACGATTTAATATAGAAAATTGGACAAAAACATAAACAGCAACACAGAGATATAGATATAAAAGGAAAAAAACCACATGACATATCCGGTTCAGAAAACTTAGCTTTCATGAGGTGCAAGCAGCAGCTGCAGATTCGACCAACACATGGAAAAAATCCCCAAACCTGAGTTCAAAATCTTTGTCTTTGAAAATATTTGTTCACTCCTGTGTATCCACCCTGGTGTTGGCTTAGTGGTTAGGGTGGTGGCTTGGGATCCCAGGGTCCTGAGTTCAAGTCCCGTTGGCTGCTGAATTAACACCAGAAGGTTGACTCAGCCTGTCATCCTTCCAAGGTTGGCGAAATGAGTACCAGTGTACTGGTCCCGGTGTATGCCCTGGTTAGAATAGGTGTACCATATCCCTGTGTGTCGTAAGAGGCGACCAGGGTTGGCGTCAGGAAGGGCATCCGGCCATAAAACATTGTCTCAAGAAAAAGCCAACCCCTGCACAGCAGGGAAAAATGGCTGTAAAAACGGTCTTTTTTTATATCACTCCTATGTGTATCCCCATGTATGCCATAACTCGACATACGCACTGACAACCTGACCATGAAACAGGTTGGTACAGGTTTACATGGTACCAGTAGCAAGTCATACATCTGATCTGGCCTGACCTGACAAGGGGTCGAAGCAGTTTAAAAGGTGTAAAGGATCTAAGGGAGTCTAAAGTATCTTGAGCCATCCACACGGTCTAAAATGGTTCAAAAAGTTTTAAAATGGTCTAAAGCTGTCTAAGGGGTCTAAAATGTCTAAAGGTCGAAAGGGAATGTTCCATTAGTCGTTGCAGGTCTAAAGGGTCCAATGAGTCTGGGTCGAAAGTGTATAAAGGGGGTCTAAGTGGTCTAAACGGCATAAAGGTCTTCAGGAATCTCAGGGGTCTCAGAGTCTTAAAAGGTCTGAAAGGGTCTTAAGTGGTTTAATGGGTGTTATTAGGTCTATATGGTCTACAGTGTCTTTGGGTTCTAAAGGTATAAAGGTCTAAAAGGTACTTTCCAAATAGTCCATTATTAACAGACATAATTAATTGATGTACTCACGGTACAAATCACATTCAAACAGTATGTAATTATTTGATATCTGCAATCACAAAGCGATCGCCAAGGCTAAGTCTCTCACGACTGGGGGAGGCATATCCTTGGCGATTGCCTGTGACTTTCCCTTGGCCCGTAATCCAATGATAGCCATGTAATTTTTTGGACTACCATTTGAACTTGTACTTCCAGATTTAGGGATTGAGTGTAAATTGAGACTATGATGGCACTCTTCGACGTCGTGATAATGACTGATGTGCCTCTGCCCACATAATTATTACATACCTGTACCAAGTTTGATGTAAATCACTTCAGCTGTTAAGTATCACATTTTACCTGACATGACCTCTGACCTTTGACCTCTCGATGCTGAAATCTAATCGATTCATCTTTGCATCACAATATACAGTATACTTATACCAAGTTTGGTCAAAATCCCATCACTGGTTCACAATTTAGCGCGGTAACAGAATTGCTCGATGCTATCTAATGCTATCTAATGAGGCCAATTTTGTTCCGACTGGATGAACTTTAGTTGAGTTACGGTAAAAAAAAAACTATTAAAATGTCTACAATTAAGTAATGCCCTTAAAATAAGTCAAGAACAAAAAAATTAAGTCAACCCACATACTTTGTATTCACATTATTGATGCAAAATTTCATTCCAAAAGTCCGAGCCCTCTCTGAGATACAGCTCAGAAATTGATCGCGTTTGGAAATTTGGAGTGTTCAGAGTGCAGGAAGAAGAAAAAAAATTCTAAATGGTGGTTTAATAATCCTGGGGGTCTAAGAAACTCTGTGGTGCCATTAAAATTGGGGGCATCAATTGAAGAAACAAACCCTCCAAGAGCAATAAGCCTTCCCCTATGGCATATGCTACAAGGGAAGGCTTATTATGTCTGCTGTTGGTTAAATGGTGAGGCTGGTGGGCTTGGGATTCTCGGGTCCTGAGTTTAAATCCTGCTTGGCTGTTGAATTGAAAATAGGTCAAGATCAAAAAAAATTAGGTCAACCCACCAGATGGGGTTGACTCAGCCTGTTATCCTTATGAGGTTAGCAAAATGAATACCATCTTCCTGGGATGATTTAGCCATTCAAGTATCCTGCATCGGAGTGGTGACCCATCCAGGATTGTACCCGATAGCCCAGGAGACTGCTTCAGCTGCACCAATGCTCTGTCAGAGTATGGTCCCAATGGATGAAAGGCTTAAAGAGACACTCATGTGGGTCGACCAGGGCTTCACCTTGAGTAGGATTCACCATCCACTCGTGTCTTTCCATTTTATATAAACACTCACAGTCACCCATTGAAAATCAACAGGGGCGATGAGCAAAAGGCAACAAAGAGGGAGTTTATTTTGGTTAACTGCACACCAGTGCAAAGTCTTTGGCAACCCCACCCCACGTCGTTTTTGCATATTATTGTATAGATAGAAGAATCTCTGTATGAAAACCTTAATAGAATAAACTGCTGGACAGAATAACTTGAAAACTGGATGTTAACGCTAAATAATAAATCAAACTCATGAATAACAAGAGCGCAAGTGAGCACAATATACACCCGAACAAGCCTCTGTGACACACACACACACGCACGCGCAGGCACGCGCACACACAATTATATATTCAAACACGTCAATTTATGAAGAACAAGAAGGTATATACAGAATTGTGCTACTACCTGGAAAACAGGATCCTGGTTGCCATGGCAACCACTTTAGATGACGAACGTATGTCGCGACACACCGTCTCCACAGTCTGTACCTATTGACCAGATATGAAACGTGAAAGTTGAAAACTTTGGGAGTTAGAGTGCGGACAGGAATGGATGGACGATGGACGGACCACCGGTATCACATAATATGCCCCGATATATATATCGGTTGTATAAAATGAACCAAACGTAATCACTGAAAACATGGAAGTACCTACCACTCACTTACGACTGAATGATCCCATCTAGCATGATCATCGAAAACAAAGCATTGTGACCAGATATCATACTTAAGTACAAAAAAAAGGAGAAGAAGGCATTGCTGATTGAGGTGTTAATAGCAGTGATTTTGGACGAATCGATGCAGAAACCAAGAAAATAACCAAACACCAAGACCTCAAGAATGAAGTGAGAAGGTCCTGGAAGCTGAAGAATGCCAAAGTTGTACCAGTGATAGCTGGACCTACAGGAAGGATGACAAAGCACCTCACAGAGATATTAAATATAGGGGCAATACACCTGGGCACTCACCTGGTAGTGGCTGGATAAGATAACCAGGCAACCACTGGTAAGCATGTCAGGTCAGGTATGGTAGCATGCACCAGAGCAACGGGTCACTGCATCCACTTTCAGCCGGTACTCCAGGGGCCTCCATCTGGCCATCCCCCAGGCAGATGCCTGGCCCATCCCATATCTCCTTGAGATGCTGATCAACCTGCGCAAACCACAAGGCAAGTGGTCAGCCATTGCTCCTCCACTCACGAGACTCCCTCGCTGAGAGAATCTGATGAGCAGGATCAGCGTCAGGAAAACGAGTCACATGTCCATACAGCCGCAGTTGAGCGCTCACCGACTGCAGGTAACAAATCTCATTTGAGATTATCTCAGCAACCGCTCATTGGACACAAAGGCTGACCAGCGATTGCCAAGGATTATCCAAGAGATCTGGTACCAAAGGAATTAAGTCTCCATCTCCGATCCCTGGTCAGAGTCCAAGTCTCACATGCATAGAGCAAGCTGGAAGCACCAAGGACCTGAAGACTTGGACTTTCGTCCTCCCGCACAGGTACCGGCGGCGCCACACCCCATGATCCAGCGAATCCATGACTCCCCAGGCTGACCCAGATGTCTGTTGACCTCTGGCTCACAACAGCAGAGACAGGAATATCACTGCCAAGGTAAGTGAATCACTCCACAACCTCAATCCTCACCATAAACAGGCACAAATGGGACAGCAGCATCCAAGATGTCATTGAAAGCCTGGATCTTAGTTTAGACCCAGGAAACCTGTAATCCCAGCGGCTCCGAATCCTCATTCAGCACCTTGAGGGCCCCAAAAGGACATCCAGAATCTCCGCAAAGATGACTGCATCATCTGAAAATCAAGGTCAGAGATCTTGAAATTCCCAAACGATGCACAGCAGATTGGTCTCTCCAATCACACTGCCTTTTACACACACACACACCACACACACACACACACACACACACACACAACCACACACACACACACACACCACCACACACACACACATGCCTTTTATTAGTATAGATCATCAGAATCACTACAATTTAACACAGGTGGAGCCCATTAAATTGTGTGTGTATTTTACGGTGAGAGGTTACACGTGAGCTAATTACCTCTGCCACAGAAGGTGAAGTAGATTATGTTTTCACCCTCTCGTACCATATTTACAATGGTAATTTACATGACGTAACATTTGATTACATAACATAACGCTTGATTACACAACGTAGCGCTTGATTACCGTGCGTTGTCTGTTGTCTGTCTGTCTGTGTGCAGGATCTCAAAAAAATTTGGACGGATCCAAATGAAATTTGGTGGGCAGGTTGAGTGTGTGATATGGAGAAAGTGATTCGATTTGGTGAAGATCCAGATCTGAATCCGATAATTTTTTAAGTGATTCTTCACCATTGAGAGAATGGGCCAAACTAATACATAGCACGATATCTCAAAAAGTTGTGGACGGATTTGGATGAAACTTGGTGTTAGTTTGGGTATGTCGCAAGGACAAATTGTTTCGATTTTTGTGAAGCTCCGACTCCAGATCTGGATACGATAATTATTAATTTTGAAAGTGATTCTTTACCAGAGAGAGATTGGGCCAAAAACGATATAGTACTATATAGCTGAATATTCAAAATTGTATTGGGCCCGATATGTTCTTTTGGATCAGGAATTATGTGACTAAGTCTGCGCTCGCCCAAATGCCCTTCTAGTTTATAATTGCTATATAAAGGGGGGTGGACACTTCCACAACCAAGATATTCCAGTTTTGTAATTTTAATTTATTTTCAGAAATTTGTAGAATTTGTTTCTCACTTGGGGATGACGATATGTAAATAACGTTGGAAAAAGTCTGATTTAATGCAATTTAATTCCAGGCTATAAGGCAACAAAAGGTGAAAAATTTGAAAGGGGTGTCGATTTTCTATAGGCACTGCACATAGATAGAAGATATATATATATATATTATATATATATATATTAATATATTATAATATTTATATCAATATTTATATATATGTATATATATATATATATATATATATATATATATATATTCACAATATTCACATATATACATGTATATATGAGGCCCGCAAGAAGAGTGATGTAAGGGACACATCGGCCATTTTGGAGTTAATGCCATATAGTACTATTTTAACCCTTCCTCTATCATCCGAGCCTATCATCATCATATCATTAAAAAATGTCGCTTACATCACTCCTCCTCGCGGGGCCTCATATGTACACAACACACAACACACACACACACCACACACACACCACCACACACACACACACACACACTATATATATATATGTTATATATATTTATTATATATATATATATATTATATATATATATACAGTATATATATAATATAACATATATATATATTTATATATGTGTATATACTGTTATATATATATATATATTTTTATATATATATATTTGTATATACTGTTTATATATTATATTATATATATTATATATATATATATATATTAATATATAATATATATATATAATAATAATATTATATAATATATATTTCCGAGTTTGTGGTTTCGTGTCGCGCTATCTTCGACTTTGTTCTGCGCTCGAGTAACGTGATATTCGGCTTACATTATCTCAAAGACCATATGAGGTGCATGTACAAAAAAAGTAAATAAAATGGTTCTGAAACAGTGAAATCGTATTCCACTTACTGCATTAAAGTAAAATTCTACTGATACTCTGTATCAGTTCCTTTCTCAAACACACCCACCCCAACATGTCGCGCAGAGCGCGGGTTATGCTAGTATATTTATATATGTGTATATACTGCATATATGTATGTATATATATATATATATATGTATATACTGTATATATTTTTATATGTGTGTATACCGTATATATATATACGGTATATACACATATATAAATATAAAATATATATACAGTTTACATATATTATATATATATATATATATATATATATATATATTATATATATATATTGTGGTATATACTGTATATATATATATATATTTATATATGTGTATATACTGATATATATATTTATATTTGTGTATATACTGTATATATATATATATATGTATATATTATATATATATATATGTGTGTATATACTGTACATATTATATATATATACATATATATATTATATATATTATATTATATATATATATTATTGCGTGTGCATATGTGTGTATAGATATTATATATATATATATATTATATATATATATATATATATATATATATATATATATTATATATATATATATATATATGCCTATCAAGTCAATTGGATGAAAATTGACGATTTGTGTGACCTTGACCTTTACTTTTGGCCTCAAAAACAATGGGTTTCCAGCTTTTGACTAGCTCTACCAGTTGGTTAACTTTTTTGTCGATCAGTTTAGAATTGTGATCTGTAGTCGAATGTCCAACAAACAGATAGACAAACAGGCATAATTCGGAAACGAATATACTTGTGAATATTCGATTTCACAAATAATTTGAAAAAGCACAAAAAAGCATAAAAGTCCATCATTTAACGCTTCGGCACCATTATTATCGGTGAGCGAGAAACAATAGGCTCAAGGTGTGAGATTATCCACCACAACTCAGCTTAAAAACCGTGTTTGGTCAAAACCACGATATTTAAGGGTTCACTGTATTTAATCATCCTGGCACAGGTGGGTTGTCATCAGTCAACAGGTGTGAGACAAGCTGCATTTCTAACATGCACCCATACTTAATCCCATGAGATTCCATGAGTTGGCTTGTGAGATGTGAGAGGTGCAACACTGTCCTCAAATTCAAAGAGTGGAAATGCACTTTGAAGGCCTCTGTGGTCCTCCATCGTCTGATATCAAATTTGTTTGGAGCATCATGACAGTGCTTCTCGTTATCAGTTGTTGGTTGGTTATCCATGCATGTACAAGATCTGTGTGAGGATGCATTCTCATTGCTATGTACTGTCGCAAAATGAAGTTGGTTTCTTATATTCCCTCCCATTGCATGAATGCAGAAACATAATTCCGACTCTGCACCTTTAAATGGGAGAGTGAGTCATTATGGCAGGAAAGATGGAACATTGCACATCAGGATCTCCCCTCTGAGTCTGGGAGGTAGGCGGTTCGACTCCTTCACCAGCCATCTCATACAAAAGAGATTAATAATAAATAATGCGTGCTGCTTCCTTGCTTGACGCTCAGCATTTAAAGGGTGGAGCATAGAGAAACCCCTGGGTTGGCATCCATAAGGAAGAGAAAATTCTGCCTTAATTGCCCCCATTGAGTACAGAAAGTAATGCAATGTCATGAAGATGGCGCCCTGGTATCCAGATTGCTCGAAGAGTTGATGTCACTTCCCCCAAGCTCAGTGTGTGTGTGTGTGTGTGTGTGTGTGTGTGTGTGTGTGTGTGTGTGTGTGTGTGAGATCTGTGTATTCAGCTCCACTATGAGCCTTCACCCTGTAAACAAAAAGGACACAGGTGTGGCTGGCAGTCTGTGTTAAAGATGTGCAATAATTTGCAAATACAAAATTGGAAGGGCACTCAGTCGAGCGCGTATCTCCACCACGTAATGCCTGATTCATGAGAACATATCGGGCCCAATAACTTTTTGAAACATCATGCTATACAGTACATCGTTTTTGGTCCTATCGCTCAATAGTGAAGAATCACTTAAAAAATTAAATATATCTCATATCCAGATCCGGATTCGGATCTTCACTAAAATTGAACCAATTCTTCCTTGCCACACACCCAACATGTCCACCAAGTTTCATCCAAATATGTATGCAACCTTTTGAGATATCATGCTATATATTAGTTTAGCCCTATCTCTCAATGGTGAAGACTCACTTAAAAAAATTGTCGGATTCGTTTCTGGATCTTCACCAAAATCGAAGTAGTTCGTCCTCGTCACACACCCAAACTGCCCACCAAATTTCATCCGGATCCGTCCGCAACTTTTTGAGATATCCTGCACACAGGCAGACAAACAAGCAGACAAACAGAGAGGGGTGAAAATATAACCTCCTTCACCTTCGGTGGTGGAGGTAATAAACGGCTGGCTGGGAGCGATGGGACAAATGTATTTGAGACTGTTATTACAAACCATGCTGGGTATTCCATTCGTTCAAATGGGCGGCTTCCCAATCAAGTTCGGGTTCAGCTTCGGAACTGAATTTCAAACAAGAATATATTTTTCTTGGCAAGCGAAGAAAGTCACGGCTATATGATGCCATGCCGCCGCTCATTTTGTAGCTCTCCTATCTTTTTCCCACGCACCTCTGGCTCAGCCAACAAGGCTGTGCAATAGTGAAAACAAACAAATGCTGCTTCATCTGTATGAGCAGTCCAATTCGCATCTTAAGGTAGCATAATGAAAGCCAATCTTATCACCAAATGAGACAAGATTTTGGCATTTGGCCAGAAAATGAGCATTGGGATTGGTTTTTGTATCCGAATTTGAGGCTCCTGGAAAAGCTCGTGCAAAGCAGATATTTTCTTTCTGCAACAAATGATTGCAAGAAGGAAAAAAAATACCATGTTATGTTCATATTGAAAGGATGGCATTTCCCCCAAGCTGAAGGATTTGATGATATATTTCCAGCACAGCAACCGATTCCATGTAAATCCACAGATTTACACCCAAGACGGTCTACAGTTGGTTTAGATGTTCTCACGACTACATCCTCTAGGAATGGACATTTAAAACGAAATCAATCAAAACCAGCAATAAACACCTGCTTCTATTTACAAAGCCCGAATACATTTACGAGGTTTAGGGGCGGAAGGTGTGTGTGTGTGGGGGGGGGGGTTGGAGAAGAGGGTATCAATTGTCTGAGTTAAACTATTAGTGGGGTTTCCGTTCACTAAGCATTCTCAGTTTAATACCAACGTCGAAAGAAAGCTCACTGAGCTTCAGATGTCAGAAAACAGATATGCTCGTTGGATTGCGAATACATATTGTTGTTTCCAGATGACAAATAAATAAAGTTCCAATCTTCTTTCTGGTTTCCAGAACAAAACATATCTGTTACTCCCAACAGTTGTTGAAACACTTTTCACATCTAAAAACAGCAAGGCACATTGGCCATGGTCATCCTGGGTGTAGGTTGCCCACACATCACAGATCCTATCTTTTCCATGGACCAAATCTTGCTTCCTTCTTCCCATTGATTGGTCATGTGGAATTGGCACAGCAATGCATAAGAATCCCTGGTAAATGTGGAGGAGGCAAGTGGAGCAAGGTTGATGATCAAAATGGCCTCCTCTTGCATTCAAGTCCCTTGTGTGGGAGGGAGAAAAAAAATTGCTGCCGTAGATTCAACAAAGTGATAAACTTCATCAATCTCACCATATTCAAATTAGAACTTTCAATCTCAAAAAGTAAAACGGAAGTGGACGGTCAGTCTCCGGAGTATGCTCCCCCTCCATTCATTTCCTCTCTTTAAATGGCACCACAGCCATTCGGGAGAAGGCTGAATACTTCAATTCTGTCTTTGCTTCCAAACATTGTGTCCCCAACCCCTCACTGTCTGTGCACACCCTACCCATTCACATCCACCTGCTCCTGGACTCTATCTTTTGCTCCTGAGAAGGTGGAGAGATTTCATGCAAGCCTTGACTGATTCTGCAACTGGACTGGACGGCCTCAGTTCACGAGTCCTAAAAAACTGCTCTGACACTCTTTCACATCCTCTTTCTGCTCATTTCAAGCTATCATTTGCCCATGGTAATGTCTTCTGCTTGGTAGTCAGCCAACATCACTGCATTACATTAAAAAAGGTGCAAAAGCCTATTCTCTTAACTACAGACCTATCAGCTAACTTCCAAATATCAGCAAGGTCATGGACTTCATCATCAGAGTTGATATGAAATCCTTCCTTTTCTCCAATAGCCTCTACTCAGATCATCAATTCAGATTCATACCAGGTCACTCATCTTGGACATGCTGCTTCTACTCTCCCAACAATGGATGGAGGCCCTCAGTGTCCGACATGGGAGCTTTTGATACACTCTGGCACCCCACCTTACTCTCCATCCTCTCTGCCGACGGCACCCAAGGCCAACTCCACACATGGCTTACTGACCTGCTCTACTCCTGTAGATGATTTGTGGCTGCAATGGAATCCTTTCATTGACTTTCCCTGTAAAGGCTGAAGTGTCCCAAGACAGTGCTCTGGGCCCAGTCCTATTCCTGATTGTCATACATACATTGATTGGGACAATACTCTGTGGAGAGCGTCAGTGCTGCTGAAGCAGTCTCCTGGGCTGTTGGGCACAATCCTGGATGGGTCGCCACTCCAACACAGGATACTCAAATGGTTCAATCATTCCAGCAAGCTAGTACTCATTTTGCCAACCTCGGAAGGATGACAGGCTGAGTCAACCCACCTGGTGCTAATGCAACAGCCGAGTGGGATTTGAACTCAGGAGCCCAGGATCCCAAGCCCACCACCCAAACCATTAAGCTAACACCAGGCATATTTTCATACATGATCAACTTTATCTATTTTCTGATGACTCCACCGTCTGCTGTGAATATCCCTCATCCTTCAGATAGGCAGGTAGCTCCCTCTTTCCTCTCTTCAGACCTTGATAAAATCACAAGCTTGTCAAACATTTTGAATATGTCTTTCAATCCTGACGACTCTTACTCCAAAAGGATCGTATGGCAAATTCTACTATGCACTTTCTTCATAATTCTCTTGAGGAAGTTCAGTCACTCAAACTCCTGGGTTTCACTCTCAGCCATGATCTTTCTTGGGAAAACCACATTTCCAAGTTGGTATCCAAAGCCAGTCGCCGACTGGGAATCTTCCATCACACAAAGTACTTCCTTGGTAAATATGAACTCCTATCCCCCGACAATTCCTTCAACAGCAGCTTGATGGGGGTAATACCCACCACACTGGGCTGCTGCCTCTGCCTTACACCTTGTTGAGCTTGACGCCGTGGAAAACAAGGCCTTCAAGATTATTTGGAATCTCCTACCATTAATCTGTCTACTGGGCCTGTCACTTTCCCACCGCAGACAGGAAGGTTATCTCTCTGTCTTCCACTGCCTCATTTCTGGTCTTGCAACTTCTGCCCTTTCTGTGCATTGTCCCCCATATGTTTCTGAAGGGCCCACGCAGTCCACTATCAACCCTCTTCTGGGGTAACTACCTAAATCCAGGATAACCTATTCCACTTCCATTCATTCGTTGCTCTTTATTCCATCAGTGGAATCAACTTCCACATTTTCATTTTTCCTTCCTGTGAGTTTTCTCTATACCCATCTTGTCCCCCGTGCATCTTCACCTACCCCTCATCTCCCCCCCCCCCCACTCCCATTATTTCTCCAAGTCTCCCTCTATTTTGTACTTCAATCCTGTTGAAGCAGTCTCCTGGGTGATTGGGAAAATGGAAGAAGCATGTTTATGGAAGCACAGCTCGATACACATGGAAGAACTAACGATTTGTCACTCCTTGGGTGTCGTTTCCCTGGTCTCTGTATATACTCCGACTGAAGTGAGTGATCTCACCGTGAATGATGCATTCTATGCAGTGCTCGAGTCTGTGGTTGATCAGTGCCCAGGCGAGGTACTCTTCTCGTCTTGGGGGATTTCAATGCATTGACTGGAACTGATAGGGATGGATATGAGACGTGTATTCGTCCAAAGGGTCTGGAACTGTGAACTTGAATAGCACGAAGTTCCTTGACTTTGCAAGAAGTCACGGACTTAGGGTGGCTGGTTCATGGTTTCAGCACCCACAGGCTCATCGCTCGACTTGGTATTCCAACGCTGGTGGTGTGGCAAAGGAGATTGACCATGTGCTCGTTGATGGTCGCTGGAGGATGATCCAGAACTGCAGGGTCTACCGGAGTGCTCAGTTCCTCAATCCCAACCACAGGATTGTTGTAGCAACTTTGAAGTTGCAGCTTAAATCCGATGAATGGTACCATCCCAGCCGAGGCTGGATGTTGGTAAGTTCAAGGATAAGAGTAGCTGAAGAGTTTGCAAACAGGCTGAGTGGGATTTGGGGGAGGGGGGGGGTCTGGGTGCTTTGGGGAATCCTGAAGAGTTGTGGAGTGACTTCAAGACTACCATCCTTGATGTTGCTGGTGGATGTCTTGGAACTCACCAGAGGGTCAAGAAGAATTTTGTCTTTTAAACGACACTGGATAACATTGACCAGAGTTGCAGGGCCAGGCTTAATTGCAGAGCTGAGCTGTTCAGGGAGTTGAGGAGTAAAACTCAACATGTGCTGAGGGTGGAAAAGGAGGCCTATGTGTGAGGAATCCACGAGGGGTAGAGCATCACTCTGGTCAAGTGATTCTCGTCCTGCTTGCAAGAGAATTCGTGCATTGCGTTCAATCACGCCCATCCCTTGGTGTACTGCAGTTAGAGTGGAGGTTGGTGGGCTCTTGACAGAGGAGTCCAAAGTGAAGGCCCGTTGGGCCAGTGACTTTGAGCTGTTGTACCAGGCTGATCCACCTCCTGTTGAGTTGGATGTCAGTGGTGATACTACCTATTGCTGACCCTCCAATCAACTGTGATCCACCTTCATTTGTGCAAACACAGGCTGTGGTGAATGGGTTGAAATGGGGTGAAGCTCCTGGGATCTGTGGCATTCATTGTGAACTTCTCAAGGCTGTTGGAAATGCTGTCCTCACGTCACTGCATGCAGTTATCTGCTCTGCCTGGAACACAGGCATCATCCGAATTGCCTGGAAGAGGGGCCTTATTGGCATTCTCTGGAAAGGAAGAGTGATCGCCAGGACTGCAAGAACTACCGAGGAGTGACACTACTCTTAGTGCCAGGAAAGGTCTTTATTCAGAAAATTATTGATTGGGTTCGCCACCATCTGCTTGAGCCCAGAGCCCAGAGCAGTCTGGCTTTACAACAAAGAGGGCAATGATTGACCGTATCCTTGCTCTTCAGTTCCTCACCAAATGCAGCCAGAGTTTTGGCTGGGGCTGCTTGCAGCGTATTTTGATCTCTGCAAAGCATTCAATTCAGTGAATTGGGCTTGTTTCTGGAGGATTCTTGGTCTTCGAGGGGTGCCACTAAAACTGATCAATCTGATGTTTGAATGATACTGTGCTACTGAGTGCTGTGAGATGCGGTGGTACCATCGCCGACTTATTTCCAGTTGTTTCTGGAGTTCATCAGGGGGTGTGTACTGGACCCCAGGCTTTTCAGCGCTTGTATGGACAGGATTCTGGGGAGGATGTCGGCGAGATCAATCTGCGGTGCATCGTTTGGGAATGTCAAGATCTCTGAACTTGAGTTCGCAAAAGATGCAGTCATCTTTGTGGAGATTCTGGATGTCCTCTTGGGGGCCCTCGAGGTGCTGAATGAGTAGTATGAGCCACTGGGATTATGGGTTTACTGGGTCAAAACTAAGATCCAGGCTTTCATTGACATATTGGATGCTGCTGTCCTGTCTGTTCCTGTTTGTGGTGAAGATGTTGAGGTCACAGAGAGATTCACTTACCTTGCCAGTGATATTCACGTCTCTGCTGGCTGTGAGTCAGAGGTCAATGGACATCCAGTTTGGGCCTGGGGAGTCATGGATTCACTGGATCATGGGGTGTGGCACTGTCAGTACCTGGCACGACAATGAAAGTCCGAGTCTTCAGGTCCTTGGTGCTTCCAGACTTGCTCTCCGGATGTGAGACTTGGACTCTGACCAGGGATCTGAGATGGCAACTTAATTACTTTGGTACCAGGTTTCTTCAGAGAATCCTTGGCTATCGCTGGTCAGACTTTGTGTCCAAATTTCTTACCTGCATAGTCCATGAGCTTCAGCTGCAACTTTATAGACATTTCGCTCGTTTTCCTGATTCGGATCCTGCTCACCAGATTCTCTCAGTGAGGGAGCCTTGTCGGTGGAGGAGGCCAATGGGCCGACCATTTGCCTCGTGGTTGCATCAGGTGGATCAGCATCTCAAGGAGATGGGAATGGGCCAGGCATCTGCATGGGGGATGGCCAGACGGAGGCTCCTGGAGTACCAGCGGAAAGTTGACGCATGAATGTTCTGCTCCGGCGCATGCTCCAATACCTGATCCAATCTGAATCCTGTTGTTGGCGTTTCTCCACTCTTTATCATTTGACCTGCTGTGTTCTGTCTCATTCTGTGTTCTTTCTCTTCTACGAGCCTTGAATTTGTGTCAAAAAAAAAAAACGTTTTGGGTTTAAGATATTCTGTTTTTTTCAGGAGCGAGGCTTATGGAAGAGTGAGGTAAAACTGACAGTGGGATAAAACAGCAAAGGAATGAATGAACATCAGAAGAGTAGAGGGAGGAGCAGAGGAAACATTGAAAGCAGCAAATATGATTCTTGTGTTAGTAAAGGTTAATGGGGTTGCAAGTTCAGGAGTCAGAATTTGGGATGACATGAGGGGATGGTACACTGCCTGCATTAATCCCTGGAGGGAAGATTGAGACAGAACAGCCTCTGGAAGGCAATTCCATAGACAGTATAAATGAGTAGTAAAACAGTTGAAGTGTGCAGATAGCCTGGATTTTGGAATTTTAACCTGAATGGAGATACTGGAAGAACAAACACATCACAGAGGGAAGTGCAGAGAATTAGTGGACTGAGAAAGCAGAGGAAGCAATATCACACCATGTGCATTGAAAAACAGAGACCACTGACATGCCTGTGATGTGATAACAGATATTGTGCTTCCGCCACATTTGGAGATTTCAAAAATTTTGGGAGTTTTAGATTTCACAGAATCCAAGAGAGATAGATGTGATGCTGGGGCACAAACCAATAGCAGAGAGCAATACTCCATTGAGCTATGGCCAAAGGCCTTTCAGACTGAGTAGTTCTGATTTTTTTTTTAATGATCATTTGGATCGACGTAGGATGCCTGTTCGGCAGTTGGCTTTGGAGGCCAGCTTTGCTACGTGGTCAGCCAAAGAAATGTCATCGCTGATGGCGAGGCCTAGATGTTTGAGACTGAACCTCTTCCAGGTTCAGTTCCAGAATGAATTGAACTGAAATTATGAATTGACCCCATCTTTTGAAGTAATCACTTCGATTTTTTGTATATCTGAATTTATAATTGATAAATTAAGATATAGTATTTATTATCAATATAAATAATACAACGGCGTCTGTCTGGTTTCTCGCTCCTCTCTTACCGCTCTGCAGATAATCACCACACTTCATAGGTATAATTAACATCGTCGTGCAATTCTCCTGACACCATCAAAATAGCTCATTGGATTTCGTTTGTTCCAATTAAAAGTAGACTTTTCTCAAAACGTTTGCCATGGTGGTGGTGGTGGTTGTTGTTGTTGTTGTTGTTGTTGTTGTTTTATTGCCCTCATTTACTATCAAATTCCAACCCATCCCGCCACCCATCATCGATGTGTGTTTTGAGTTTTTATTCGAATAATTGTCATTCTTTCCCATCACCTGAGTTTTCAGTGATTTTGGAGATGTTATTTTTAACAAAAATTAAAAATTTCAAAAAAACATGACCAACCGGCCTTTTTTTCTTTACATGACCAACCATGACCGAAACTTCTCGTCAATTTTCGCTTTCACTCTACATACGAGTACATGTGATGTTGTTCAACGATATTTTGCTCAATGCAAAATTTGTTTCATAAGTCGTATTCATAAAGGTTATTTTTTTTGTTTTGTTACTTTTCAATGGAAATCCCAACTAATCAAGTACAAACTATAATAATTATCTTCCACTATCATATGTGGAAATGGAACAGGGCTCTTAGTGTGTCTATGTTGTGTACATTCATACACAGATAAATGTGAAGCTAGCGGTCAAAATTTCCACCACATTTACAGACATAATTGAGAAGAAAGTGTTCGTTTCGATATATTGATATCCACTGCACAAAAATTGAGAAGCCCGAGTTTCAAGATTATTTTTCTCGAGACCTTTGGTTTTTGTAGCTTTCGAGGCTGGATTTGCTTTCTCCGCTTCACTATACTGGAGAGTGATATACGCTATGCATGACTCGTGCTGTTAAAACATAACCCATAAATAAAAAAACATACGTCTGATGTAGGTCCATCCAAAATGCTGTTTTGGCCTTGCAACTCAGCCTTGGTCAGAGCAAGATGCTTTCTTTTTAAATGCAATCTGGGTTAACTTCCAGTCTTCACCTCCGCAGTGCATGAGATTTGCTTCCAGGTGATTTATGATGTGGCTGCTGAAGCTTGGAGCAAAATTAGTACTTGTGCATTGCATAGAGAATTCTTTCAGAAGATTTATCAAATGTTACCTCTATCACCGTTGTGGGACCAGAAACCACCTGTCGAGCTGGGTATTAACGCATGGATGCTAACCCTCTCGAAGTGTCCGCCACGCATCATCCTGCTTGTGGTCCACACAAGCAGATTTGAAAAGGCAACTGGGGCAATTACACATAATTACAGTGCACAGGGTTTTCCAGCTTTGTGTAAACTGACAAAGCAGATCCTGATCCCCACTATACAGATCCCTCTTTAGTTTGTACTGCAGTGTTATAGGAAAAAGAACATTTGTATTCTCAACCTTTTGGCCCAACTTCCTTGGAGATAAGGGATAGGCATCATCGGTGAACACGCGTTTTGAGCTGGTGCGGTCATACAAGCCTTCAAGGAATCGTGATCAATTCACTAAGGGGTGGGAAATCTTCTCCAGATTGATAACAGCAAACATATAATATTTATTCACGATTCCCATCTGCTAGCCCTTCTCTTCCCACTATGTCTGTATATGCCTGTTTACATATATATATATATATCAATCAATCAGCTCTTTCATGAGCCAATGTATCTGGATATCAAAAGTCATGTTTTTTGCAATCAATGGATCTACAAAGGAAAGGCAGATGCCTCAATATAAATTACTAGAAAATTCAGTTGTATTTGTTTCAGAAGAATGGAAAGTTAAATTTTTAAAATAAATAATCAAATGTTAAAAAAACAATTAAGTAATAATCAATATATTATTGCAATTCTCAGTTTTTTTATTTTCATTTTAGTTCATCTTTAAAGTATCGATAACTGGCAGAATGAAATTGTATCTCCTCTCATCTTTGCCGAGAGTTGAATGCAAATTCACCTTTTTCAATCCCAGACTTCAAGCCAATAAATATATACCTGAACTCAAAAACATAACTTGATCCCACTCCGCCAACAATTTGCTCATCTTGTTCCCAAACAAGCTTACGGTGCTTTTCATCTATATCCCCCTTCGTTTATCCTTCCATCCATATTCATTCTCTCTCTCTCTCTCTCTCTCTCTCTCTCTCTCTCTCTCTCTCTCTCTCTCTCTCTCTCTCTCTCTCTCTCTCTCTCTCATATCAATATCTTCACCTTCAGTTTCCTACAAATTTATGAAACAAAAACTCAAGGATTTGTACAGTAAATTGATGTGCAACACAGAATCAGATGGGTGAACAGGAAGCAGATCTTGATAAATTATTGACCACCCTTCTGCTTGAGGCTCTCACTCCAGGCTGCAACAGCAGAGCTTCGGCCAAGGTAAATTATGACCATATATAATTAATCAATATAAATTTGTACCGCAAGATGTGAATTTGTATGACATAATATACTTTGCGGCTTCACGTATGATCCTGAGAGACCTGCCCAACCCATTCGATCGAAAATTTCCATCTTAACTAAGGTATAGCCTGACATGGGCCGTCCCAGGGTGGACGTAGATGTTTCATGTGATGGCGTTCATTTTGAGGGTTAAATGGAAATGATACCTGTATGAGGTCACTACTTTGGGTTCATTGGTGATTTTCTTTTAGATTCGAACATAACTAAATTAATTTATTCACAATAACCACTCCTTTCTGTTTTTGACAAAATGTTAGTAGCAATTAGTGCAATAATCTGCTGTTGACATCATAAGTCTTCTTGAGTAGTTATTGATCATCGATTTTCAATCTTGGTGGTTCCATTCATTACGGGCAGTGTCATTTTCCTGGAATGAAAAGGATTTTGACATTCAAGAGCTTGCTGATTCTGAAAAGCCAACACGAGCTGTGATTGATGTTATGAGGACCTTTCAGATGGTGTGTACAGACACAGCACAGTGTTGCTCTCAGAACAGCTGCTTTGTTCGATATTAATCTTGGACACAAGTTTAACAGCAGTGGCTGAGGATAACTCGTGAAAACAGAGATTGAATCAAATCAATTTCCTCTTGTGTGACTGGATAGAGAAATTTAAATCGCAAATGTTCTAGCTGCCGATCACAAGATCTATGCGGTCGGTGGCTTTCTGAACCGCAAAGATGTTGCGGAAATTACAAATGGACACAGCACAAAACCATTCGCGGACTCTCGTTTAGTCTTACAGATCAATCACACGAAACTATGCCTGGTGTTGGCTTAATGGTTAGGGTGGTGGGCTTGGGATCCCAGGATCCTGAGTTCAAATCCCACTTTTCTGTTGAATTAATACCAGGTGGGGTTGACTCTGCCTGTTGTCGTTCTGAGGTCGGCAAAAATGAGTGCCAGCTTGCTGGTATTCTGTGTCGGAGTGGTGACCTGTCCAGGATTGTGTCCAATAGCCAAGAAGACTGCTTAGGCAGCACCAACGCTCTACACAGAGTATGGTCACGATGGTGGATGGATGGACACGAAACTCACTTGGTCTGGAAATAAATCGACTGTAGTTTTTATAACGATGTAGCCAGTAATGTGTCCCAGGTATTATTTCTTTTGGAAATAAAGAACTACTTCAAAACTGGAGTTGCTTGGAAACAGAGGCAAAATGGCATGTACACTGTCATTGCTGATATTGCAACCTTGATGCTGTTTCATCCTATCGTGTTTCCATTACAAGTGGAAGATTCAACAAGTGCTTTTGCTGGCATAGGCCAACAGCGATGGATGTGAGTGATGTATGACCATCCTGGTTTGACAGATGGTCTTAAAGATCTTCAGGGAAGCAATTATTATGCTTCAGAAACCAGTGAAGCTGAGACTGTGGGCAGATCCTTGATTTCAATTGTTTATTGTGGAAAAGTCCCTCATATGTGCATCAAGAAGCACTTTACACAACAGGCTATTCTTCCATAGAATGACTAGTGAGAAGCTCCCTACCACGAGATTCATTCAAGATATCTCAAATGAGTGACGTACTCGACACACATGCTGATTGATGGTGACATCCATGACAATGAGCGGAATATTGAAATAGCATGTCCATGGAGGTGACAGATCAGAGTAAAATGAGAATGGATATTCTTGTTTCCGTACAGTGCCGCATCATGAGTGAATGCCAAATAATGTGTTGGAAAAGCAGAAAGGGAACTCGGATGTGCTGAGATGCTTGTGGTTGTGAGGATTCATGGTTGGCCAACCCCAAAATATAATAGATGTTCCTTTTTAAGGAACTTCAAGGCCAGAGGAGGCCATTAAGCCCATCATCACAATGGTTGCCAACTTCTGGTTAACTGTCAGTGCTCTATTTTTCAAATGCTGAGCATCAAGCAACTAAGCAGCATGCATTTCTTTCCATCAATATCTAAGCACGTTTCATTTCACCATCAAGAAACATAACTGCAATTGTTTTGCAGGATTGTGAAGTATGAATATCACGAATCAAAGCTTTTATCTTAAAAAAAAAACAGTTTCCATCACAACCAATTAAAACAACCCGTTGTCTCAGAACGGAACCACATTTACAACTACCTTTGTGTGACCCTAAGGATATATTAACCTTCTGCCCTACTTCCCTGCTTGAAGCATGATGTTCAACAACTGATTTCATCATGTACCAATATTCTTCATGCAAGCATTTCCTCGCTATGGTATCACTGCCAACTTCTGTAAAAGACTGCACTAGAGTGGTTTCATTTAACAGAGCACCATGAATAGTGTTTTCTCACGGCAATCATAATGGCCCAATTATGCCCATCATCTTGTGGGGTCGGCTGGGTGAAACTTTTAGCCCCAAGTATTTCACTAACTGGCCAGGCAAGCCTGACATTTGATCGGATCCCAGTTTCAGCTCCAATTTGTACTTTGTTCAGTGTGCCAGCAACGAGTCGTCGACACTTTGTTTAAGACAATGTGGGATATTTACTGTACACTTGCTATCTGGCAGATGGGACACATGCCAGGCTTAATGTCCACCTGAGGGATTGCACACCTTGTGATGCAACATCCGACCTCCAAAACATTAATCGGATAGTTTAACAAACCCAACTGGAAACTGATATGTAAATGCTATCAACATCTGGAATCGATTTTTCTACCAATTACCAGTGGTAAAACCCACCTTCTCAAAATTCCTGATTAAAACATCTGCTTTCCAATACTTTTTGGGCTTGTCGTTACCTCTGTAATTCCAACAAGGTTTGTGTAAAAATTCAAAGCAATCCATACAATTAGGCAGGTGCGCAGTGAACTCCAAATGTTATAACAAGAGATCAGCTGACGTGGAAAAAATAAACGAAAAAGGGAAAAATTATCAGGATTATATCGTTGATATCTCGGTGATAGTCCTTCGGTTTTCCATTCGACCTAAGGTATTAGCTTGATCCTCACTAATCTGAGAATCCAGCCAGAAATAATTTAGTGCAAGTAACAAATGCCTGTGACAGTAACTGCACCTGTCATTCGGTACGAAGGTGGCTTAGACTCTAGGTCGATGAGAAAACAAATAGTCTTCTGTTTTCAGTGGAAATAATGAAAAGACAATCTCATTTGTGCATATAGGTTGCAATACAAGTGACGATTTCCTCCAGAATGATTTTGCTCATAAGGTATGTCATACTGGTTCACAAAATGGTCGGCATTTAAACTCATGCACCATGAATGTTAAATCTGTAAACAATTTCGCAACCGTTGAGCTCATCTTCGATGCAAGACCTGCCTGTGCCTGCTAGAGGCCTCAATCCTTTTAAGAGAGTTTTATTTCATTGAAACATTTCCAAGAAAAAAAACAAGTTTTGATTGACGATATCATCACATATTTGGAATAACCATAAAACGATGCATGTGTGTCAACTGATTGAGATTTTGGAGATTGAAAGAATTGCACCTTACCTGTAGATGTTCAAGGGATAGGATGCACATAGGTTTGATTAAGTTTAAGGATTAAAGTGCAGTTGGTATCACAGATGTTAAGAAAAGAAACTCAACCCTCTTGCTTGCAGGTTTTTAGTCCCTTACCAGGATCCGTCCGTCCTACCTGTGGGTTTTCCGACTTTTTCCCACACCTTTCAATATAGTGTATTGATATATTTGACACGTCGAGATCTTCACCTCTGCAATGTACGAAATTTGCTTCCAGGTGAATTGTGAAATTATATATATTTACCAATTTGAGATGGCTAGCATCCATGCGCTAACACCAGCTGAACAGGTGGTTTCTGGTCCCACAACGGTGATAGATGATAAATCTTCTGAAAGAATTCTCTATGCAACGCGCATGTATAAATTTTGCATCATGTGAATTTATTCTCTCAAAGAAGAAGCTTCAGCAGCCACATCATAAAGAACTAGGAAAAAAGATATGAAATGTCACAGCCCCCGTTGTTTTAGTAATTTTGCTGTATGGAGTTAAAGGGCTAGCCCATGTTTAATTACAACAAAAATGATCGCCAGTCTACCAGTCAGCCATCTTTGATCAGATCACAAAATAAAGTTATATGCAAGTGTATGCTATTGTGTACTATACTTGTGTCAGGTTTGAACAAAATCCGACCATGCATGTCCGAGAAATGGTTGGGGACACGTTTAGGTAACAAAATGACCGCCAGTAGGTCATCTTGGGTAAGATTTCGAAAAAAAAAGATGACGGGCATATGTAAACCATCATTCGTTATCTTTGTGCCAAGTTTCAATAAGATCGGTAAATGCATGCCTGAAAAATGGTTGAGGATGTGCTCAACATCGGGTTTTTTTTTACAATGAAAATGGTCACCAGTCGGCCATCTTGGATCTGATCTCGAAACAAATGATGGGCATATGTAAGCCATCATTCATTATCTGTGTGCCAAGTTTGAACAACATCAGTAAATGCATGGTCCAAGAAATGCTTAAGAGCATGTTCAACATCGGGGTATTTTTTTTACAACTAAAATGGCCGCCAGTAGGCCAACTTGGATCTGATCTTGAAACAAATGGCAGGCATATGTAAACCATCATTCATTATCTTTGTGCCAAGTTTGAACAAGATCGGTAAATGCATGTCTGAGAAATG
Organism: Eptatretus atami; assembly: GCA_035128595.1. Taxonomy (NCBI): domain Eukaryota; kingdom Metazoa; phylum Chordata; class Myxini; order Myxiniformes; family Myxinidae; genus Eptatretus; species Eptatretus atami. The sequence continues at coordinate 135,076,249 of CM068957.1, forward strand.
GTTGAGGACGTGTTCAAAATCGGGTGTTTTACAACTAAAATGGCCGCCAGTCGGCCGTCTTGGATCTGACCTCAAAACAAATGATGGGCATATGTAAGCCATCATTCCGTATCCGTGTGCCAAGTTTGAACAAGATTGTAAATGCATGGCCGAGAAATGGTTGAGGAATTGTTCAACACCGGTTTTTTTTTTAACTAAAATGGCCGCCAGTCAGCCATCTTTGATCACATGGTGAAACAAAATGATGTGCATATGTTTACCATCATGTGTTGTCTTTTTTACTAAAGGCCCAGTCACACCTTGAAGTTTTAGCCAGCGATGGCAACGTATTAAAATGTATGTAAAACGCTGGCTTACGTTGAACTTGATTTTTTTTTTTTAAAGATTCGACGTATTCATAATGACTTGGTCTTATGTATAACGTATTAGTAACGGACACAGAACGTTTCGTTGTGTTATAGCTAACTTATACCAACGAATGCTGAACCTGTTGTCGCCTACACAACCTATGCCCAACGATAGTCTAACTTATGCATAGCGAGCTGCACGTATCGCCGACGAGTGACGTGACGTAGCCAATTAAAAGGCTGACGCACAACGATTCAAATCATAACCGCCGCAGAAATGGAAGTGTCAACATCGCAGTCACACCTTGGCGATCTTGCCAGCGTATGCCGACCTAAGAAAAATGTGTCTAAAACGCTGGCGCATGTCGAATACGGTATGGGTAAGTTTGGTATACGTGAATAGAACGCTAAAGTACGCTATCATACGTCGTAGTAAGTGGAGTACGTCAAGTAATTTTAAACATGTTCAAAATTTTACGACGTTCTTGGCGTATGACACACGTTCCGCATGCGATGGGAATAAGTTGTACACACGATATGCGGACGCTTACACACGTCGACAAAGGCTACTTGTAAGCTACTCATAAGTCGAAACACGTCGCGGTAATGTCTTTTTTACGCGAAACTTATTTCTAACTTATGTTTGACGTGCTTTGAACCAATTCTTTACGTAGTCCCAACGCACATTGACGTATGTAGACGTATTCCATTGACGTCTTCCGGTCGACAAAAAACTAAATGAACGTGTTTCTAACTTACAACTGCCAATATATGACGTGTTCCCAGCGTTTTGGGGAATTGGTATATAAAAATGGTCTTCACAAGGGGGAACCCATCAGTGTTTTCGACTCCTTTTTGAGTCGATGTCTCATGTCAGCAGTAACAGTATCAGTATCAGTATCAGTATAGTAGTAGTTTGTTCATGTTGGCAGTAGTAGGTGAGTGTGATGGGGAGGGTGTGGTGATGATGGATCCTCCTTGCGTCCACGTGTCCACGGGTAGGAGACATCTTTGCACCATTGTTCGAAGTTCTTCGCGGCTAATTTTTTTGGGGTTTTTTCAACAATGAGCTATGGCTTGTTTTTACGTTTTAGGTGTATTCATAACGAGTTGGACAAATGCTCAAGGTACTAATAATGTACATAGAGCGCTTCGATACCTTATAGATACGGTATACCAACGAATAATTATCGTGTAGCCGGCGTTCACAACCTATGCCCAACGATAGCCTAACTTATCCATATCGTGCTGCAGTTTATCTTTGCCGGTGACGTGGGGTTTGCTATTCATAGGCTGCCACTCAAAGATTTAAATGGCTGCAACTCCACTATTGAAAGTAGACGCTTGCGCTCAACAATTGGATTTTTTTACACTCAACGACTTTTAAACGGTGCCACTCAACTATTTTAATTGTTTACAATGAACGATTATAATTGCTGTCACTCGCCTTTGTTTTTGACGCTGGCGCTCGGAAATTTGAAGCGCTTCTATTCAACGTGCTAAATCGCTCAAACTCCACTATTGAAAATAGACGCTTGCGCCAAACAATCGCAATTGTTTACACTTAACGTGTTCTTATCGGTGCAAATCAACTGGTGTCTTATCGGTGCAAATCAACTGGTGTCTTATCGGTGCAAATCTTATCGGTGCAAATCAAATCCCGATCCATGGTGTCACCCAGTACCTTCTCCTCCGTTCACGTCTTCTTCTCTCGGTTCTATTGGCACGCAACTGGTGCAGTGCCAAATCGATGAGGGTATGCTGATGTTGGAGGACAGGTAGATATTGTAGTGTCATCGTTGCCGGATACTCCATCTTCGTAATGTCATGGACATGTACTCGCTATGTAGTCTGCAACACTGACGGGTTCCTCCTGTGAAACCCTTTTTATTTACCAATTCCCCTAATCGCTGCCATTACATCATTATCTGGTATCTATATGTTGGGAACTCGTTCGTTAAGTTCTGTAGTCGTCCGGTAAACGTCAAATACGTCTACATACGCCAGTATGCGGCAGAGGTGCGTTACACACAGGTGCAAAGCACGTCACTCATATGTAGATAAAAGCCTCTTTTGCCCTAAACAATTACTCGGCATGATTCGACGTATAAGTAACTTTCAAGCAAGGAGTGTCGAAGTGTGTCAACGATCGCGTAGCGTGTTAGCAACATGTCACTGATAGGTTATAAATAAGTTTCAGGCACGCTAAGCATTATACCGACGTCTTTCAGCCTATGAGTAACTTAAAAGTAACGTGTGTCGACGTGTGTCAACGATCGCGTAACGTGCCTACAACACGTTACTCATAGGCTAGGAATAAGTTTCGGGTACGCTAAACATTACCTCGGCATGCTCAACTTATGATTAACTTACAAGTAACATGTGTTGACGTCTGTCAACGATCGCATAACGTGCCTACAACTTATGGCCAGCGTAGTGGAACGTGTGAGTCATACGCCGGCATACGTCGTGAAATTTCAAGCATGCAAAAATTTGAGGACAACCGAAAAGTACAACGTTTAAAGCCAGCGTGCAACGACGTATGGCAGTGTTTTCCAGCGTGCTCTCAATGTTATCAAAACTTACCCATAACGTATTCAACGTGTGCCAGCGGTTTTAGACAAATTTTTCAAAAATCGGCATACGTTGGCTAAAACGTCAAGGTGTGACTGGGCCTTAAGTACGAATGAAACTGGTCCATAAATGTCCGAGATATGGTTCCGGACGCACGCACGCACACACGGACACAAAAATCGAGACCAAATGCATAAACTTCCATTTCGGACTACGTCAAAGGGGGGCTAATAACAAGACTTTGAACCCCAATCTTGTGGAACATACCATTTGGACGAGATTAGTACGAGTTTGAAAAAAGCAAATAATACTCAGAAAAAATGTTTGTAGTTGGGAAGATCTGGATTAAGAAATGGCACCACTAAATAACCGTTGCCTGCTGGACAGCTATACTATAGTTACCTCTGCCACTGAAGGTGGATCCCTGTCTGTCCGTGTGCGCGTGTGTATGTTTTCACCCCTGTCTGTCTCTGGCTGTGAGCAGGATATCTCAAAATTTGTGGATGGATTTGGACGAAATTTGATGCACAGGTTTGGGTGTGTGACAATTCGGAAGAATTGTTTCAATTTTGGTGAAGATCCGAATCCTGATCCGGATTCGAGAATTAAAAAAAAACTTTTAACCCTCTAGAGCCCCAGGGGTCATCGGTGACCGCATGCAATTTTGTTTGATTTTTTTGTTCACCCAGAACATTTCGTGGGCTCTAGAGGGTTAAAGTGATTCTTCACCATTGAGAGAAAGGGCCAAAAAGGATATATATCAAAGTTGTGGATGAGCTATGACAAAACGAGGTGGATGAGTTGGTTAGGTGACAAGAACAAGAGGATTCGATTTTGGTTAAGGTCCAGATCCAGATCCGGCCTTTCAGTGGGTTACAAAATGTCAACTCTTCAGCCTGGCGGAGGTATATGCTCTATAGAGTGCCGTTATAGTTTGTTCATTCATTACATCCTCCACCAAAGCTGGACGGAGGTTATGTTTTCACCCTTGTTTGTCTGTTTGTTTGTCTGTGAACAGGATATCTCAAAAAGTGATGGACTGGTTGGGTGTGTAAAAAGGACGAATTGATTCGATTTTGGTGAAGATCTGGATCCGAATACAAGAATTTTTAATTGATTATTGACAGGGAGAGATAGGGCCGTATTTGCATTATGGATGGATGGATGGATCAAAACGTAATCAAAACGTCATCATCAAAACGTAAACTGTTCAGCCTGGCAGAAGTATGCACTCTACCGAGTGTCATTCTACTTTTGTATATCATTCTAGTTTTTCCAGCATCATTGCTGGAAGAGTGGCTGTGCCAATGAGGCAGTGCCCCCTTGTAGGTTATAGCAGGACTTTAGAATTTGTTCAGAGTGTCGGTGATAGCTCGCCTATTCTTCACAAAGGCCACAGAGGGATTCATCCATCAACTAATGCTGGCAGACCAGCCACCAAATTTAACGTCCATCTGAGGGACAGTGCACACATTGATGCCTTTCCCCGCTTGTGAGACACCAGGGTGGCTCTTTATGTCTGGGCTGACATTCAAACCCAGGCGAGGCGTCTGAGAGGTGAGTGTGCATACCTCTCGGCCAACCTGCCAGCCCTTCGAGTTTGGTGGTGCATTCTTTTTCGAATCTGGATAATACTGCAGCTTCCACTAAAATGACGAAATAATCTATATTGGCCACAACATGCTCTACCATGAATGGTTCAGTGTGACAAAATTTTAGTTTTCAATGATGATTGGTTTCACCTATCCTGGATGAGGCCCTAACTGCCCCCATCATACTTATTTTGGTCCCAAAGGGTCTGGAACTGTGAACCAGAATCGCATTAAGTTCCTTGACTTTGCAAGAAGTCATGGACTTTGGGTGGCTGGTTCATAGTTTCAGTGCCCACAGGCTCATCACTGGAATTGGTATTCCAACGCTCGTGGTGTGGCAAAGGAGATTGACCATGTCCTCATTGATGGTCGCTGGAGCATGATCCAGAACTGCAGGGTCTACTGGAGTGCTCAGTTCCTCAATACCAACCACAGGCTTGTTGTAGCAACACTGAAGTTGCAGCTTAGATCCGGGAGAATGGTACCTTCCCAGCCTCGACTGGATGTTGGCAAGCTCAAAGATGAGAGGGTAGCTGAGGAGTTTGCAAACAGGCTGAGTGGGGATTTGGGGGAGGGGGGGGTCTGGGTGCTTTGGGGAATCCTCAAGAGTTGCTGAGTGCCTTCAAGACTACCGTGCTTGAAGTTGACAGTGGATTTCTTGGAGCTCAGCATAGGGCGAAGAAGAATTTTGTCTCTCAAGGGACACTGGATACCATTGAGCAGAGTCGCAGGGCCAGGCTCAATGGCAAAAGTGAGCTGTCCAGGGAATTGAGGAGTAAAAGTGTGCATGTGCTGAGGGTGGACAAGGAGGCCGATGTGTGAGGATTCTGTGAGGGGTAGAGCATCACCTGTGGTCAAGTGATTCTCATCCTGCATCCAGTGTAATTGGCGCATTGCGATCCTCCAAACCCATCCCTTGGTGTACTGCAGTTACAGCGGAGGGTGGTAGGCTCTTGACAGGGGAGTTTGAAGTGAAGGCCCGCTATGCCGGTTATTTTGAGCGGTTGTACCAGGCTGATCCACCAGCTGTCGAGTTGGATGTCAGGCGTGTTACTATCCCTATTGCAGAACTTCCAATCAACTGTGGTCTACCTTCCTTTGTGGAAACACAGGCTGCCGTGAACCGGTTGAAACGGGGTCAAGCTCCTGAGGTCTGTGGCATCCATGCTGAACTTCTTAAGGCTGGTGGAAATGCTGCACTCAGATTGATGCTTGCAGTTCTGTGCTCTCCCCGGAAAACAGGCACCATCCCAACTGACTGGAAGATGGGCCATGTTGTCCTTTTCTGAAAATAAAAGGGTGATCGCCAGGACTGCAACAATGACGAAGGATAGTCTTTGCCTGGATAATTATTGATGGGTTTTGCCACCATTTGCTTGAGCACCAGTACCCAGAGCAGTCAGGCTTTATACCAAAGAGGTCAACGATTGACCGTATCCTTCCTCTTCGGGTCCTCACCGGATGAGACAAGAGCTTTGGTAGGGGCTGCTTACAGCCTATGTTGATCTCTGCAAAGCATTCGATTCAGTAAATTGGGATGACCTCCAGAGGATTCTTGATCTTCCAAGGGTGCCACCAAAACTAATCAATCTGATGTCTGAACTATACTCTGGTACTGAAAGTGCTGTGAGATGTGGTGATATAATCTCCGACTTGTTTCCCACAGGATGTCGGAGAGATCAAGCTGCGGTGCATCGATTGGGAATGTCAAGATCTCTGACCTTGATTTTGCAGATGATGCAGTCATCTTTGCGGAAACTCTGGATATTATTTTGGGGGCCCTCGAGATGCTGAATGAGAAGTCAGAGTCGCTGGAATTATAGGTTTCCTGGGTCAAAACTAACATCCAGGCTTTCATTGACATTGTAGGTGCTGCTATCTTGTCTGTACCTGTTTGTAGCGAGGATGTTGAAGTCACAGAGAGATTCACTTACCTTGTTATTGATATTCATGTCTCTGCAGGCTGTGAGCCAGAGGTCAACAGATGTCTGGGTAGGGCCTGGGGATTCATGGATTCACTGGATCATGGTGTGTGGTGCTGCCGGTACCTGTGTGTGAGAACGAAAGTCCGAGTCTTCAGGTCATTGGTGCTTCCAGTCTTGCTCCAAGGATGTGAGACTTGGACTCTGACCATGGATCTGAGATGGAGACTTTATTCCTTTGGTACCAGGTGTCTTCGGAGAATCCTTGGCTATTGCTGGTTGGACTTTGTGTCCAACGAGTGGTTGCTGAGAGAGACTCAAATGAGATTTGGGACCTGTATAGTTCATGAGCATCAGCTATGGCTGTGTGGACATGTGGCTCATTTTCGTGACGCAGATCCTGCTCACCAGATTGTCTCAGTGAGGGAGCCTCGTGAGTGGAGGATGCCAATGGGGTGAACACGTGCCTCCTGCTTGCAGCAGGTTGATCGGCATCTCAAGAAGAGGGGGGTGGACCACGCATTTGCCTAGGGGATGGCCAGACGGAGGCCCCTGGAGTACCAGCGGAAAGTGGGTGCAGCGACTCGCTGCTCTGGTGCATGCTCCCATACCTGACCTGACTGGGTAATTTAATTTTGTGAAAACAATAACTTTCATTTCACAAACACAAGCGAAATTGATTCAATGATGTGTTGAAAATCGATAATGTGTGAGGGCAGGATAATCAGTTTGACAATTACCTGGGATTAACCGAATGAATGTTTACTTAATTCCTCCTTATTAGCTTCATTAAGCTTAAAGTCTTTCATAGCTTAAATTATTAAGTCAACATAAGCTATAATATGGCTTTATAAATAGAAATTTAAAGCTATGAGAAAATTTAAATTCTGACTTTTAAAGTTGTGGAGTATTTTAAACCAGAATCAATTAGTTGACCACACAAAATGTAAATGTTAGGAATGATTGATTATAAATACATGGTAAAAATGCAAATATTTTTAAATTTCGGTGAAATTTGGGGGGATTTAAAAATATTTTTCTGGAAATTAATTTACAATAAAATTGAAGCAAAAAAATTGATATATTGTGCAAGCTGATCCACATTGTGCTACACTCTCGTACTGAGAGTACCAGAGTATTTCAATTCCAGCCTGATATTTACACAAGTATTTTGCCATCTTAACTACAAATACCGCATTTTAACATCAAGTTCCAATGTGGTTTTGTGATAACTGATAAATATGGTGAGAAAACAACCACAAAACGTGGTCTTAATCAACTATGAATCAGATCGATGGGGAAAAACAAATTCAAAGTAAGTGAAATTAATTTTTTTTTTTTAACAAAGAATCCACTTTTTGTCAAACAATCGATTTAATTTATTTACATCAAATAAAATAAGATTAGATAAAGATGTACCTTCTACTCCTCATGCACGATTTGCTCCTAAATGATGATCGCATGACTCAAATATATCAATGCTGTATAACCAAAGCAGAAAATCGATCATGCATAAAATATAACACATTGTTAACTCGACAGTGCATAGAATACAATACCCTGAGCAGTGTTAAACTATATACGGTACTTCAATTTTAATAAGATTAATATTTTAAAAATCGTTATGAAAAATCCGGAAGTTTAGTGTTGCGAACAGCACCGTTATCCACTGTCATAAGATGACATTGAGTCACAGTTTAGATTCGGTCTCCAATGCTTCCAGGTATCTATATAAATTCTAATTTAAACATATCTACTGTTTCTGCTGCCCCTACCTTTCCAGGGAGACCATTCCATGCATTAACTACTCTCTGAGTGAAATTCCCCTGCCTTACTACCGTCTTAACTCTCCTCTTTTATACTCTCCAGTTATGGCCCCTGTCTATTGTGCTGAATAATTATTCTGCACTTGTTTATTGTACCCTTCATCATTGTAAACATCTCTATCATATCACCTCGTAACCACCTCCTTTCTAGTGTATAAAGGCCTGTCTCTTTCAGCCACTCCTGATAGTTGAGTCGAACTCGGCCCGGAATCAATCTAGTCGCCCTGCGCTGAACCCTCTCTATGGCAACTATGTCCTTCCTCAATTGTGGTGACCAAAACTGCACACAATATTCGAGATGTGGCCCTCACTAAATTCCTGTACAATGTTAATACCACCTCTTTTGATTTATAAATGATCCTCCTCCGAATACAACCTAAAACCCTATTTTCTTTGCCTGGAGCTGTCTGGCACTGTGCTGCCTGCTAACTTCCAATATCTATTACCACCCCCAGATCCTTCTCCTGTGTGACACGCTCCAAAATTACACCTCACATCCTGTAATCTCTATTCACAGGATTGATCTCTATCCTCTGCTATCCACCTTACCTCCAAGCTTTGTGTCATTTGCAAATTTGGAAAGCTTCCTCTTCACCCCATTATCCAAATCGTTGATGTAAATTATCAAGGAGATTTGTGTTCTGCAGTGTTCAAGTATATAATTCAATTTAAATAAAGGTTTATAGAGGTTTAAAGCAAATAAACAAATTAATTCTGGGTTTTACCGCCATTTTACCCAGTGTATATTGTTACAGGCCGGGGGGTCGGCCGCCAACCGACCGCTCTGAATGGAGCCGCAAGTCGAGTGGGCCCGACCGATCGCCCGGAATATAGATCGCCACCCGGATAACTCCGAGCGACGGGTCTTGTAAAGAACCGAAATACGCCAATCGGCAGATCACGTGGGGTAGGGTCGATTGCCAATCTTCAATGAACCTAAATACCCACGTGATCCAACTACCGGGGTATTCCACCCTCGACGGAACTCGTACGGAACAAACCGCCGAGGCGAGCTTGTCCGTGCGTGATTCTGAGCGGCGTAATCGCCGAGAACCGTCGGTCCAAATGTCCCCCTATTACGGCAAACCAACGGCTTTCTAACTCCCAACACACAAAATGTTCAGTCAATGAGGGAATGGACGCAACGAGCAGGTTTACATTCACACAAGGACATTTATTATAATAAAACACGTATGCAAATAAATAAGGCAAAACACGTATGCAATTATACAAGCAACAAAAGCACGAACAAAAGAACTACAACCGTCTACTTATTATGTACAGTCATTTACACTTAACAGCAGTTCCTACTTATTAGACAGGCCCACGGACACACGTACGCACACACACACACACACACACACACACACACACACACACACGAAACGGTGGCTGAGGCCTTTAATCACGAGCTCCAGCTCGGAGGACAGGTGAGCTGAAACTCAGAGCTTGACTCGAACCTTCCACTCGTGTGGTCTCAACTTGTCCGGACCCGGGCTCCAGCGAGAGCGAGCTGGATCCAATCGCCGTGAGCCGCGTTCCGTGCGGAGCTCCCGCGAATCCTCCCACGCTTCTCAACACGTCCCGGTGAGATGAGGCGCCGATCCTTCCTGTCGATGCGTCGCTTCCCCGGGAACCAACTCCAAGAAGAGGCCGACGCGTCTCACCAAGCCGGGAAACAAAAATGGAGACGAACAAGCTCCACGAACCAAGAAGAAGAGGAAGAAGCCTCCACTCGCAGCTCGAGCCGAACAACCGGCTCAAGTTCCTTCAAAACAAAGCAGCAGCCGAAGCTCACTGAGCCAGCCGAAGCAAAAGCTTCCGGAAGGCCTCAAGCCAAGCAAGCTAAGCAGGACCGATGGCTGAACGACTGCTCTCTCCGAAGCAAAAGTTACTCCTCCCACGGGACTCAGCACACGAACTCTGCCCATGGGACTCAGAACGGGACTCCACGAACTCAGCCCACGAACTCACCTACCACGGACCCACGAACTCAGCCCACGAACTCAGCCCTACCACGGGACTCCACGAACTCAGCCCACGAACTCAGCCTACCACGGGACTCCCACACGAAAAAGAAAGGGTCTCCTCTTTATCCTTTGCACCCCCTCCCGCACCCGCGTGACTCATGCCTCGTGATCCACCCGCTCAACCACGGGTGGGAGGGAGTTGTTGACGTCACCGGCAGGATTCTTCTTCCTCTCGCAGAAGAGGGGGAGGGACGTCTCCATTGTTCGCTCCCTAACTATTAAATCGATCCGCAGCGCATCTATCGATTTCAAAACATTTAAACAATGGAAGGTGAGCTATCTAGGGAACATGCACTTATCGACATAGCTGACTAAGGAACCTGTATGTTGTGTGCGATTGAATTCCAAATTCGTACACTACCCCTCCCTTTTTACAGACTCGTCCCGAGTCGTCAAATTTTCGTGTGACCAGCATGTGTAAGTTTTTCTCCTAGTACGTTCTACCTTCGGATCCCTGAGTGCGACATTTCTTTATACGTGTCCCAAAAATAAATAACCTAATGCGCTGCGTAACTACACTAAACCAAACTCTCACAGACTCATTCGGCCAACTTAACTAAAATTGCCGGCGCTAAAACAAACATGAAGGTGGGGTTCCACGTATTTACAATCTTAACTTATCTATTACATCACACTAACCATGGCCCATAACTTGTGATCTGTGAAAGGGGAAAGGCAAAAGTCATAGCAAAGTCTTTGGTGCAGGGGAATGGATGGAGA
>CM068957.1:135103716-135121058 GCA_035128595.1 Eptatretus atami
TGGAGCTCACTGTGCTCTTGGAAAATTTCAACACTCTAAAAATTATTTTATACCCTTCCCCAGATCTATGCTTCCTCACAATTCTATCTCCGAGTTCTACGGACACTTCCTTGGACTTCATGGTAGAGTTTCTCCTCTGACGTGCACTGTCAACTGTGAAAACTTATCTAGAAAGGTGTTTCTTTCTAAATCATGTCCAATCAATTGAATTGGCCACAGGTGGACTCCAATCAAGTAGTGGAGAAATCTCAAGGCTTATCAAATGAAATTGGATGCACCTGAGCTTAATTTGGAGTGTCATAGCAAGGAAGTTGAATACTTATTTACACAAGACATTACAGATTTTCATGTTTAATTAATTTGTAAAAAATTCTGAAAACATGTTATATATATATATATATATATATATATATATATATATATATATATATATATACTGGGCGTAGTGGCGTGCGCCTGTAATCCGGCTACTCGGAGGCTTGGGTTGGAGGATCGCTTGAGGACGGGTGCTCTGCGCTGGGCCGCGCTATGAGAGGGTGTAGGGCAGCCCGGAATCATGGCGAAACCCAATCCTTATCCCTGTGTCGTAAGAGGTGACCAGGGTTGCGTCAGGAAGGGCATCCGGCGTAAAACCTGTGCCAAATCAGTAATGCGGATCATAACAGATGATCCGCTGTGGCGACCCCTAACGGGAGCAGCCGAAAGAAGAAGAAAATATATATATATATATATGATCCGATCTTCACCAAAATCAGTATCATTATTATCATTGTCTGAAGGCAAAATCAAATAAATTTAGTCCTCGTCACACAAACAACCTAGCCAACAAATTATTATTATTATTTTTGTATACAATGTCGAGGCTCATATGAGGGATAACACACTGAACGTACAACAAGGGAAGCAGGAGATAAGAGGGGTGGGAGAGAGAAGGACAAAACAGTGAGGAACAGAGACATAAGGAGATCTGTGGAAGGGAGAGGGATGCGGCAGGGTACACAGGATAAACAAGATGGACACTTCAGCGACTTTCAGGTCCTTACACGACAGGGACTTTCAGGAAGGAAAGCAGGGAGTATGAAGGAGGTGGGTGGATTAACGGGGGTAGAAAAGATCGAGGTTTTGGATGGGGGAAGACAAGAGGTGGTGGTGAACAGCTGTTTTGGAAGACCTGGAGGGAAGAGTGGGATTGGAGAGAGTGTGAGAGTTTGTTCCAAAGGTGGGAAAAAGAGGAATGAAAGAGTGAAGGTGAGCAGTGATTCTTGATTTTGGTAGTTTTACCAGAAGGGGGTTGCCTGGCGGACTTTGAACACCCTGCGGAAATGTGGGGGTGGGGCAGAACAAGGGGGGGGGGGTGGGGTGATGCTGGAGAGGAGATGGTAGAAGATAGAAAGGCCACCAACCTGCCTGCATTGAGAGAGTGAGAGACCCAAAGACTCAGCCTCATCACAGGAGATGCCAATTATCCTAACTGCCTTGGTTTCCACAGCGTGTAGCCGAGAAAGGTGAGAGGCAGGAGCACCAGCCCGGAGGGGAGAGCAGGACTCCATCAGGCTGCAGATGAAAGCTTTGTATGTGATCATTATCTCAGGTATGCCAAGGAAGGACTATGCACAATGGAGGATTCCCAGTCGGTGACTGGCTTTGGAGGCCAGGTTTGAAATGTGGCTTTCCCAGGAAAGATCATGGCAGATAGTGAGACACAGAAGCTTGAATGAAAGGACTTCTTCAAGAGGATTGTTGAGAAACGAGATGTAATGGGGGGATTTTCCAGATGGTCCTTTCAGAGAGACATTGAGTGCGAGATTTGGCAGGATTGAAAGGCATGTTCCAAGTGGTGGACCAGCTTGTGGTTTTGTCCAGATCTGCCGAAAGTGAAGAGGCTGCTGCTTGCTGATCTGCGGGATGACAGATGGTACGGCAGAGGGTGGAGTCATCAGCAAAGAGGAAAGAAGATTTTCTCGAGACTCGGAGAGATCATTGATGAAAACCAGAAAAAGAACAGGGTCCAGACGCTGCCTTGAGGAACTCCAGCCTGGACAGGAAGTGGGGATGAGAGAACTCCATTGTGGGCCACACATTGGCTGCAACAGGAGATGAAGTCTGTGAGGCATGAGTGGATATGGCCTTGGATACAATAGGAAGAGAGTTTTGTGAACAGCGCAGGGTGTCGGAAAGTATCGAAAGCACGCTATATGTCTCGGGATATGGCTCTGATTTCATGGCTGGCATTGAGGACCTCCATCCATTGTTGGGAGAGCAGAAGCAGCATATCCAGGGTAGAGTGACCTGGTCTGAATCCAAATTGATGATCTGAAATCAAGCCATTGGAGAAGAGGAAGGATTTAATGTCTGAAGTGATGATGATTTCACGTCTGACATTTCGTCCAAATCTGCCCACACTTTTTGAGAAATCCTGCTCAGACAAACAGACAGACAGACAAGGGGTTAAAACATAACGTCCATCACCCTTTGGTGACGGAGGTAATAATGAGCATCCAAATGAGGGGGTCACACAATTACATAATCTAATGGCACACACTCTGACATTAGTCCATTTGTAGCAAAGCAGAATTCCAATAATTGTGAATATCCCACCTTACTATGTCTTTCACCATGCAACTATTTCCTCTATCCAAAACCACAATGAGGCTGACTGAGCGAAGTCATGATAAAAATTTAGTTCACATCAATTAAGTTTTTTTTTCATTGGGACTCGACCATTCAATTTAATGAAGCTGTGTGTTAGGGTTATGGTTAGTTTTAGCTCGGCCTATCGCTTTACCATCACAGACAGGTCGGTGGTCTCTCTGTTTTCTCACGCCTCATTTCTGGTTTTGCACCCTCGGCCATCTCCGTGTTTTGTGTCCCTCTAAAGTGTCCCCCCTCCTCACCTCCACGAGAGGATTCACATCAGTTCCCATTGGCCCTATAATGTCTCCACTCACTGCATTTTCCTCATTCATTGTGAAAATTAACTATACACATGTTTATGTTTCTGTATGTACCCTGCATTCTCAGTGTTCACCACAGCATATGCTGTGCACAAATATGGTTGCATTTCACATTATATCCTCATATAGTGAGGTTGAGCATACACCCTTTTCATCTTCATCGGTGACATCCTGCCAAGTGGTGAGACAGAGGCAATAAGCTTGCCGAATGCTTGTTGGATATAATTTTCCAAAAAGATTCATCACACCAAATGCAGAGTGAATTATGAGGTGCAACACATAATATGCTAATCATTATGAAAGTAAATTGTTTGAAACCAAAACCCTCAACCCCCTCCATAAACCCTATTCATTGCCCCTTCACTCCTCTCTACTTACCACCTAATATGGTATCTTTTTGTGAGTTGTAAAAAATGACAAGCACAAAGTGATTCACATGACATTGGTGAATGCCCTGTGACAAATACAGGACAAGAAGCAGGAGTGGGAGGGGAGGGCCGAAGAGGGGAGGATTGTCAAAGGCCAACAAATAATACAGTACAAATCGGTAAGATTAATTATTTTAAATGATGGTTAAGCTTTCCTATCCCATATCATTACTAGAGAGTTCATCGAACACTTTACCCCACACATTCTTGAGAAACAAAGACATGGGCGGAGTCTACGAGAGGCAAATTTGATTGGTCAAGATGATGTAAAATGCCGGGATATTTTGTCGAAGTACTGCTTGATGGAAGAGATTTGAAAGTGCCAAAAAGGCGATTTGTGTTCTGCAGTATTTAATATATAGTTCAATTGATATAAAATAAAGATTTTAAAGGTCGTATAATTTTTTTTTGGAAGTTTACCGCAGTTGATGCAGCATCTTTTACACCACCTTATTGAACAGGTTACATGAGTTCTTCATGTCTGTTGTTTGTGTCCTTTATGACGTCCTTTAAAACAGTAAGTTTCCTGTTTGTAATGATTTTAAATGTTGTTTGACAGCCACATAGATAGACAGAGACAGAGTAAAAAAAATACCTAACTCCACTCGGCGCATGTACGATCGGGACTTATTCAGAGACAAACTACTGCTAAACATGTGTGGGGGTAATGAACTGTATGAGCGATTTTCATATTATACATTGTGTTCCAAAAAGACCCGGACAACTTTGGTTATTAATGTATTTATAACAACAAATGATACAATGATACCCTTTTGTTTATATGATACAGAAACTCATACCGTTTTGTGTGCACAATCAGTACACTTCCATGTGAGCTCCGTTTGTCGTGCACAGGACATCAAGGAGGTACATGAGTTATTGCCATGTTCGGATCAGCATGTTTGCGTCCACCAGTGCACATGTAGCTGCGATCCAAGAACGAAGATCCTGCAGGTTTGCCACCTTGGTGTTGTAGACATCTTTGACAAACCACCACAGATAAAAAAAACATCAAGGGGGGGGGGGGGGGGGTTATGTCTGGTGATCGTGGGGCCAGGCGGTCCATCTTGGCCATTCCAGTAACCTGGAAAATTTTCATTCAGGATGGCTCGAACGACTAAGGCCCAATGGAGGGGGAGCGCCGGCCTGTTGGAAAATTATATCGGGTTGCAGGTCTTCAATCTGTGGGAAGGTGAATCCTTCCAACATGTTCATGTAAATTGTTGAGGTCACAGAATCCTCCGCAAAAAAAAAAACAAAGATCCACCAAGCCGTCATGGAGAAGGCCATTGTGGTGTGGCCTTCTCCATGATCGCTTGGTGGGTCCCAATCAAGCCACACTAAACCACACAAAACTTTATGAGTTTCTGTATCATATTCAACAAAGGGCATCATATCATTTGTGGTACTAAATATATTAACAACCAAAGTTGTCCAGGTCTTTTTGGAACACCCTGTAATAAGTACAGACATTTACATTGCCAGAATCAGTTTAAAGGTCATGGTTTTAATCTCGACTTCACCTTGATCGTACACCTCGTTTGCATTACTCCAACAACTAAAAATTGATCGGAAAGGAACATGAGGCATGAGGAAAGGAATATTTGTAATTTTAAAATGCCTCACATGTGGTCTTCATAACATTTGAGATTCAAAGGGAAAGTTTTGCTTTCAAAACCCATTCAAATTCTCCACTGTAGCATCATGAATAAGAATTCTGATAACTTGCATTACAAACCAGTGGCTGTGCTGGCATTTCCTGGCTCAACCATCCTTCGAGAATACGACCCTAATGCATCTCACATAGGTTGTAAAGAACACATAGATATCCATCCATCCATTAGGACCACACTCTGTGCAGAGTGTTGGTGCCGCTTAAACAGTCTCCATGGCTATTGGGCACAATCCTGGACGGGTCGCCACTACGACACAGGATACCAGCAAGCTGGTACTCATTTTGCTGACCTTGGAACGATGACAGGCAGAGCCAACCCCGCCTTCTATTAATTCAACAGCCGAGTGGGATTTGAACTCAGGATCCTGGGATCCCAAGCCCACCACCCTAACGATTAAGCCATCACCCGGCATACATAGATGTGATCATATTTATATACACTTGGAAATCACATATGTTTTCCCTCACGTCTTATTCCACTGTGACCTTTGATATGCATTTACAAGCGGAAGTGGGTATCTCTCCATGTTAGACTACCTGCAGTTTGGGTGCTCTAGGTGTAATTGAAGAGTTCGCAGAAGATATAATCAAAGGTTTCGTTGAACAACTTAAAAGTTCTTCAGCCACTTAATAAAGATGGAAGCCACTCTGCCCTGCCAATCAGCACACATTAAGTTTGTCCAACCAAAATGAATCCTTAACTCCAGCATAAATATACTAATTTCTGTGAGAAGCACAAATAATGGAAGAAGTAAAACAGCTGCACAGTAAAAAAAAAAGTAATAATAATAATAATAATAATAATAATAAAAAAGAGTATGATGCTCAGTGACCAAAAACACAACATTCCCAACCCCCCCTCCCCACCCCCCCCCCCCCACCTCAATCAAACCTGAATGCTCACTCACAGTTTACGAGGCTCAGTAAAGTCCTCGCTCCCACATAACCACACATCATCACGTAAAATGTTTTAATCAATCCTTACAGGTTAACCTTGTTGGTCATCAAACACCACGACCTCCTCCATCTTCTACCTCAATCAATTTTTAATACCCTCCACTCCCCCCTGGTAGTTTCATTTACTGGACACCATGAACATAGTTGTCCCATCTGTAAACTTCATCCTTCATGGACAATGTGGACTAAATGCTCCATTATTTCGTTCATTGGAAGACAGAGGTGTCCCCCCACCCACAATCACCCATCTCATTTTTCCTAAAAGTTGGCCTGAAGTATGCCAGTATTAAACTAGAATGGCACTTGGTAGAGCACGTACCTCCACCAGGTTGAAGAGTTTACATGTTGTATCCCACTGACAGGACAGCTCTGAATCTGGACGTCCAAAATCTAATCAGCTTGTTCTTGTCACCGAATGAACTCGTCCACCAAGTTTCATCCGAATCCGTCTACAACCTTTTGAAATATCATGCTATATATCGTTTTTGGCCCTATCTCTCAATGGTTCTGTTCTGTTCTTGCGAACAGCAGCTTGGCTGCCGGGCAGCTATCATTTCTTGGAAGCGTGGCTGTGCCGCTGATGCTGTGCCCCTCTATCGGAATACTGGTACTCATTTCATTGACCTCGGAAGGATGATAGGCTGAGTCAACCCCACCTGGTAATAATTCAACAGCCGAGTGGGATTTGATGATCGTTCTGAATTCAGAGCCAAAGTACTGTTAAACTACAGGTTCGTTTTACGATTCATGTTCAACATGAAACATTCAATTGAAATCAAGTCGTTCCTCGATTATGAACTGACACTTGTAGACAGAAGGACAGACATACAGAAGTGAACCAATTGCTTAACCCCACATCTTGCTTTGTTTGCGTGGGATAAAAATTACCCCCATCCAATGAGCGAGGGCCAGATGTTGGAGTAATGTCAGATGAGTTGAGAGTTAAGGTTGGTAAGATACAAGAGGAAAGGGAGAGAAGGGATGGAAAAGAGCATGCGTGGAATATGTTGTTTGAACACACCAAAATCAAAAGCCCCAATTCTGAGCAACATTTTATTAAACAGGAAGCTAATCATAGGGCATCTAAAGCATATATCACCATGATGCAAATGTACATATATATATATATACTTTATATATATATATATATTATATATATATAAATAAAAGCAATGAAGGAGGTGAGGGAGGGAAGGGAATGGAGGTGAGGGAGATAAAAACGCTCCTACAAGAGAGGTTTTACTTTTTGAACACGTGAAGTTTGGTATACAAATGGTTTGAAAAGGTCACTCACCCTCCACATATTCTTTGTTGTTTATTATCCACTCCATCCATACATTTCACAACAGAAGGTAAAGTGTTGACAACACTGACTGATAACAACAAGATGTACACACTGGCTGCAATTACCTCACCCTCAGGGAAGGCTTCAAGGCTTCTTAATGTTCTTAAAGGCTTCTAGAACAAAAGCTAGTGGTTCAAAGGCTCCAAGTTGTGCCTTTTCTTCATCCATTAAGGGATAGAAGGCAAAATAAATACTGTGCAACTCATTGTAAACAAGAACACAAGATGAAAAAAATATAAATAAGAGAACATTTAAAAGAAAAACAAATCTATCATCATATTCAAAGTTCTCTAGGAGATCTTGTGTGATATTCAAAAACAGGAATTACCAACAATCTTTAATAATAACAATAACATCATCAATACAATAGTTTCCCACTTGTTGGCAGATCCATTAAGGTGATGTCAATGTTTTCATCACTCGAACCAACCAGCAAACAGGCCAGTAAGGAAGTAATAGCATGTTGCCTGTTTTGAACCCAAAAAGGTGGGAAATAACCTGATTAGCCTTAACTGAGTGACAGAACAAAATAACATCTGCATATACACTCTCAAATCCTGCTTTACTGCTCTCACTTCTCTATATTCTCTTTAGCTTGTTCTTCACCTTCATCCACCTCACCACCTCCCCTCCCCGATAACAAATTGGAGGACAGCAAACATATTAGCTTCTCTTCTCGAATGATCCAATTTCCAATCACGGGTTTAGATTCAATCACAGTCACTCGCCCTTGGATATGCTTCTCCTTATCTCTACAATGGCGTTCCTGAATCATAAGATGTCAGGGTTGTTCCTCTGTACATAACGCAAGGCTTTGACAATGTCTGGCACTCCACTCTGTTCACCAATCTTTCTGCCTGCAGAATCCATGGCTACTTTAGTTCCTTGATCACAGACTTCCTTCATACACGCAATTGGAATGTTGCTTTTAACCATGTCCTTTTATTTGCCCTAGAAACGACCTGATATTTCCACTTGCAAGATAATGTCATGTGATGCTGCATTGTAATGCATCCAAATGACAGGCTGGCAGCTTCTATATCCCTTTCAGCAGATCTTGAATGGATCAGATGCCAGGCTGACAGATAGAGCATGGTAATAAATGCAGAGAAGTCTCACAATGTATCTCGAGAACAATTGTCTAAGCAAACACATTTATCAACTTCTTTGATCAGCCACTCAAAGATGAAGTTCCTTGAACCTCTGGGTCACAACTTTTCCTGGGAAGATCACAAATCAAAGCGTGCCTCTTCGGCCAGCCACAGACTAGGCTATAAAGTAGCAACTATTGTCGTGCCAAATCCCTCTTCAACAAATCTGAACTTCTTATTGCCTACAAGGTCTTTATGGGTATTACTCTGAGATGCTGTGACATCCAAAGATATCAACATTCACTGACATCTCCCACAAAAACAAGCAAAGACACAGGGATTTGTTTCTCTCTCATTACAGGCAGGTTTGTGGCCTGCTGTTTTCTACTGGCCCTCTAATGGTCTCGCTCTCCCTGTTCTTTCAGCCCTCTACCATTCTACAGCCCAACCAGGACACTCTTTCTGCCAGTATCCCTCTCCTTGTTAACTTTTTTTTTTAATCCAGGCTTATTGTTCATCTCCACTCCTTTGTTCTTCTTTTCTCCCACCCAGCTGGATTAGTACAATCCCACCTCCAGGCAATGATGGCAGTATGCAATCATGTCATGTCATCTTCCATCACTACCCCCAATTAACCCTCTTCATAGCCATCAATCTCAACTGCACATTATCATCTTTCATTAATTCTCTCTCCTCTCCTTTTTCCCGTTCAGCAATGCACCTGCTTGTGTCTGGTTATTTCACAACCACCCTGATATCATGTTACCTTTCTATCATCCATTACCTTGCACACCTGCCACTAACAAGATCATTCAGAGCACATCCATCAGCATTACACAGTGCTACCAATGATTGCATACTGCGGTGAAACGAACGAGGATAATGGCCCAACACTAATCTGCCATTACTCTGATGTCACTGTGGTTGGTCCTTAATTAACAACCAGGAGGTCAGATCTACTGAATAGCAACTAGCACAAAAAGACATTTAGCATTGACAGCAAATAAAAAGTTATATCAGATTCCAAAATGAGCTAGAAATCAAATACAGCAGACATAAAAAGCAAGGAAACATCAGTGACAATGACAATCAAAAACAATATGTCTCTACCTTTCAACTATGGACTGTATCAATGGTCAAAATTGGAATTCACAGAAGATTCCAAGAACAGCTTCTTCACATGACCTACACAAACACAAGTGCAAAGGAATTTTAGATTTCATACGATGAAACTATAATACAACATGGAAACATGCACAATTGCCAGCACATCACAGTATATATATATATATATATATATATATATATATATATATATATATATATATATATATATATATATATATATATATATATATATATATATATATATATATATATATATATATATATATATATATATATATATATATATATATATATATATATATATATATATATATATCAGAGTTCTATCAGAAAGCATCCATTCTGGGTGGTGAACACCATATATACGATAATCTGAATGTTGTTGAACAAACAAACAAATAAATAATTAATAGTAATAAGGATTCTTAAGAGAATGTCATGCAGATCGTCACAGCTCTCGGAGCTTCTGACGTGCCATTTCTGGCATTCATAATTCATGAGTGGTAACAGAACCTCTGAGCCATGTCCATATTCACCACCAGGTCCGTGTTAATGTCGCCGACGAAGTCAGGATTGCCGTTGCTTGAACCGGTCTGTTAAATCCGGGAACATATACAAGGTTCTATTGTGTCATCAAGTTCTTTAGTGCAAACAATCAATATTCTTCTTCTTTGTAATGACCATATGAATGGAAGGGACAATTATCATTGCTGCGTTTGTACCATTCTCTGCAATCTCATCAAAACGAAACGATGTTGTTTTCTTTCGAATCGCATAACAGAACATTATTGATGTTAAGTTTTTGGTTCTCCTCGGAAATATGTTGTCATTGATATATAGTAGAAGCATTTATTACATATCGAGGGTAGGGCAGGTACTCTTGAGTAATTTAGAAGTAACAATACAATAGTGAAAAATTCTAAATTAACAGTTCATTGTACAGCTGCGAGTGTTAAATAGAACTTAGCCAGTGAAATGAAACCATGCTTTGTGAATTCTAGTGTGACGTGGGTGTTTCCTTTACTCAAACAAACTTCACTTCAGGTTGGCCGGTTCAGGGTTCCCATCTCAACCGATGGCTCATGATACATGGGAACCTAGGCTCCAATCACCTGTTTGTAATATATTTGTTTATTATCGACCAATGTCCCTGCAATTCACATCAAAGTACACTAATGTCTTTGTTCTACATGCGATTGATGTACTAGATAAACTACAAGCCTTAGATATCACATACAAAAACCAGACACTCGGTCGTCTCTACAGCTTTCCATGACAGATCTTTGTGTTCAAGGCTTAGGTAATTAATTAACTCACAAAAGAGCAAGTGCTTATAACCAGGAAACAATCATCTACCTGGAAGCTGAGTGATGTATCTGCATTCCAGGAAAGGATCAATACTCGATCTACATGGACAAAACTTATATACAGCTGAAGACTGCATCTGATGCAAGACGAAACACTTCATTTGATTCGTTCTTGAGAGATTGATTGTGTGTAAACTGTGAATACATCTTATCAACAAGAAAAAAAATTGTACGTATGTGTGTGTGTGCGTGCGTGCATGGTTTGTCTTTCTCACAATCACTTTTCATTAACAATATGTGAAACAATCTCGTAACCATTGTGGATCAAGATTAGACACCAGAGTAAGTTGGCGTCGGTGTGAGGGTTTTGAAGTCGATGAAAATAAATGATGTGGAACAAAATGCAAAAATGTCGTTTAAAGGAGATACAGTGATTAAAATAAAAACCGTTTTTGGCAGACAAAGCACAAAATGTCAGAAGATGAAGGAAAATGAAAATAAAGGTGAGTTGGTAATACTCAAATGTCCCCTTGTATTATTGCCATCCCCCCCCCCCCCCCCCCCAGTCCCAACCCTGAATGGAGTGCTTTCTTTTGTGCTGATAACATCATATTTATTGCTCAACTGAAGTTGATGAGCACGAATATAAATTTGCTTGTCAGTGCCCTGCTTTCCCAGAACGAACTCGCCGCACAGCGACACGAAGTGCTGGGAGTGCAAGCAAACAGCAGCCACGCAGCACTGTCGCCATGTTGTAAAGGGGCTCAGGCTCCACGGGCGCTCTCTGTCGACAGATGAGCCATGCAACGGTAGGTAGTGCCGGCACCGCAAGAGCGAGCCAATCGAGAAGAGCATAACGGCTCCAGAAGGTCTCCGGTTCGATTTGCTGTGCTTCCCGGTACTCTACTGTGGCAGCTAAAGCCTTGGCTACAGTGGTGGGACCTACTCGATTGGCCACAGCAGGACTGAGACCAATGCAAGGACAAAGTGAGCTGCGACTGGCAGAAGCAGCCGCACGGGCATATTGCTCGGAGAGCAGCAACAATGTGCAGGGGTCAGATGGTGACAGGTCAAGAAGCTTCCGAGGGCGTGGACGTTGAGCTGGAGGCGAAGTATCACCATCAGCGTCTCCACGGCTGCTCGCACCTTGGTCTGACTCTTCCATAACAGGCTGCTCTGCTTCAATGCAGCTCCCTGACACTCGAAGCACTTCGCATGTCACAACATCAGCTTGGACACCTACATGCTTGCAGCCACAGCTACCCCTAACAAAGAAAGCAAAGGGAAATAAAATATTTTCAGCAATAAAAAGTAACTGAAAATCTAAGGGGACAAAGAAAACATCACAATCAGCACATAATAAAATCTAAAAGCCAAGTTATCCTCATTGCAATTTTTTTTTGTAATTCACATAAACAAGGTCTGTGATTTTAACAATGCACTATTCTCAACAGGTGAAAGCACACACACACACACACACACACACACACACACACACACACACACACACACACACACACACAAACACACCAAACTTGGAGTGAAAAAGAATTGTCCAGGTTAGGAAACAAAATGTAGTTCAATGGCTTTAACACACACTCCAGAAGACAAATCAAAGCTCAGGACATAATTTTGGTATGGTCTACTTGTATGCAGAGATCAGATGCAAAAACAAATGAAAACGTGAGATATCTGCCATAAGTCACGGCTACTGATCAAGTAATTACTTTATCAACCAGAAGGGCACTCGGTGGAGCGCATACCTTCGCCACACAATATCTGATCCACTAGAACATATTGAGCCCAATACATTTTTGAAATATCATACAATACACATACAGTATATTGTTTTTGGCCCCATCTCCCAATGGTGAAGAATCACTTTTATAATTAAAAACTTCTCGTATCCGGATCTGGATTTGGATCTTCACCAAAATATATTCAATTCGTCCTTGTCACACACCCAATCTGCCCACCAAATTTCATGCAAATCCGTCAACAACTTTTTGAGATATCCGGCACACAAACAGACAAACAATGACAGACAGACGTGAAAACATAACCTCCTTCCACCTTTGGTGGTAGAGGTAATAACATGGAACTTGTGGATAAATGCACCAACAGTATTTTATATGTAATGGATGCTTCAATAAAGTACATGTGTGGCAGGCACCCTCTATTGGTCATAACCCTTGCAGCAAACACTGGTGCGGCACAAAGGTTCACGATCACCATTGCAGTGAATACGTACTACTTGGAATTTAAGATCACAATGCAAGCTTGCCAGCTTAATTAGAGTGGAATCTACACTGTATGAAGAGTAGCTCCCAGTTATTTTATGACTGCATTCTGGCCCATTTCTGGTTAGGATGCGTGTTTGTTTGACCGTGTGCTTCAACCTTCAGACTAAAGTACATGCATGCGCTAGTTGGACAAAGCTTTGTTGGACTGTGTGCTTTTGCCATGGGGGCAAGGTGCCCATCCTTTGCTTTGCGATACTTATTGATTTTTGTACATTTTTTTTCTAAAATAAAAAGGTGCTGTCATAAGATGAAGGACAGAGAGCCAAAAATGCATCGAGGAATCAATTCCATTCTCAGATAGGCTGGCATTGGTTTTAAAAAAGGTCATATGACTGATACTGCAGGTAGCAGTGAGCAGCTAACACACTGCTTGTTTACACTGAGTTCGGAGGAAATTTGGTGGGCAGATTGGGTGTGTGGCAAGGACAAATTGATTATATTTTGGTGAAGATCCAAATCTATATCCAGATACGAGAACTTTAAAATTTTTAAAGTGTGTCCTTCACAGACTGCAACTACAATCTTGAAGTAAGTATCTTAACATATACAAATATACACACCCTTTCTCCTCTCTTCTCTCTCTTCTCTTCTCTCTAACCCCTCCATCCTCTGTCTACTCCCTCCCTCCTCTCTCTCTCTCTACTCCCTCCCCCTCCTCTCTCTCTACCCCTCCATCCTCTCTCTACCCCTTCCTCCTCTCTCTACCCCTCCCTCCTCTCTCTACCCTCCCTCCTCTCCTCTACCCCTCCCTCCTCTCTCTACCACCTCCCTCCTCTCTCTACCACCTCCCTCCTCTCTCTACCCCCTCGCTCACCCTCTCTCCCTCCCCTATCTCCTCCTCTCACTCTTTCTCCCCCCCCCCACCACACTTAATATTTCCGGTAGCGAAGCAACAGGTTGAATTTGCTAGAATATAATACATTGTGCTAGATAGCTCGGATAATTCCAATTGCACCCCTCCCCACCCTCAAAGGAAGAAAATGCCAAGATTGGGGGAAAAGTGTGTTTTTTTTAACCAAAACTTGATGGAATCAAATGAAACTTGCACACGTACAACTTTCAGGTGCCCTCGTTAATCCCTGAAAGTTAGGGTTAGGTCAAATACTCTCAGAGGAGTAATGATACATACTCGTACATACACACATATGCCATCGTCTATTATGCATAGATATTTACAATTCTTTTCTTAAATATCAGCGCAGCGTGTTGCAAACTTTTCACAAAAATGCTGCGTTACACAATCCATTTTTTAAATGAAACATTTTTCATTCATATTGGTAGAAATATATCACCGAATCCTGCATACGAAATTGCGAGCATAATTGTGTTTTTCCCTACCTGCTACGAGCAAGTTCCTTGGAAGTGTCACCCTTGCCATCCCACAGCAGCTGCTCCTCATCAACCCGCTGTCCCACTTTAGCTGGAAAATCAAATTTATTCTCTACAACAGCACGTTGAGAAAGCAATGAACAGACTGTTGAGGATGCATTGATTGTTCCACTGTTCGGTCGTTCTGTGTTTGGATCAGAACGATCATCGCTAAAAAAGCCCAAACTTGGGGATCGATCATCTGATACTGTGAAAGCAAGTGCATCACCATTATATTCTTCAGTATTGCCACGCCAGCTGCCGTACTCTGCAATCTCTATATCATTCAGCAACACCTCGAGTTTGCGGTTCTGCTCGGTGATATCAGCAAAGCAGCGCCAGATTCCCTGATCTTTCTCCTGTAGACAACCTTGAACAGTTTCGAGGGCATCATGAAGTCTCTGAATCTCACGCCGTGCCTGCTGCAATGCTAGCTGTGCCTCAACTCGGTGACATTCTTCCTCCACCCAGTCCTCCCTCATCCGTTCCATCTGTTGCTTCAATGACATCACCTCACGTTCGCTAAAAGTACAATAATGAAAACAGGATGACAGAAAATCTCATGAATCTCATGATATCAAATACTTTAATTTCTCAAACTCATGATCCACAAATTCAGTGAAAGCTGCAAGACAGTTATCAACTATAAACAGTAGTAGTTACTATGCAAATAATGATAACATTGTCTCAAAACAGGGTTTTTCTAGTTAATCCATATTTATACTCTTCAAGCACATTCCTCTTACAAATCACAAATGTGCAAGACCGACGTTACACAGTTCGAGCAACAAAAAATGAAATGGATAAAGGCTCAAGAAGGCTGAAGGTTTCAAATAAATGGTGCCTTTTGTGAAGCTTTACAAAAATCATCATGTATGAGTACATTCAGGTCTTCAACACTTTCCTAGAGGTTTAAGCAACACAGGTGTGACTATGTTCTACTGCGCCAGTTTATGGAGAAGCCTCATCCTCAAACTATGACGAACTCTTCACAAAAATTTTGTTGATCACTCTAAGCACCACCGATGTTAAACTGCCCAGTAAACAGAACCATAAGTCAGAACACCATCTTAATGTGGTCTATTCCAGTCTTGTGTTGTCCTAGTGCCCTACCCTTCTGGGAGGGTATTTAAGACCTGATCACACATGAAGTAGGAAGTCCTGAGAAAGGCCATGAAGGCAGCTGAAACTTTGGAATTTGAACTGTTATTTATTATTTTTCCTTTCACCAAAAGAATATGGAGTAGGTTTTATATTCACATTTCCCACACTGATCATTTTATTTTTGGTTGATGTCTTACCTTTGCTCTCGCTGCCATTCAGCATCTCCAAGACAGCTGCGCAGGTGCTCAATAACTACCTCCTTCTGCTGCAATGGGGTAAGGTAATGCTCTGGTGTTGTTGATCGTGGCCGATTCATCCCAGAGCAAAACGAGTTGTCCCACCATCTGCAGGGAGTGCATATTGACACACACAAAAACAAAATTAAGCAATAGTAATTTTAGAATAGGAATTATTACTCCAGAGCAAAAAATACCCAATCTTTGAATTTATGGTGAAGAAGTCTTGGCATTACGTCATTACTTTGATGAGCATACGCTCCTGTATTGTCAAAAATGGCTTTGTGATGCAGCGGGCCAAAACCTTGTTGCATTTCCCTCAATAGGGTGGGTTTGATTCCCATGGATGCCAGATGGAAATTTCAGCAACTTGCAATGGAGTAATGACTTGTGCAGGATTACTTCTTACGCACAAAAAAATTCACGACTTGCTGCGGGCACTCCAGGAATGCCCTGTCAAGAGCATGGGCCTCCACCATCTGTATCAAGACTAAAAAACAGTCATCAGGTAGCTGATCCTTACTGCTATTTCAGAGCTGATGGGAAAGTGCAGAGGCAGATCGACTGCCCTTGACCAATCCAGTCTGCTTTTAATCCCTGATCCAATTAACCTGGTGTTTTAGAGACAGGGTGTGTTGCATCAATGCACATGCCCCATTTGCAAGCACCAATGGTCAACGACGATGATCCCACAGTCTTTCACAATAGTAGGCCATTGTGTATCAGAGCCCTGGCAAAAAATCCAAATTCCTTCCCTAATCTAGAAGAAGCACTGTATCGACAGCATTGCCACATCTCCAGACAAGGTGCTAGCCAGTACCCAGGTGCCTCATGAATATAATGGAATGAATGAATGAACTGTAATTTCAGATGATCACGCAATGTATATCTTGTTGGTTCATTAGAATAATCACCAATTCTTGTGGTTCAATAAAGTGTCCTATTCCAACGAATACAAACTTGTTTTAACAATTACATAACATTGGGCAATAAAATGCACACCTAATTAACTTAACGTCATCATACCCTAGATAATTAAGCAAAAATAAATTAAACAACGTAATTACACTTATTGGTTGCTGTACTAATTAATTCAAGTAACAATCCCTAAAAATCTGTCTTCATCATCTCATCTGATCGAGCGTACTCGGGCATTTTGCCTCTCGATGGCAGAAATAATCTACAGTGGTTGCCAGTCCTATTGTAGATCGAGGTGTTCACTTGAACCAGTCTCCCCCTAAGGCGGAGTGCACTTCATACCGTTCTGCAAGTATATTAGCAGTCGCTAATTCGTGCCTCAACCCGCTGCCATAGATGATTTTCTGACCTCGAATGGCTCAAATATCCCAGCAAGCTGGTACTCATTTTGCCGACCTCAGAAGGATGACAGGCTGAGTCAACCCCGTGGTGTGTATTAATTCAGTGGCCAACGGGGCTTGAACTCAG
>CM068957.1:135130185-135141498 GCA_035128595.1 Eptatretus atami
TCAGTAGTCGATAAAGTCGAAAAAAATTTTTTTTTTTTTTATCTACCCTTATTATCACTTTTTCCGTCGATATGTTTGTCTGTATGTCTGTATGTCTGTATGTCTGTCTGTTCGGTCCAGTGCTCCGTTAATACAATGCGATTTCGATGAAACTTGGTGGTAGGTTCATACCATGACCTAGTTGTGTGCAAATGAGAACCGTTGCTATGGAGACCACCGTTGCCTAGCAACGGGACTTTGAAATTTTTGAAAAATCATAAAAAAATTATTTTTTCGAAAATCAAAAATCGGGCCACGAGCGACTGTGGGCAGTACATTCAGCCATATTGTCAAAAATTTCCAGCCGGATCTTATGAAAACTGTCGGAGAAGATAGACTTTGAATGAACCCTGGTCAAAAACAATAAAAAAACGAAGTTCGTTATATCTCAGAGACTATGAGTCAGATATACATGAAACTGGTATGGTAGGTTCATGGTATGTCCTAGTTATGTGTGGAGAAAGAACCGTTGCTATGGACCCCTCCGTTGCCCTAGCAACGGCCGAAAAACCTCTAAATGTGGGGGTATTTTAACGAAAAAACAATCTGCAGCATTAACCCTTGAAGCAAGAATCATGAATTTTCTTGTGCTTAATCCTCAGGTCATTCCCCATCGAACGGGCCATCGCGTCAGGTTCTATTGGTAGGCAACTACCCACGTCCGCCCTACCGGCTTGTATGTCTGTATGTCTGTCTGTTCGGTCCAGTGCTCCGTTAATACAATGGCGATTTCGATGAAACTTGGTGGGTAGGTTCATACCATGACCTAGTTGTGTGCAAATGAGAACCGTTGCTATGGACCCCTCCGTTGCCTAGCAACGGCCGAAAAACCTCTAAATGTGGGGGTATTTTAACGAAAAAACAATCTGCAGCATTAACCCTTGAAGCTAGAATCATGAATTTTCTTGTGCTTAATCCTCAGGTCATTCCCCATCGAACGGGCCCATCGCGTCAGTTCTATTGGTAGGCGACTACCCATGTCCGCCTACCGGCTTGTCAATACTTGTCTGTCTGTTCGGTCCAGTGCTCCGTTAATACAATGGCGATTTCGATGAAACTTGGTTGGTAGGTTCATACCATGACCTAGTTCTGTGCAAAGAGAAACCGTGCTATGGACCCATCCGTTGCCTAGCAATGGACTTTGAAATTTTCAAAAAAAAACAAAAATTAATTTTTTCGAAAATCAAAAATCGGGCCACGAGCGACTGTGGGCAGTACATCAGCCATATTGTCAAAAATTCCAGCCGGATCCTATGAAAACTGTCGGAGAAGATAGACTTTGAATGAACCCTGGTCGAAAACAATAAAAAAAACGAAGTTCATTATATCTCAGAGACTACGAGTCAGATTATACATTAAAAAAATGAAGTTCGTATATCTCAGAGACTATGAGTCAGATATACATGAAACTGGTATAGTAGGTTTCATGGTATGTCTAGTTATGTGTAGAAAGAACCGTTGCTATGGACCCCTCCATGCCTAGCAACGGCCGAAAAACCTCTAAATGTGGGGATATTTTAACGAAAAAAACAATCTGCAGCATTAACCCTTGAAGCTAGAATCATGAATTTTCTTGTGCTTAATCCTCAGGTAAGTGTAACAGCTTGTAAGTGGAAGGCATGCATTTGGAATTTTGCACGGCTGCTTTTGGTGCAGACAATAACTTGCCCATTCTTCAGCAAAGGACACTCTGGAATCATTAATGTCAACCCCATCGAACGGGCCCATCGTGTCAGGTTCTATTGTGTAGTCGACTACCCATGTCCGCCTACCGGCTTGTCTGTCTGTCTGTCTGTTTGTCTGTCCAGGCCAGTACTCCGTTAATCGTAGGCCGATTTTGATGAAACTCTGGTGGTAGGTTCATACCATGACCTAGTGTGCGCGTTTGAAACCGTTGCTATGGACCCTCGGTTTGCCTAGCAACGGGACTTTGAAATTTTGAAAAATCCAAAAAAATTATTTTTTCGAAAATCAAAAATCAAACTATGATCGTTTGTGGGCAACACATTCAGCCTCCTTGACAAAAAAAATTCAGCCCGCTCCCATGAAAACTGGCGGAGAAGACAGACTTTGAATGAACCCTGGTCAAAAAAAACAAAAAACGAAGTTCGTTATATCTCAGAGACTATGAGTCAGACATACATGAAACTGGTATGGTAGGTTCATGGTATGTCCTAGTTATGTGTGAGAAAGAACCGTTGCTATGGACGCTTTTGTTGGGCTAGTAACGGCTGAAAACGACTAAATTCGACTTGATCGACTACCCATGTCTGCCTACCGGCTTTTTTACCTCTTCTAACATACTGACCCATCCGATGTTGCCATATGAGATGCTTCATTTAAAAGTTCTAAAAATATAAAAAGAGCTTCCTTTTGTGGATGGCGGTTGTTATTCTGCTCCCCTCCTATGCTCATTGCAAGAAGAGAATTTTATTTCTTGTCATTGCCCTCAACATTGTTGCCTATCTTGGCCATGTTGCAGGCTCTGCCATGAAGCATTCGTCCTCCAACTGGAATGTTAGACAGAGTAAGTGAAGGCATGCATTTGGAATTTTGCACGGCTGCTTTGGTTGGCAGACAATAACTTGCCCATTCTTCAGCAAAGGACACTCTGGAATCATTAATGTCAACCATCAATCAATGCTAGCAGATGATTCACCAGCTTAACATCGCATCTGACAAACGGCAACTGATTGATACAACAGCCTGCTTGCGGAGCACCGGTCCAACAGCTTGTAATCGGGTTGAGAATCAAACCCAGTTTATAAAACTGAAAAAGCAAGTGTGCTACTTTTCAGACCATCCTACAGACTATTACCCTCCATAGCTTCACAAAGTGCAGAAAATGAATTTTCTCCGGTTCAAGACATTAATTAAAAGGGGTTGGTTGAAACCCCTTCACATGCTCTCATGGAGCTATTTTTCATTTAAATCAGCGTGTGCCTCTGAGTATGTCAAACAAGATGGCACACAAGTTGATTGTTTAATACTGCTTGTTCATAAACACATCACTTGCAGAAAGGTGCATCATGTGACCAGCATGGACAAAAATATTTTAATATGAGTAATGTTGAAGGCATTTCAATGTAGAGGGTGTCCCAGATTAAATTACAATGGCACTCGGTGGAACAAATACCTCTGCCAGGCTGAACAGTTTACGTTTTGTATCCTACTGATAGGCTGGATCTGGATACGGACCGGAACCAAAATCTTGATTTTTAGCTTGTTCTTGTCACACACCCAACCCATCACCAAGTTTTTCATAATTTGTCCACGACTTTTTGAGATAAAATGCTATGTATCGTTTTTGGCCCGATCTCTCAATGGTTCTGTTCTGTTCTTGTGAACAGCAGCTTGGCTGCCGGGCAGCTATCATTTCTTGGAAGCGTGGCTGTGCCGCTGATGCTGTGCGCCCCTCTACCAGTACACTGGTACTCGTTTCACCGACCTCGGAAGGATGACAGGCTGAGTCAACTCCACCTTGTGTTAATTCAGCAGCCAACGGGGCTCGAACTCAGGACCCTAAGATTCTAAGCTAGCCACCCTAGCCGCTAAGCAAACACCGGCTATAATCCACTCTTTCAATGGTGAAGAATCACTTTAAAAAAATTATCGTATCTGGATCGTCAGCAAAATCTTGAAATTTTGTCTGTTACACCCACAACTTATCCAGCAAGTTTCGTCTGAATCCGTCCAGAACTTTTTGAGATATCGTGCTCGCAGACAGATACACAGAGACAGACAAACAAACAGGGTGAAAACATAACCCCCGTCCACCTTCGGTGGTAATGATGTGATTTGACATAAATATTAACAACACACTATTAATGCCATAGAAGATTACCGGGTAATACTATGCAGAACAATAGTCTAAATGTAAGGTTTTGTTTTGATTTAAAGGAGAACCCAAACGCAATTTATTCTTCTGAAAACCATTGACAATCATTAATCATGGTCTCATTTGAAGGGGGGGGGGGGGGAATTGAATTTGTTTTTTTTGGGGGGCAATCACAAAGTGTCGAAAAAAATGCACTGGAGTGTCGATTTTCGATTTCGCCAATGACGTCACATCTTGAATCCACATTGATCCAAACAGCGTTTACATAGAGAAACAGTGCATGTCAAGCTCAAGATTCGATATTGATTTCACCGTCATTAGCAACTCCAAAGGTTCTCAGGATGTTGAAACTGATCGGTGGATTTTTAAGAAACTATTAGAGACAAATTAGTAATGGAAATGATTTTGGGGATTGTGGAACCATATCATTTTGAATTGTGCGAGCGATTCAGAGGAAGAAGGTGGAAGTGTTCGAGAGAGATGAAAAGGCTGGTCACATGATCATTTCAGCTCAGTGGGGTTGATTTTTTTTCATTCAATTAACGGTTTATAAGGGAGGGATTTTGTATTAATTGAGTATGTTACTAATCTTGTAAAGTTATTAATATTAATGTTGTATGTTACGTATCTGAATGCACATCACTGTTCATAGTTTTCCCAGACACCATTTGTGTCCATGCCATGTCCCACCATCATGTTTTGTGAGGTGTCGATGTCCCTCCCCAGTGGATGGGAGGGAGGATGAAGGGGGGGGGGTACCCTGAAAGTTTGAGCATCGTAGGTCAAATCCTCTTCGAGGGAGAAGATGACACATACACTACATGGCCAAAAGTATGCGGAAACCCCTTCTAATTAGTGGATTCGGCTGTTTCAGCCACCCATTGTTGACAGGTGTATAAAAATCAAGCACATATGCCATGCAATCTCCATCGACAAACATTGGCAGTAGAATTGGCCGTATGAATGAGAGTTCAGTGAGTTTCAACGTGGCACCGTCATGGGACGCCACCTTTCCAACAAGTTAGTTCATCAAATTTTCTGCCCTGCGAGAGCTGCCACAGTCAACTGTAAGTGCTGCTATTGTGAAGTGGAAATGGCTAGGAGTAACAACAGCTCATCTGCCAAAGGTGGTAGGCCACACAAGCTCACAGAACGACACCGCTGAGACCTGAAGCGCGTAGCGTGAAAAAATCGTCTGTCGTCAGTTGCAACACTCACTACCGAGTTCCAAACTGCATCTGGAAGCAACGTCAGCACAAACACTGCTCGTTAAGAGCTTCATGAAATGGGTTTCCTATGGCCGAGCTGCTGCACACAAGCCTAAGATCACCATGCACAATGCAGGCATTGGCTGGAGTGGTGTAAAAGCTGACTGCCATTGGACTCTGGAGCAGGGGAAACACGTTCTCTGGAGTGATGAATCACGCTTCACCATCTGGCAGTCCGACGGCGAATCTGGGTTGGGCAGATCCAGCGAGGACGCTACCTGCCCGAATGCATAGTGCCAACTGTAAAGTTTGGTGGTGGAGAAATAATGGTCTGGGGCTGTTTTCATGGTTCAGTGAAGGAAATATTAATGCTACAGCATACAATGACATTCTAGACGATTCTGTGCTTCCAACTTTGTGGCAACAGTTTGAGGAAGGCCCTTTCCTGTTTCAGTATGACAATGCCCCCGTGCATAAAGTGAGGTCCACAGAGAAATGGTTTGTCGAGAACGGTGTGGAAGAACTTGACTGGTCTGCACAGAACCATGACCTCAAACACCTTTGGGATGAATTGGAACACCGACTGCGAGCCAGACCTCATTTGCCCAACATCATGGCCGACCTCACTAATGCTCTTGTGGCTGAATGGAAAACAAATACCCCAGCAATGTTCCAACATCTAGTGGAAAGCCTTCCCAGAAGAGTGGAGGATGTTATAGCAGCAAAGAGCAGACCAACTCCATATTAATGCCCATGATTTTGGAATGAGATGTTATGAGCAGGTGTCCACATACTTTTGCCTTGTTGTGTATAATACCTTCTCTCCAATATCCACTATAAACAGATGGTGATTGATTTGATTTGTCGAAATTTGTGTTTATAATAGTTATATAGTTTCAGATGCTCTGTGTTAACTGCCGGGAAATGGCAACAAGTATTTGATTCACCACTGAAATTGTCCATGTACATGGCACTGGTAGCTGGGTAGATGCTGTTACAGTTTTGAGTGACGGCTGTTTCTTCCACCCAATCGTGGGTCGGCATCCTCTCTCAATCATGGCGGATAACCACAAGATCTATAGCCATCTCTGTTGTTTCATAACAGTGCTCTGTAATATTTTTCTGGCACAAAAGCGAACATTTTGTCGGCCTGATCCACACTCAGGTATATCGGACAAACCTCGTCCAATTTCTGGCAAATTTAAGGTGCTTTGGCCATTGGTGTAGCATGAAACCATCTCAGTTTGTATTACTAAAACCACCAAGGAACATCGACTGGCGTATTTGTGGAAAATCAAAATTATTCACCCTTACAGTTACACCGTACTGCGATGTAACCCGGACACAGTACGGATCTGGTGGTCTACTTCCAGGTGTGACGTCACAACTAATTTTAAGAATAAGAAGATTTCACCTTTTAATTGCAAATTTACCTACTTATATAATTGAACATTGGGGAAAAAAAAACACATCATATCTATTTCGTAGGGTATTAAGGGATAGATTAGGATTGAGGTGGTGTGAGAGTTTGGGTTCCCCTTTAAGGACAGGTACAATATGACCACCTTTTGGATTAAACATAGACCGTATCTGAATGCACATTACTGTGAATAACTTTTCTCAAATTGTGTCTTGGCTAATAAGGAGTGCAATTCTGGATCGGTTTTTTAGGTCGTCAATGTACAGGGACATCTTGTGGACTTTCTACTTAAGGAACCGTCATTGCAAGTGACACGGATTAAGGTATGGGCTTGTCAGTGGACAGGGGAAGCCTTCATCAAAGTTCTTGTGTTGCATAAGTGCTCCAATCCCTCAGGAACTGTGTGTGCTTCAGTCCGATCATACCCTCTTTTCTCTTCTCTTCTCTCTCATTGAATAGACAGCTTCCTCCATTTTCTAAAATGCTGCAAACATCTCTCCTTATCATAAGAAAAGGTTCCAAAAAATGATTCACCCAAGTACATACATATCAGGTTTCCCCATCAAAAACAAAGTAATGGAGTACATCATTGCAGCCAACCTATTGCAAGATCTCTTTAACTCACTAATCTCAGACAACAATTTTGGCATTAACCTGGCCATTCCGCCTTGGATATGTTACCCCTGACACAGCAGAGGATGGATGCTCTGGATCGCAATTGCAACTTCGGGCCATCTCTTTGGATATCTCTCGAGTCTTTGAGAATATCTGGCAACCAGATTGATTATAAAATTTGGTCTTCCTTTGGTGTTTATATTCCCCTGCTCAAGCAGTTGTCCGATTTCCTCATGTATTTCAGGTGGTGTTATTGGTACAGGCCACCGTGATGGTAAGCAAAAACACATTGGACATCGATAATGGCACATCGAGTCATGAGTGGTGCAGATATTGCAAGTGACCACTTAACTAGTGCGAACAAAAAAAAAAAAACTGAAATAAAGAGAAAGCAAAACTTCAAGGAGAACAGAAAGAAATTTGACACAATCAAACTGCAACAACCAGCTATAAAAACACAGTTTTCATTAAAGATAAGAAACAAGTACGACGTGTTACACAATTAATTAAGAGTAATTGGAAGACATAGTGGAGAAAAAGTGCAGAATTTTGAGAAAGCATACAATGAAACGGCAAAAGAAGTTGCTGGTTACAAAAAGAGGGGTCAAAAACCATGGATCAGCAAGGACGTTATGGAGATAGTTAGGGAGAAAGAAGATTGAACAGCAATGTGGAACAGGCAAAGTCAAACAGAATCAAGCAGAACCTGAAAACAGAATACAGGAACTAGAAAGATGCCCGCGGAGAGCGCATACCTCCGCCGCGTAATGCCTGATCCACGAGAACATATCAGGCCCAATACATTTTTGAAATATCATGCTATACAGATATATATCGTTTTTGGCCCTATCTCTCAATGGTGAAGAATCACTTTTGAAAATTTAATAATTCTCGTTCCAGTTCCGGATTCAGATCTTCACCAAAATTGAATCACTTCTTCCGTGTCACACACCCAAAATGTCCATCAAGTTTCACCAAATCCGTAAACAACTTTTTGAGATATTGTGCTACATATAATTTTTGCCCCTATCTCTAAATGGTGAAGAATCACTTCAAAAATTCTAGTAGCTGGATCCGGATCCAGATCTTCACCAAAATCTAATCAGTTGGTCCTTGTCACACACACCAAACATGTCCACCAAATTTCATCTGGATCCATCCACAACTTTTTGAGATATCCTGCACACAAACAAACAGACAAACAAACAAGCAGTCATAGACTGGTACTTACGAAATCGTCAACTTGACCTCTGACCTTGTCTAATAAAAGCTGTCTCTAGAGAAGGTAGCGACGCAAGCCAGAAGTTTCTACGATGATTCTGTACCAAACCATCAAAAAATCGTAACGTGACCCGAAGCAAAAATCTCCATTTCTCCACGCAATTATTTAATATTATTTTATCAAAGTCACAAAACCGTAATATTCGGCCATCCACCAACAATCTTTACATAATCCGACGGCTTAGCGAGTCGGCATGCGACGATAACCTTTATTGGGATTAAAAAATGACTTTTAAAACACATCTTTATCGAAAACACCGCCAGCGCTCACTCGGAAAACCTTTACGTGACTCAACGACGCCTCTGTCGAGCGCGCTGCACCACGTGACGAGCCGCCTGATGCGGCGAGTGAAATATTTTTATACAATCTTAAAACGTCTCCAAAACATCCGATTTTTACCAGAATTTCGACAACCCAGTGTTAAGCGTCCTAAGCGACGCAAAAACCGAAGAAAAAAATTAAAATCGAAGTTAAAACGAACTCGTAACATTCGACCGAAGCAAAAATACTCCATTTCTCCACATGAATTTACGGAATTATGTTTGACCTCACTGTGACCTTGACCTTTGACCGATTTTGACCAAAACCTAAACAGCGCGAGCCATCCACCCTCCTGAATCACGTTGGTGTAATTTGACATTGGCAGCTTCTTCCGTTCTCGAGTTATCGTGCCTACAAACAAACACACAAACACACAAACAGAGGAAGGAAGTCACCAATATATTTACGAAAATCTAAAGATTCGTAAGTAACAAGCAGTCATAGACTGTGGTACTTTACAGAATTCGTCAACTTGACCTCTGACCTTGTCTAATAAAAGCTGTCTCTAGAGAAGGTAGCGACGCAAACCAGAAGTTTCTAGGATGATTCTGTACCAAACCATCAAAATCGAATGTTTGACCTCACTGTGAACCTTGACCTTTGACCGATTTTGACCAAAATCTAATGAGCACTAGCCATACACCCTCCTGAATCACGTGGTGTAATTTGACATTGGTAGCTTCTTCCGTTCTCGAGTTACCATGGATTAACGTAATGTAAAGGTCATATTCGACGGCCCCCCCAATCGAAGGACGCCGGGGCGAGCAGATGATGTCAGCGCGCACACACAAAACCTTTTACCAGGACTCAACGACGCGTTGTCGCAGCGCGCTGCGCCACGTGACGAGCCGTGAGCTGCGGCGGGTGAAATATTTTTTATACAATCTTAAAACGTCTCCAAAACATCCGATTTTTACCAGAAATTTCGACAATCGATGTGTTAAGCGTCCTAAAGCGATCGCAAAAACCAAAGACAAAATTAAAATCGAAGTTAAAACGAACTCGTAACGTCGACCGAAGCAAAAATACTCCATTTCTCCACAGGAATTTACGGAATTATTAATATTATTTTATAACACTGAAATTTTTTAAACAGCCGTAACTCAATGAATTGACACACAAATTCCGCCGAACTTACCTCGATCTTCCAAACTCACGCCTCGTCAACAATACCTGTGGTAACTTTTCTCGAGTTATTCATGTTTTGGATGTTTGACCTCACTGCTGACCTTGACCTTTGACCTATTTTGAGCAAAATCTAAACAGCGCTAGCCATCACCCTTCCTGAATCACGGGTGTAATTGGACATTGGTTGCTTCTTCCGTTCTCGAGTATCGTGCCTACAAACAAACAACACACAAACACACAAACAGAGGACGGAAGTATTCATATATACTTACGAAATCTTTAGATTTCGTAAGTAACAAACAGACAGAAAGGTTGTGATAACATAAACCTCCTTCACCTTTGGTGGTGGAGGTATAAGGACAAAGAAGTGAAGAAAAGCATGAGAAGACCAAACAGAAAATGGGCAGACGACCTTGCTATGACAGCTGAAAAAGCAGTGGGTAATGGGAGGATGAAAGAACTACACGTGGATTACATAGACTCTTATAATGAAAGAAGCAAAACTGTTAATGTAGTAAAAGACAAGACTGGAAATCTACTAATATAACAAATAGCCAGGAAAGAAAGGTGGAGAGAATATTTTGAAGAAATCATAAATAGACCACTACCTGATGATCCATCCATCCATCCATCCATCCATCGGAACCAGACTCTGTGCAGAGCATTGGTGCTGCCTAAGCGGTTTCCTTGGCTATGGGCACAATCCTGACAAGTCACCACTCCGACACAGGATAACCAGCAATGCTGGCATCTCATTTTGCCGACCTTCGGAAGGATGACAGGCAGAGTCAACCCCACCTGGTTTAATTCAACAGGAAGGGGATTTGAACTCAGGATCCTGGATTATTTGGGATCGCAAGCCCATCACCCTAACATTAAGCCAACACCAGGCATACCTGATGATCCTATAACGGAAGAAGGAGCCGTGATCCTGTTATGGAAGAAAATCAGCACAAGTCATATATCAAAAAC
Organism: Eptatretus atami; assembly: GCA_035128595.1. Lineage (NCBI taxonomy): Eukaryota > Metazoa > Chordata > Myxini > Myxiniformes > Myxinidae > Eptatretus > Eptatretus atami. The sequence goes on from CM068957.1 coordinate 135,141,009, forward strand.
GAAATTACAACAGCAACAAAGAAGATGAAGAACGGTAAATCTGGAGGAAGGATGGAATTACAGCGAATTTTTGAAAGCAACATATGCACAACAGTGGAATGGCTTGATAATTTGTTCAGAGCAATTTGGGACAAATAAGAAGATACCTAAAAGTGTGGAAGCAGGATTAATTGTCAAAATACAAAGAAGTGATCTTACATAATGTGTAAATTGGAGAGAATTACTTTAAACATCCGTTTCAAGTAAAGTATTTGGAAGAGTGCTGATAGACAGAATAGAGAGAGTTAACAACAAGTTGAGGATGATCTCTTCCTGCCGTTAATACAATGGCGATTTCGATGAAACTTGGTTGGTAGGTTCATACCATGACCTAGTTCTGTGCAAAGAGAACCGTTGCTATGGACCCATCCGTTGCCTAGCAATGGGACTTTGAAATTTTCAAAAAAAAACAAAAATTAATTTTTTCGAAAATCAAAAATCGGGCCACGAG
>CM068957.1:135187036-135200236 GCA_035128595.1 Eptatretus atami
GTGCCTGTGCGCCTCGCCCAAGGCACACTTCGCCCTCCAGGACATGCTGAGGTGCACTTTTGCCCATCGCGCTCCCACAAGGTGACTCTTCGCCCTCCCCAAGGCAAACTTTCATGCATCGCCTCACCCAAAGTCGACGCTATCGCCCTCAGCCCAAGGGTGACATTTCACGCCCGTCACCCCCCCCAAGGCGACGCTTCACTCTCCCCAAGGGATCACTTCACGCCCGTCACCCTCCCCAAAGGCGGCGCTTCACCCTCCCCACAAGGAGACACTTTGCCCTCCCCCAAGGTGATATTTCACGCCCATCAAACCTCCCCAAAGGCGACACTTCACCCTCCCCAAGGTGAAGTTTCCTGCCCATCATCCTCCCAAGTGATGCTTGCCTTCCCAAAAAGCGATGCTTCGCCCTCCTCAAGGCATTTACAGTTATTGCATTTACCTTGAAGTAGTCTTCTTTTAGTAGAGTTTGAGATGACAATGGTATCATCCAAATCATAGATACTATCAATTGCTTCCATACTTGTATTATTAAGGAAAAATGATGTTAAAACTTTTGAACCTGACCCAATATTTGAATTATTTCTGTCATTATTCGGCAGACAGATGAGTTTTTGCCCTTTCTTAATTTCTTTTATTGCTTGTAATTTATGAGATTCCTTTTGGGCATCTTTTATACTCTTTATAGCACCCGCTACATTTCCCACAGCAGAAGCAGTTGAACCAATTTGTCTTTATGTTTAAGAATAGTTGAACCTACACCCATGAGAGTATCAATTATCCGATCTCCTTTTTTTCTAAATTGATGTCCGAACACCTTTGTCTCTTAGGTTATAGTATCCTCCACCAAGTACATACCTTCACTTGTAGTAGGGGAAAGGAACATCCATCCCTGTAATTATTTTTATATTTTCCCATCTCGTGTTTCCTCACAATAACCATCGTATTTATTTATTGGAAAACTTCACGTAGGTGAATTCTGAATGGATAATAATTTCTCCATTAAAAGAAATCATACGATTATCTTGGTCGGTTATCCTAAAATTTACTCTGGCATATGGTTTTTCCTGACACAGGAAGATAAATCAGATTTTTGGTTCCATATTGAATTTATAACCAATTGGGGTTGAGTATGCGCTGAATGAAAATATTATTTCTGTTTCTATCCATCATTATAAGCGCCATCAATCAAATCACATTGCATTAATCCGAATTTATGCCTGAGATATTTGAATGCCATTATCACTGTAAAACGTCCCATTAGTTTCAATCTTTTTTGAGGAAAACCAATAACTCTCCAAATGAATTCTCATTGTGACATCAACCTTGCAGTTTATTTTAAAGTTTAATCGTTGATTTTGAAGTAGTTTTTGAATATCTATAACAATATTTTTTGGTTCATCACCCTGTTCTTTCATAAGGCGAGCAATTTCGGAAAGATAATTTGAGAATCTCATATGCTCCCGGGTGAAACTGTTATCGTTTTGTATCCACTTTCCCGGATTATAACTAAACTTGTCATTTTCTCGGTGATATTAAATAAGGTACAGTATTATAAGTTTCCATAGAACAATAAAGAAACCTCATATTCTTTGTTGCGTCAAGTTTGTAGTGGGAATGGGAATGAAGATGTGTGGTCGCTTGTTGTGAAATTAAATCTAAGGATTGTGCTTCTCATCTTATTGAAATGGGATAAAATGTCTTTGTATTGACATTTATTAATTATTTTCATGTTTATCAACTGTCTAAAATGGCTGATGCTTCATTAAAACAATTGTTATTTCCAGCCTTCTTACTACCTAACGGCAATAACAGTCTATTAACTAATGTGATGGGTCATTTTGGAAGAAAAACTAACACCTGAACCAAGGCTACTTAAAGCCTCAATAATGTGTTTCTTCCTTTTCATTCTTCCTTCCTTTACCGGCAACAAACACTCCTAATCATGCGAGTTTAATAAATCAAATGTATGCTCTATCATGCTCATTTTTTATATCCAATGGTTTATCAAAATACTTCACGCCCTCACAGTTGAACCTTGTTTTCCATCTTTTGTTAGAAGAAACATTAATCTCGGAGTTAGTTTACAGGGGGTTGAGCAGAACTCAAGAAACCTTAATTCATCATTAAATATCGATCCCTTTTCTTGAACAAGAATGAAATATTGTTGTTGTTCTGTTGGAATGAGTCCTGCTTTGGTTTTTGAATCCGCTGAATATTCATTGTTTTGAAGAGCCTTCACAATATAATCAGGGGGTTGATTAATCTCTTCCGTTGGTTGAAATAATCCTTCATCATCATCTTCTAATTATCCTCTATGCTGTAATTCTTCCCTCCATCATTTGAGACTGAAATATTTTTAACATTTGAAGTTTTTTTAGTAGTATATTCATATTGTGGAAACTGTGGAAGCTTCAAATATTTTTTTCTGGGAAGTTTTTAAAGTGGTTTAAAAACTTTCTCTTGTTTTACTTTCAAATGCTTCTTCACCTGTTAGTTCTGTCTGTATTTCTTCTTTTTGTCTTCCTGTTGTTTAACAACTTTTGAAACCAACTCTTGAATGTTCCATAAATCTTCCTTGCTCTTTCTTTCGCATACCATTTATTTATTGGAAAATATCTTTATGAATTGTAAAAGATTAACAGGGTAAATTTCCTTTTCTTCATCATTAAAGTAGATGTGTTCAAATAAATCCTTTTCTTTAAATATTTTATCAATTCTTTATTAACATTATAACGAGTTGTAAATTTCTTTTTTCACGATTACTTGTATTCTGCTTTTCATTCGTTGCGTTGAGTTTCTTCATCAACAATCAAAACGAATGATAAAATCTTAACCCCATTAGCCACTCAGATGTTTTAATAATTTGTCTCATTCCCTTCTGGATTAGTTTCTAATATCCCAAGTACCAGCAGATTTTAGTTTCCTTTAACTCACTCTTACAATGTGAATATTTAGTTGTCCAGAGAAACCTCCTCAGATATTTGACGCTTCATTCCTCAATCGCATATGTTCCTCTACTGAAATATAGTAATAATCTTCTCTTCCACTTTTTCCAGGTCTTATTGCTCTAGTTTTGTTGTGATACAATACGAACTACAATTGGTGCTTTTATAAGCAAATTTACAATATTTTCATTTGGTACTATTCAAGAATCTTTGAATTTATGAAAGTTTTTTTCTTTCCAGAAGCAGAGTACCCCACAAAGATTTATAATAATAGTTGTCATTTATATATGTACTTGTTTATAAAATAAACTATATAGTCCCTTTAATATCCATCTTGTTTCACAACAATATATTATATTTTTGCAGTTGTGTCTTATTAATCCCAAATTCCTTTTTACTACAAATGTAGACAATTTCTCTTCCAAAATTGTTCACATATCTATTGAATTAACTTGAATAAAATAAAATATTAGCATTGTTCTTATTGACGACGAGGGAGTTGAAAGGTAAAAAAGATTTTGGACCCCCGAAGAAAAAAATAAATAAAACAATTTACAAGACAAGAAATGTCTCCTCTTTGTGTCGTAGCTATCTCATTAACCGTTTGTTTTCTCTCATTACACCATCATCAAGATAACGAGGTTCTTTTTGATTTACTCAAATCTTGGGGAGAAGGTATTGTCATCGTATTATCACTAAGAATACAAGTTACGTTTTTGCATTCTTTTTAATATCTCATGTGCATCACAAAATAGTTGTATTATATCTTCAATGTTGTAAATTTCGTTTTTTTAAGTTTACGTAAACCGCATATCTTTTTTGAAGACCAGCATTAAAAACGTTTTGAGAGTAGTTGATTACTCAGGTGAAACTTCGACTGTGAAAAGTTATTAAATTATCATAATCCAAAAAGTTGGGAGTAATGGAGCATCTTTAAAAAGTAGCAGGTTTTTACCACACTCGCTTGAACCAAACTATGAAGACATCGTTTAATGAATTTGGAAGATTTTTATTGGTTTGTTAAATTTTATCTATTTTTTCCCAAATGGGTAAAAAATCATTCATTTATTATATTTGGAAACAGGTTTATTTAATTTAATATTGCCTTTTTTTAGAAACTCTATATTTTATCGCTAAGTTCGGGTTTAATTTCAAGATAATCCATTATTTAATTTGTACAGATATATTGTGTTGGAATTTCCCTGAAAATGGCAATCGTGAATAATATATAAGAACAATCCTTTGAAGCATTTCTCTGAATGCGTTCAGTTTCTTAGCATTGTAAGGAAAGGTGTGTTATCACCTCATACTTTACATTCATTTCTCTAATCAATCTTGTAAGTATTCATTTTTGGTGTAAATATAAGATTATATTCCTTTTTATATTTTTTATTTCATTACCATTAGAAGAATAATCACAGAATATACATTGTTTAATAGGCTTTTTGACTCTGTGTTTAATCCCACTCTAATCACATGCAGGACAATTCTCAAATTTGTCATATGGAATCAGGGAATTCAAGGGGCCTCAATATCTAGTAATACTATTCATATTTATAAAGCAAAACTTTACTTCAAATAAAATTCATCTTCAGTATCAATCTTCGGTACTTTCACAATCATCTATCAAACTACTTTGTCATAAAACTATCGTTTGAGACACAAACTCTGCGGTATCCCATAACGTATTGCTTGAAACACAAACCGCGGTATGCTATAACTGTCCTTCTATTCCAACAGAGATACTATCATCACTCTCACTGAAACTTCAAAATCTTCAGTGAATAATGACTCATATTTAATTATTAGAAAAAAACATTACCATCTATATCTATATACTTTTTTCATTAACAGTTTTCAACTACAACAATTTTTTATATTAAAGGTAATTTTTAAATGATCCTGAACTACTATTGAACGAAATGTCATTCACCTGAATATTTTAACATCCTTTATTCATCAGGATTTACATCCTTAGGGTTGTTGAAAAAAATACAAATTTTCTCCTTGCAATTACAGATGGTCTTATCTTTCTTTCTAAAGCTTCATCCAATGAGGTTTTTTCTTTTTTGATACTTTTCTTTTTTTTTCATTGCTTTTTTTCAAGTTTTGAATATATTTGCAGAAAAGGAGAGAGACAACTTTTGTTTGAGCTACTTTAAGTGATGTTCTTCCAGATATAATAAAGCCCTTCCCCTGAAGGAAATTGAGAACTCATATTATTCAACCATAATTGTTTTTATCCAATAGTTGTTATATTTATCTTATTCATTTTACATCCTCTGACATATTTCCTCAGTATCTTTTACAAATGAAAGGGATCTGATTGAAACTTTGTCTTTTTTGTGTCTTGATCATTGGTATTTATTAAGTGAAAAAAGTTGAGGATTAAAATGATTTTAAGCACAGATTTCACCGTAAATTAAACGAAATTTTCATTAAGAAAATTTTATTTTAAGCAAAGTTTTTGTTACTATAAATATGGTGATACAACGTACCCTGCGATGTTTGTAGTCATGAATATAAATGTTATAAAAACACCTTCAAAACCACAAACACACATTCAATCTTTTAGACAAATATCTCCACTTGACCAGAACAAAACATTGTGATAGATGTAATGATGATATTCTTTAAAAAATTTTTTATAATAAACACCTTCAATTACGCAAACACAAGAACAATGACAGAAAGGGAAGGTGCCATAATTTTCCATTGAAAACCACTGATGGGGATTTCAAGGGCATATATAAAATAAGATTGTTTTCGTTTTCAAGACCCTGGACCAATCTTCAATCATGGAATCTGTTGATGTGTTAAACAAAGTATTGCAACTATAACTAAAACACATTTAAAATGAAATGAATAACTTTTAAGTTTTATATGGGAGTAAAATTAAATACTGGTAAGAGAAGGTGATGAAACTAACCTTCCTATATGAGGACAAATCCTCAACGTATCTCATCATTTCAATATTTTGTATGAATGTGATTGTTTACGATGAACTCCAGAGACAAGAACAAGATTGTTGATAACACTGGTAGTAGGTAGTGGATTTACTATTACAAAAAATTATATTACCAAAAAAATTAACATATACACATCTTAAAATCAAGATCCTCTTCAGCTTCTTCTTATATTGATTTACCCAAAGAAGATAAAACTTAAGCCAAAGCCGGTTGTTAACATTCAAAACAAAGATAATAAAATGTTTTCTATGGTCTCGTTCTTGCTCACGTTTACATCCTCTCACAATGGAATCCTGAAAGGGTTGAACATTATAAGAAATACGAGAATTATATTAAATGTTAAAAGATTTAAAGTTTCAATGTCATTGAGAGATATTCCTAATTTGAGAAAATGAATAATTATCTGTTCATGTATATGGATTAACGGATACAAAGCAAAGTTCAGATATTAAAAATTTCAAACAACTATAAAAATGATGAAACACACATTGACCTTCTCTACTTTACTTTCAAGGAAAATCACTTATGCTTTCATCAGAAATTTATCAAGATTAACCAAATCAACAACTAATACAAGAGAAAATGTAAAACGTATCCTTGTAAGAGATGTCTCAACTCCTTTCACACAAAAGACGATTAAATCAACATTTCAAAATATTTGCTGGTAATCATAAATCAACCCGTAATCAATTTAAACAAAAGCAGGTTCCAAAACTATCATTCAACGATTTTCGACAAATCGATAAAACATGCGTTTGTGATATAATGCTGATTTTGAAAGTATCCTTGAAAGATAAAATACTGTTTCTCCAAATTCAAATAAATCAATACACAAATAAATATCAAAAATTACTCCTTGTGGTTTCTGTCATCATATCAAATCATCTATTGGTGATGAATAAACAGTTAGACTTTTAGAGGAAGAAGATGCCTCAAAGGAGTTTGTAAGACGTTGGAAAAAGACTGGCATAAGATAAGAGAAATTAATGGTTAAAAAATCCTATACACGCAATGTCATTAAAAGGGAGAGAAAAAGAAAATTTATTAAAGAACATATCTGTCATATTTGTGAAGGCAGAAATTGAGGGAGAGGTCAAAGTAGGGATCATTGTCCATCTTACTGGTAAAATAACGAGGTCGCAGCTCATTCACATTGTAATCTTATTACAAGCCCCCCAAACTTTATTCTGTCTTTCTTCAGCAACAACGCACACTATGACACACATCTACTTTATAAATGAACTTTCAAGGACATCTGGAGTATTTCTCCATTCCTCACAGATCAAAAATACATCTGCATTCACAAAAACAATTCATACATCCTCCATGAACCCATATCAGATTTAATTGAGCACATACAAGTTTATGGTCAAGTCCATTATCTAACTTAGCATCAAAAATATTAAAAACGTACCGAATCTTAAATCACATTTTCTCAATCAAAGAGAGATTGATCTCTTATCAAAAGGGAATATATATGTATGACTACATGGATTCAATTGAGAGGTTTAAAGAAACCACAACTTCCTTAAAAGGGAAAGTTTCTAATAGCAAGTTGAATAAAACCATATTTCCGATAGAACGATTTATACACTAACTAAAAAGATTTTGGGAGAAGTTTAATATAAAGCATCTTGGAGAATAATCATGATTTTGTAATCTTAAACTGATGTATTGTTATTGAAACTGATGTGTTGAAAACTTTTAGGAACAGTCTGTCATAATAAAAATTCTTTAGGATGAGAACCCCACTCACGATTTACACGGGCACCCGGTTTTTGGCTGGAGTGTGCTGTGTTAAAAATGACAACAAGAATTGGAATTTAATTCAGTGATATAGGTATGCTTTTTAATGATAGAGAAGGCTAAAAGAGGAGGTAATATGCAAGTAATGTTTCCAAGAGATATGCTAAAAGCAAATAACAATATCTTCCTGATTAAAATTTGATGAGGACAATCTTACTGATGTATGCTAACAATTTGTATGGGTGGTGCTATGTCTCAATCTTTTACCTTATGGAAAACTTAAATGGGTTAAAGAAAAACATTATGAAAAAAGTTTACAAGACATTGTTGTCTCCTCTGCAAAATGAATTGGATGAAGCTGAAGTTGGATATTATTTTTGAGGTTGATTTAAAATAACCCAGAAGAACTTCATACAAACTAAAGACCTACCTTATGCCCCTGATAAAAGATGTCAAGTAGGGTTGGATATACTGATTCTGCTCACTTTTCCCCATGTTAAATGAATGGGGGATTTTCAGCCGATTCACAATTTTTTTTTCCCCTAAATTACACCCCGCTTTTTATCCAAGGTATATTTGTTTGTCTCCCCTTTTAACTAGGGCATTCTTATTCAAATAACCAAGTATGCGACAAGATAAAGATTGGTTCAAGTAGGCAAAACGTAGTAATGGTGGTTTGGTCAAGGTGATTCTGAAGAGATATCTGAAACCTGTAAGCCTTTAGGGACACTCATTTTCAAATAACCAATGTATATTGTTAGCTCTACTCATTGAACCTATAAACATTTGTTTCATTCTCATATTCCTTCAATAGTTTAATTTTCTTTGCACAATAATCCCCAATCCTAAAATTATTAAAAAACAAAACATTTGAATCTTTATATTTTTCAAGATACCCCTTTTGTGCCATTATAAATGATAATACACGTGAAAATCGATTAATGCAAGCGTTATAGCCGCTTGTATGATATACGCTCCATAGACCGTTGGACCAAAAATACTACTATTATCATGTTTAAAGGCAAAAGTGAGAAAATAGAGACAAAGTTAGTCCAAAATAGCGCTAAGTGGCGAAAAAAATTCAAAGCTGTCATCGCCCTGTGTTGAGTGGAACCATGTGGTGTGAAATACTCACGAGCTGTCATCTTCTGCACCTTTCCCGTATAAATGGCGAAAGCTGAGATGAACAAAATCAATTCAATTCAAATCATCATGCAATCCGTATCTCCTGTAACTCACTTGAGCGCTTTCGTGCATGCAACCCCAACCCAATCCAAGATGGCGGAAGTAACATGTCCACTGTGTTTGGCTCTGGTTTGTATGTAATATAAAATATTTTTCACTGCATCAGTAATAAGCGCTGTATCATTTATAACGCCCTATGTCGGCTTTGGACCCCACCGGTGGAGGCGTTATATCGATTTCACTGTACTTCTCTTAATGATCTCATCTGACCACCTCCTGAGTTTGCATATCATTTTTTGCATAAGCCCGCCCATCTTTTTCATAAGTCCCGCCCACTTTTTCCTAAGCCCCGCCCCCTTTTTCATTAGCCCCGCCCACTTTTCCTAAGCCCGCCCACTTTTTCATAAGCCGCCTGCCCACTTTTTCATAAGCGCCCGCCCACCTTTTCCTAAGCCCGCCCACTTTTCCATAACCCCGCCACTTTCTTGAGGTGTTTCCATAAGCCCAATCGCCCACTTTTGCTAAGCCTCGCCCACTTTTCATAAGCCCGCCCACTTTTTTCGTGAGGTAAATTTTCCATAAGCACGCCCACTTTCCCTAAGCCCCGCCCACTTTCTTAGCCCCGCCTACTCTTATCATCATTTCCAGTTCATCTCTGACTCACAAGAAAATCACTAGAAAATTCTAACAAATGTTATGGTTTTGAAAAATTTTCCGAACGAAGGCATGCTGGGCCTTTTGCCAGGGTAATTTCCACAGGAAAGCCCGCCCAACGCAGTCTTTTCTCTATATAAAGCCTCAGGCCAGGCTCCATTTTAAACATATTTTTACTTTAACTGAGAATGGACTACTGTGCTGAGCTTGCCTGGAACTCTATGAACTTGTATGGAACTAAACTTACAAGTTGAAGAATTGGATTCAAATCCTATTATCTGTTGAGGTAAAGATCTAATTTTCCTATTTTCAGTTTCCTTTTAAACATCGACTCATTTAATAATTAAATAACTTAATTAATATCATATTATTTTCTCTCAACGAAATTGTATCCTGAAAATACCGGATTTGGCCACCAACTTTGGGCGAAATTGATGACTTGGTTGAAGACCTTTGTGAGCGACCAAGACCCACAGAACGAGGCGAGACTTTGAGTGGGAATGAACTTTGGGGTTCCTTGCAGTTTCGATATTTGATGGAACAAACTTACAACTTGATTGTACTGGATTCAAACCTATTATCTGTTTGAGGTAAGATTTTAATTTTCCTTATTTCAGTTGCCTTTTAAAAACATGCGACTCATTTAATAATTAATAACTTTAATTAATACATTATTAATTTTCTCTCACAGGAAATTGTAATCTGATAAATGCATATCAAAATACCCGATTTTGCCACAACTTGGGGCGAATTGTTGGCTTTGGTTGAAGACCCGATGAAGGCGAACCAAGACCCACAGAACAACTCGATCTTTGATGAACCCAACCAAAGAGTTATACGTTGGAGACCTCATGAGCGACAAGACCGCACAGAACGAGCTAAGAATCTTGAGTGGGGGATGACTTTGGGGTTGCCTTGCAGTTCGAATATTTGTTAATGGAACTAAAACTTACCAACTTGAATGTACTGATTCAAACCTATTATCTGTTGAGGTAAGATTTTTATTTTCCTATTTTCAGTTCTTTTAAACATTGACTCATTTAATAATTAATAAACTTAATTAATAGCATTATTATTTTCTCTCACAGGAAATTGGTATGCTGAAAATACCGATTTTTGCCACAACTTGGGGCGAAATTGTTGGCTGGTTTGAAGACCTCATGAGCGCGCAAAGACCACAGAACGAGTTGTCCTTGATGAACCCAACAAAGAGTTATACTTGGAGACTTGGAAGTTGGGTTTAATTTTGGAGACTTGAATGCTACCAATCTTTGGGGATCTAAACCTATCAAGAAAAGTTCTGACTCCCCCTTTCTACATCATCAAACCTGAACGCCCTGAAAGACAGAATTGGGAAGAAGAGAAGAAAACATAAAAAATATATATTGCTTCAGTTCTGAAGAAAGTGCAGACTTACTCCCTTTCTACATCATCAAACCTGAAAGCCTTTTAAAAGGAGCAGAATGGAAGAAGAGAAAAAAAAAAAAAAAAACGTTAAAAAATATATATAGGTGAAATCTCATTTTGAAAAAGAACATTGTGGTTGGGCGAGGATTTGAGTTGGGGTTGAGATTTTGATGTGAGGGTTGGGCACACAACACACACACACACACACAAGCACACACACACACACACTGTGCAACACACACACGCCACGCACACACACACACACAATGCATACACACACACGACACAACACACGCATACACACACACGCATACCCACACGCCCCCACGCACGCACACACACACAACGCCATGCACGCAACACACACAGCACGCACGCACGCACACAACACACACGCACACACACACACGCATACACATACACGCACACACACACGACACGCACACGCATACAACGCATACACACAACACGCACAGCAATCACTACGCAACGCACTCCGCACACGCACATCAACAAACAAAGTTAAGCCTTGACTATTCAGTTTGAAGGATCTCTGTGTTTGGGGGGTTCACGATCTAAGAACCGTCCTTGACACATTATATTCTGTTATACACCCCACACAATACCGGCATACTGAGCCCTCGGTTCACAATGGTGTATAGCAGGAGGAGTGAAGACGCACCCACCATAGCCATTGCTCCCATTGCACACACGATTATATAACTGTTATACATCTCGGACTTTGGCCCTCGAGTGTCCACAATGGTGTATAGCAGGAGGGAGTGAAGCGCAACCCATGCTCATTGCACACAACATTATATACTGTCTTATAAATCCTCGGACTTTGGCCCTCGAGTGTCCACAATGGTGTATAGCAGGAGGAGTGGAAGCGCCAACCCATTGCTCCATGCACACGACACACACACACTACCACCACGCTTAACCACATACCGCGCACCACACGCATACACACACACAACACGCACACACACACCACACACGCAACTACATCACACACGCACACACGCACACCACACACACGCAACACAACACATAATACACACACACACACACGCATGCACACACACACGCAACAACACACGCATACACACACGCATCACACACACAGACTCCGACACACACACACGCACACATACATACATACGCACACACAACGCGCACACAGATGACAACACATCACCACACACACATCACAAACAAGTTAAGCCCTTGACGATTCAGTTGAGGAATTCTGTGTTTGGCACGGTTCAACAGATCTAGAACGTCCCCCTACGACGAACTTATATAATGTTTATCACCTCTGGACTTGGCCTCTGAGTGTCATCCGGTGTAATAGTAGGGGGGTGAAAGCCCGCCAACCCATTGCTCCCATGGGTATTATCTGCTTAGTTTTGTCTTTTGTAATTTGTGAAATAAAATGAACCTAAAATCTATTCCCTTTGCATCATCATATTCTTATAAGTCCAAGGACCGTATGCTAATTACATTCAACAATTTAAAAATTCGTTATCCATCGTTTTACCGAAACCTTTTTCAAAATGAGATTCACCTGTATATTTCTTACATATCCACCCAACTTTGAACATTAGGTTTCTTACATTTAATCTCTTTTTCATATTTAAATTTTGTTACATGTTTCTGATGGTTCCATATTTGTTGACCGTATGAATCGTGTTTATTAATCTTTATTCCACAATATCCTGAATAAAAGATAACCATTTGTTGTGAACAGAGTTGTGTGAATTTTTTTATATGTCCTCTCTTTTAAGGTACGATTAAAAGTTCGACAACAACGGCATTCCTTCATTAAAGGTACTAGTATATTGTAATACTGTTATTCTTTTAGAATTCATAAATGTCTTGTTTAAACTCTCTAAACCCTCAATCAGTCACATTTTTTAGGTTTTCCTCTTACTTTTATTAATATTTGTTGAAAAGGCTAAATAAGAGTATTACCTGTTTTGTTTTTAATGGGGACCCATGCGTATCTACTTCCTCAAATCAATACGGAAAGCATACTTGTACCGCCTTATTCATTATTGATTCCAATCAAATCAGCAGAGATGACAATGGTATCATCCAAATCATAGATACTATCAATTGCTTCCATACTTGTATTTATTAAGGAAAAATGATGTTAAAACTTTTGAAACCCTGACCCAAGTATTTGAATTATTTTCTGTCATTATTCGGCAGACAGATGAGTTTTGCCTTTCTTAATTTCTTTTATTGCTTGTAATTTATGAGATTCCTTTTGGGCATCTTTTATA
>CM068957.1:135215064-135233700 GCA_035128595.1 Eptatretus atami
TGGGAGGGGGAGGAAATCAGTCTCCTATTTTGGGCTTTTGGTGCTTGAGTCAGAAAGTTTTTCCCTTTTCCCCCATTCATTTGAATCGCTGCCTCAGAAACCCCATTTATCCTCTACTCACACCTCTCTCTCTCTCCCACACCCCTCTCTCTACCTCAACCTTCCTCTCTCTCCCTACCTCCTCTTCCCCCCCCTTCCACCTCTCATCGCTTTCTTTTTTGCTCCCACCCCGTCTGGAGTGTATAGCAAAGTGTGGTGAGGCATCACTCTACCCCTTCTCTTCCTAGCTCTCCCCCCCCCTCCCCTTTCCTTGCTTTCCCCACTCTTTGCTCCCTACCCTTCCTCTCTCTCTCCTCCCACACCTCTCTATCTCCTCACACCCAGGGCCGGTGCTACCATCAGGCCAACGAGGCAGCCGCCGATGGCGCAGACCTCAGAGGGTCACAGTTTTATGCAAATTATTGTTTTAAGAAACAATAATAACAGGAAAATAACAGGAAAAGGCACGCAAAGTGAGATTTTGATGCGCCTGAAATTGAAACTTTTATGAGACGTTTTTAACTTTGTTTGTCTGTTTTTTGTTTCTTTCTCTGTCTGACTGTAAGCAAAATATTGTGGTAAAATAAATTTAGCAGCTTCAAGTTTTGTGCTTTTTATTGTTTCTACAAAACATCTGTTTTTAAAAAAATGGAAGTTGCGCAATTATTGGGTGCGGGGGGGCGGTGCAAGTCGCTGGCCTTGCCTCTCCCCCTCCCCCTTTCTCTCCCCCTCCCCTTTGATTCCCGTCAGTGAAGCGACAGGTGGTATTTGCTAGTAATAAATAGAAAACCCATGGTGAAAAAAGGTGCAGCCTTGTGCACCCAAGCTGGGGAGAAGACATGCGTCATGTGGTTGAGTCAGAGAGCACTCCAGGCATCTCGCCACAGGGGCTGGTGTCAGTATCATCAAGAATTGGCACCTTTGAATTGGAATTCAATTTGACTCTCTTCCAACCATGCTACTCCATGGCTACGTCTCTCCAGCCACCTAACATGCACGCTGCTCGTCCTGGGCTCATTCACCAACTCAATCTCCCGCATCAACTCTAGTTCCACTTACCACTCCTCATCCACATTTAAATGAAGCTCTTTGATTGAACCAAAGCTTTTACTGGACGAACACAAAATTTGCGGGTTATTGACACGTATTCAGACTTGTAATTCCCAGTTTTATTGTACAATTTTAACATCGTTAGTGTGTATGCATTTGCTCTGCTTTAGTTGTTGTTGATGATTTCCTGAATCCAGTCCGTGAATTTACACAAGTTTGTGTATACACCAGGGTGGCTCTGCTCTGCACATCCTTCTCCCCAAGACACGATGCCTTGGAGTTCACCATTGCAAACCACTGGACCGCCGGAATCACACTGTGAAGGAAACAAGTTCATGTTTTGGGGAGTTAATACATTGCAGCTAAAGTTCGTTCTCAGTGCAAGGCTCACATAAAAAAATATTTGTTTACAGTTGGTAATTTCAACACAGTACAATATTTTACGACTACTACTACTACTACTACTATTTCTACTATTTCTACTACATCTTCTTTTTCTATCACCTCAGTTATTCCCACCTTCGAGTGGGTGAGGCAGGGGAACATTTTTGGAGCAAGTTTCTCAAGGAACCTGCTGACCAGGCCTCACGTTTGGCTGATGTTGACATAAATTTGGAATTTGGCCAAGGTGCAGAAGATAACTCACATACTCATCACGATTGTTGGCAAGGTGCAGAAGATAACTTGCCCACTCATCATGTTCGAAGGTGAGCATGGGATCTTTAATGCCCATCAACTAATGCAAGCAGACAGGAGGCCCAGTTAACATCCATCCAAGGGATGGCACACACATTGATCGATATATTGTTTTGCCTGCGATACACAAGGGTGACTACATATATATATACATATATATATATATATATATATATATATATATATATATATATCTGGGTCTTCATTTGAACACAGGTAGACAGATCATAGGTGAGTGTGCATACATGGAGGCCATGTTGCCAGAATATATGTGTAAGCTTGAGATTTGTGAGTTTCATTAATTAAGTGTTAAGGGAAAATAGGTTCAGTTCCAAATACTTTTAGTGATGGAAGGAAGCTTGATGGGCTCATCCATCTCAGGGCTCATTGCTGAAATGGTGATGCAACGCTTTGAAGAACTAACACTACACGCTGAACCTTCTCCGAGGTTGTGGCTGCGGTACGTTGATGATATATTCGTGATCTTAAAGAAAGCAAATGTTGACAGTTTCCATGCGAAGATCATCTCAACATGGCCAGCAATACAGTTCACGTGTGAAGTAGAACAAGCTGGGACTCTACCATTCCTTGACGTATAACTTTCCAGGGACAGGAATGGCAAGTTACACTCGCAAGTGTATTGTAAACCCACCCACAAGGACATAGTATTGGACTACTGAACTACCGAAGTGGCCATCCCACCTGTTACAAGAGAAGTTATGTTTGCAGCTTTGTTGATCATGCAAAACCACACTGTAGTCACCGTGAACAACGCCAGATGGAGATACTGCACGTCACTCAAGTACTACGACAAAACCACTATCCTAATGCATTCATCAAATCTTGTCGCCGGAAACCTAACCACAGCAGCAACAGTCCAGCCACTTCAACACACACGGTGGCATTTCCATACATACAATGCACTTCTGAAACCTTAAGCCACACACTACATCAGTACAACGTTAACATCACCCACAAACCCCACGTCTTGACTGGACTGAGAAGTTCTGCTTTTCATGCATTTGTCATCTGCTGGCTCTCGTTAGTCCTTCAATGTTAAGCATTATGTACCGTATATTGCTTCATTCTCTCATCTATGCTCTAAACAGTGCGAATATAAATTCCATAAGAATGTTAAAGGAACAGTTGATGGCAGGTGGTATTTTGTGAACAGTAATAGACGGGTTGGGGTCCATGCTTTTGAAGAAGATGGTTTTTCGGCACTTCTTGCAACATGCAGTGTCCATTGTCGTTCCATCTCTTGTGAGGGAGGACATGAAGGAAAAGCATGTGCTCGATAATTATTTGATCTGGCACCGCCATGTCTTGGAGAATAGTGACAAATTAGAAATCTTTGATTTCAGGTGAGACTGCTGCCGAGCTCCATTATGATGAGAGTTCAGGCTTCCTTCAGTCAGAATGACATCACATTTTGAATAAGAAGCAAATTCGCTGGTTAGAAACTGCTTCTTCATCAGCCGACACGTACCACGACTTGATAGATGGGTAGGGCAGCCGCATGCAAGATGAGGTGAACTGATGCATCAAATAAGAGTTATTTATGAAATAGTAATAGGAACTGTCATTGTTTGAAGGAGAAGAAGCGTTAGAGCATTGTTTTAGTAAAAAAAAAACCAAAACAAAAAAACCAGAGTGTAGGCCAAATCATCTCAAATCGAACGGTCGCTATCAAGAAACAGCTAAAGAGATAGAAAGGAGATCGTAAGTGCCAAATGGAGCAAACGATGAGTGGAATCAGCAAGAGTGAAAGGAAGCATCACTTCGACCAGAAGTTAATATGTTCTATTTTCAGAGGTTCTGATGGTAAAATGGACGTGGTTACGGGATGTATGCTTTTCAAAGAATACATTGCGTGGACGCGATTCGACTTTGTCACAGTATGTGGCTGTGATTTCAAAAGAGATAATGCTGGATACATTGTTTATGCCACTTAACAGAGAGTTATTGATCTTGAAAACAACAGCATTTGCAAGTCAATAGCTCTGTGAGTGTTTCACAATAAAGTGACGACAAAGACAACAAACACCTTTTGCTATGAACAAAGCAAATAACTATAAGGGCACTCGGTAGAGTGCATACCTCCACCACATAATGCCTGATCCATGAGAACATATCGGGCCCAATACATTTTTGAAATATCATGCAATACAGTACTGTATAGTATTTGGCCCTATCTCTCAATGGTGAAGAATCACTTTAAAAATTCCAGTCGCCGGATCTGGATTCAGATCTTCACCAAAATCTGATCAGTGCGTCCTGCCACACACCCAACCTATCCATAAAGTTACGCCCGACTCCGTCCACAATTTTTGAGATAACTTGCTACATCTATTAGTTTAGCACTATCTCTCAATGCTGAAGAATCACTTAAAAAATTATCAGATCTGGATCCGGATTTTGATCTTCACCAAAATTGAATCAATTATTTCTTGTCACACACCCAACATGTCCACCGAGTTTCATCCAAATCCTTGCACAACTTTTTGAGATGTCGTGCTATATATCCTTTTTGGCCCGAGATCTCAATGCTGAAGAATCACTTAAAAAATTTGAGTGGCCGGATCCGGATCGGAATCTTCGCCAAAATCTAATCAATTCGTCCTTGTCACACAACGAACCTGTCCACATAAGTATCCGATCCGTACAAATTTTTGAGATATCCTGCACACAAACAAAAAACAACAAGCGTCATAGACTGGTACTTACGAAATCTCAACTTGACCTCTGACCTTGTCTAATAAAAGCTGTCTCTAGAGAAGTAGCGATGCAAACCAGAAGTTTCTACGATGATTCTGTACCAAACCATCAAAAATCGTAACGTCGACCGAAGAAAAATCTCCATTCTCTCCACGCAATTATTTAATATTATTTTATCAAAGTCACAAAACCGTAATATTCGGCCATCCACAACAATCTTTACATAATCCGACGGCTTAGCGAGTAGGCATGCGACAATTACCTTTATTGGGATAAAAAATGAAACCTTTTTAAACACCATCTTTAATCGAAAAAACACAGTCAGCGCGCACACGAAAACCTTTACGTGATCAACGAGCCTCTGCTCGAGCGCGGCTGCACCACATGACGAGCGTGACGCGGCGAGTGAAATATTTTTTATACAATCTTAAAAGGTCTCCAAAACATCCGATTTTTACTCAGAATTTCAACAACCGAGTTTTAGCGTCTAAGTGATCGCAAAAACCGAAGACAAAATTAAAAATCGAAGTTAAAACGAACTCGTAACGTCGAGCCGACAGCAAAATACTCCATTTCTCCACATGAATTTACGGAATTATGTTTGACCTCACTGTGACTGACTTTGACCGATTTTGACCAAAAATCTAATCAGTGCTAGCCATCACCCTCCTGAATCACGTGGTGTAATTTGACATTGGTAGCTCTTCTGTTCTCGAGTTATCGTGCCTACAAACAAACACACAAACACACACAACAAACAACAAACACACAAACAAACACCACACAACACAAACAAACAAACAAACAGAGGACGGAAGTCATCAATATACTTACGAAATCTTTAGATTTTTAGATTTCGTAATCTTTAGATTTCGTAAGTAACAAACAAACAGACAAAAGGGGTGAAAACATAACCTCCTTCACCTTCAGTGGCAGAGGTTAAAACCAACTCTAAGTGGAACCCAAAGCAATTTTTTTTGTGAAAATCATTAAGAATCATGAAAATCATGACTAAAAATTTAAATTTTTGTTTTTTTTTGCCAATCACAAAGTGTTGAAAAAAGCCCTGGAGTGTCGATTTTCAATTTCGCCAGTGACGTCACACCTTGAAGCCATATTGATCCGAACGGCGGTTTACATCGAGAAACAGTGCATGTTGAGTGCGGATTCAGTTACCGATTCCACCGTCATCAGAAACGCCGAAGGTTCGCAGAATGTTGAAACTGATCAGTGGCATTTTGAATAAAAAAAAACCTACTGGAGACAAAATGAGTAATGCAAACGTTTTCGGGGCAATTGTGGAGCCGTTTCGTTTTCGGCTTTGTGCGAGCGATTCAGACGAAGAAGGCAGAAGTGTTAGTGAAGATGAAAATGCAGGTCACATGATCACTTCAGCTCGGTAGGGTTTGATTTTTCCATTCAATTGACGATTTATAAAGGAGGGATTTTGGATTAATTGATAAATTCATTTATATATTACTCGAGCAGAAATACCCATCATCACCCGACAGCTGACATCACAGACAAAATGGATGACAAATGCTTTGTCCCACCATCGCAGGCTGACCAGGTGTCTTGTATGTTATGGGATGGTCCAGTTTCATACTTTCCCCGGACACCATTTGTGTCTGTGCCCTGTCCCACCGTCATGTTTGTGAGGTGCCGAGGTCCCTCCCAAGTGAATGGTGAGGGTGATGGTCTATGGGGGAATGTACTCTTGGAGGAGTAGATGACAATACGTACACTACATAATACGTTCTCTCCATTATAAATAGAAGGTGGTTCATTTGGTTTATGGAAACCTGTGTTGACAATAGATAATTATTTTCAGGTGCTCTTGTGGTAACTGCTAAGCAATGGCAACACGTGTTTGATTCACTGCTCGAATCACCCGTGTACATGCGCCTGCATCTGGGTGGAGATGGTGTTCCAGTTTCGAGCAACGGCTGTTTCTTCCACTTAATCATGGGTATGGCATCCTCTCGAAATCATGGTGGATAACCAGAAGATCTACCCATCTTTGTTGTTTCATTACGTGCTCTGCAAAAATGTTCCGAGCCCAAGAGCGAACAGTTTATAGGCCCGATCCACATTTGGGTATTTCGGATAAACCTCGTCCAATTTATGGCAAACTGAGGGTGTTTCGGCAATTGGTGTAGCATGAAACCATCTCGGATTGTATTACTACACAAGCATCAAGGATGCATTGACTCGGCGTATTTGTGGAAAATCGAAAATTATTTGCCGTTTGAGTTAAATTATACCGGGGTATAACCTGGAGTACGGATCTGGTGGTCTACTTCTGGGTGCTACGTCACTGCTAATCTTTAGAAGATTTCGGATTTTAATCACAATTTACCTACTTTATAATTCGGAAATCAGAAAAAGACATCATATCTATTTTGTAGGAAATCAAGGGATAGATTAACGTCGAGGTGGTCTGAGCGTTTGAGTTCCTCTTTAACGTAACTTAGTTTGACCGAGTGGAATGCATGTGCTCCTTCCAGCTTATATCCATCCATCCATGACCATACCCTCAACTCAATTTATGTTTACCATAGCATTCGTTCACCCACCACAAATCGTGAACATTTCCTTAACTGAGAACCAACCCTGGACAGGTCACCACTCTGTCGCAGGGTCGAGATTCATATAGTTCAAACTTTTGCAATTTGTTCAGAGCAATATTCAGATTCATGGACTTATTTGTCGAAATACACGATGAACATAGGTGAGTAACATTCAGATTGAAAAAAACGTCAAATATGTCAAGCAATTTCTCTGATGAGTGATCAATTTAATCTTTTGGGAAGAACACGTCGAAGGGTTTTAAAAAAAATAGAAATAATTAAAATTACACTGGCATTGTAATTAGAGCCTTGTCTTATTTTTATGCAATTGTATTCCATTGTCACCAGCAATTAAGGAGAAAATTATAAGGGCACTTGGAAGAGCGCACACCTCCGCCACACAATGCCTGAATCACGAGAACATATCAGGCTCAATACATTTTTGAATATTCATGCTATACAGTACTATATCAGGTTTAGCCCAATCTCTCAATGGTATGCCTGGTGTTGGCTTAATGGTTAGGGTGGTGGGCTGTGGATCCTAGAGTCCAGAGTTCAATCTCCGATCGGCTGTTGAATCAATACCAGGTGGGTTAACTCGAACTGTCATCCTTCCGAGGTCGGCAAAATGAGTGCCAGCATGCTGGTAAACTGCATCGGAGTGGCGATGGTGCCAGGATTGTGCCCAATAGCCAAGGAGACTGCTTAACAGCACCAACCTCTGCACAGAGTATGGTCCCAATCTCCTCTCCTCCTCAATGGTGAAGAATCACTTTAAAAATCAAATAATTCTCTATCCGGATCTGGATTGGGTCTTCACCAAAATCGAATCATTCGTCCTTGTCACACACCCAACCTGTCCACCAAGTTGGTCTGAATCCGTCCACAACTTTTCAGATATCGTGATATATTGTTGTGGCCGGGGTTCGGTGTAGATAAACCCACTAGACGGAGCAGTAGAGCCGTCTCCCACCGAACACCCGGAATTTAGGTCGTGACTCTCGGATAAGTCCGAAAGGTCAGGTCACTTAAAGGACCGTGGTCACCAATATTTCGACGGCGTGAGGTAGGGTCCACTTGTCTATTCCAATTTACCTAAGTACTCACGCCGTCTAGCTACCGGGGAAACCACACCCTCGGCCGACTCTGTCCGAACCGAGTCGCGTGTACCGACTCAGGTCTGGCGTACCGAGCGGGAGTTACCAGAGCCGCGCCGGTCCCAATGACAACTTACCGGCCAAACGGCCTCACTAATTCTCAATATGCACCGTGCTGGGCCAATGGAAGAAAGTGACAGACACGAGCTGGAACATTTAACAAGAGGTTTATTTATAATAGGGAGGGAGACACAGAGCAGAGTTATCCGAATAAAGAAATGTACAATGACAAAAAGCTACTTAACAGACTGGACACACACACACACACACACACACACACACACACACACACACACACACACACAACACCACAAGAAAGTGCCGCGCTTTATTTGGCCCTTCAGCTGAGGATAGTTCAGCTGCAGGAGCCTTGCACCTGTCCGCCTCGTGCGTCTGGTCGAGCTTGTCCGGTGGCGGGACTCAAATCCGCCGCCACAACGAGACCAAGCACCAGGGACCAGGAACGACGCAACGGACACCAGCCAGCATGGGAACGGACCAGCCGAGATGAGCACCCCGGGTAGACGAGACAGCGCAGACGAAAGCAGCAGCGATGAGGCTTCTTGTTTCTCCTTCTTCCTTCTTTCTGAGGGCAACCTTCTCTTCTCCTCTCTCCCCTCCCCGCGGGTCGAGGGTACGCTCTGGGGAACTCGCTCCGGATTGGACGAGGGGCGAACATCCCATCTGGCTGGGCGGGGCCGCCCCTGGGTGGTCAGCCTCCTGATTGGACGAGGCTCTCGGGGGTGTGTCGAAGCGTCTCGGAGGCCCGCCCCCTGAAGAGCTCTGTTGTTCTTTCGGCACTCTGGCTTCCTATTGGCCGGAGCGCCTCGGCCCTGCTCGCCCTTCGCCCATTGGCTGGAGGAAACGCTCCATGCCCTTCTTGGAGCGGAGCCTCGATCTGAAGGAATGGAGGCTCCCACGCCTTCAGCCAAAAACATGGGCAATGGAGTCGGGGTTGAGTGAGGACGGTGCCGCTTTGTTGTTTTTGTTGTTGTTGTAAAAAACAAAACCTAACTAAAAAATAACTCATAGCGCACACACGAAATTCCATTGACAGAAGGAAGGATTCTAAACTATAAAAACACTATTATCGAAATAACTAAGCTTATGGACTGCTGTCTGTTTGTGTGCAAATGGCTTCCAGATTCGTAACAATATATCAGTTTAGCCCTTTCTCTCAATGGTGAAGAATCACTTAACAAATTAAATAATTCTCGTATCTGGATCCGGATTCGGATCTTCACCAAAATTGAAGCATTTCTTGCTTGTTGCACACCCAACATGGCTACCAAGTTTCAGCCAAATCCGTCAAAAACTTTTTGAGATATCGTGCTATATATTAGTTTAGCTCTATTTCTCAAAGGTGAAGAATCACTTAAAATTTCTTAGTGTCTACATCCAGATCCGGATATTCACCAAAATGTAATCATTTCGTCCTTGTCACACACCCGACCTGTCCACCAAATTTCCTTTAAAACCATCCATAACTTTTTGAGATATCCTGCTCACAGTAAAACAAACAGAGAGAAGGGGGTGAAAACATAAGTAACCTCCTTCCACTTTTGGTGGTGGAGATAATAAAGACTAATTATATAATTTTGGTAATCAATAAATAATTCGTTGAAATAAATTTCATCAAATAAGTTGTTAAAGAATAAATGCTTTGCTTTTTCTAGCCAACTTGCCTCACAAGCATCCTTGCCTCCCTCCACGTAGCCCATGCAAACCATGTTCTGGGTGATCATGCCTGGATATGAGCTTCTACAAACACTGTCAGGCATCACTGGCAAATTCAGACATTGCAGGTCACAGGGGAACTCTTCTGTATGGGATGAAGGAAACATGGTTATGTCATCATCATCATTGCTATCATTATGCTTAACATTCACTGAAGATACAATAACATTTTAAATATATCAGAAAGTAACATCATCATCATTTAATAGAGTTAGATTTACATTTTGTGGTGTCCTATAGTGTGCATATTTGACCAGGAGTCACTTATAAGTTTATTCCGCAGGAAACATCATTTCTGGGGAGGAGATGGGGGTGACTGTGCAGCTGATGCAGTGCCTCCTGAAGGTTATGGCAGGAAATCGGACTTTTGACAGGCTGCCGGCGATACCTCATCTACGGAGACACCACGGGATCTTTAGAGTCCACCAACTAATGCTACAAAATGGATCCACATTTTCTTTTTCATAAATAATGATTTATTTTCTTTTCAGAATGGCTGAATGCTATGTCGGTGAAACTCAATGGTTACTGTACTTTAGAAAAAAAAAACATCCTATTTGTCCTAGTATATGCAAACTCTAATTATAACAAGAAAAACTACAAGGGCACTTGGTGGAACGCATACCTCCACCATGTAATTCCTGATCCACGAGAACATATCGGGCCCAATACATCTTTGAAATATAATGCGAGATATCGTTTTTGGCCCTCTCTCCCAATTCCCAATAGTGAAAAATCACTTTCAAAATTAAATAATTCTGGTATCCAGATCCGGATTCAGATCTTTACCAAAATCGAATCAATTCGTCGTGGTCACACACCCGACCTGTACACCATGTTGAATCCAAATCCGTCAAAATTTTTTTGAGATATCGTGCTATACATTAGTTTAGCCCGATCTCTCATTGGCTTAGAATCACTTTTAAAAAATCATCGTATCTGGATCCCGACTTGGATCTTCATCACAATTGAAGCATTTCTTCCTTGTCGAACACCCAACGTGTCCACTAAGTTTAATTAAAATCCGTCCACAACTTTTTGAGATATCGTGCTATATATAATTTTTGGCCTTATCTCTCAATGGTGAAGAATCGCTTTAAAAATTCTAGTAGTCGGATCCAGATCCATATCTTCACAGAAATCTAATCAGTTCGTCCATGTGACACACCAAACCTGCCCACCAAATTTAATCCAGATCCGTCCACAACTTTTTGAGATATCCTGCCCACAAACGGACAAGCAAACAGACAGAGAGGGGTGAAAACATAACCTCCTTCACCTTCGGTGGCAGAGGTAATAAAACATTTTTTTAAAACGTTAAAAAATAGAGGAATTAAATCTCAAAAAAACAACCAAACGCGGTAGGAATGACCACATTACGATGCCACAATACGACACCACAATCCTGTTATGGTTTACCATCACGATAAATTTTGACATTGTTCCATCACAATCCCACAACAAAAGTAAAATATCAAAAGTTGTATTTATGATTTTATGGACTCTGTAAGGATGACGACGACGATGATTCATCACCATAGCGGGGTTAACTCCAGTTATACAGGGTGGCCATAAAGTCTGGAAACATAGATAATATTATGTCATTCTGTTACAGTTTGAAGGTGGCCCTGTGGAGTGGGCTGCACACTCACCAGATCTGAACCCCCTTGATTACTTCTTCTGGGGGAACTGAAGGCGCAGGTTTATTCAGTAAAAAATCAGACACGAATCATCTGAGGCAATGCATCACAGATGCATGTTGCAGGGATTGATGGAAATGCTGCATGAATGCACAGTGTTCATTGCAATTTTGCACAGCACATTGAACTGTGCATTTCTCATGAGGGACAACACATTGAACATGTCACGTAATGTCATTGAACATATCATGTATTATAATGTAATGTTAATAAACCATTTATAAAGTATATTTGCCTATGTTTCCAGACTTTATGGCCACCCTGTATAGTACAGCTTAGTGGTACAACCCATTAGAGCAGTATCGTTTTTGGGGATAGAAGATGACAGCGCCGGGCTTCACAATCGCTCGACCAAGCAATTTAGAGCTTCCCATCAGTTCTTGTCGCGATTTGTATTTGTGCAACTTCTTTTGAAGGCAATTATAAATAGCTATCATAATATTTGCAAATTTATGCGGCTGGTGTTGGCTTAATGGTTAGTTTGGTCGGCTTGGTATCCTACGGTCCTTTGTTCAAATCCTGCTTGGCTATTGAAGTAACACCAGGTGGTGTTGACAAAGCCTGTCATCCTTCTGAGGTTGGCAAAAATGAGTACTAGCTTGCTGAGATGATTGAACCATTTGAGTATCATGTGTTGGAGTGGTGACCTGTCCAAGATTGTGCCCAATAGCCCAGGAGACTGTTTCGGCAGCACTGCTGCTCTGTACAGAGTATGGTCCCAGTGGATGGATGGATGGATTAGTGAATTTAATATGCTTACTGTTTGATTACATTGGTATGGATACCATACCTCCATGTTTTGACATGTTTTAAACAGTTGTTTCTGTTTATTTTGGGATATCATGGTGAATGGTTCAATGATTTTTACCCCATCAATCCTGACATGTTTTGGTTACATCCCCAGCTTTCATACTTAAAAAAGAAAATTTAAGTAATAAAATGCTAAATATGTTTTGTTATTTTGGTATGGATTAAATCCATCTTATATATTATTTCCGAGTTTGTGGTTTCGTGTCGCGCTATCTTCGACTTTGTTCTGCGCTCGAGTAACGTGATATTCGGCTTACATTATCTCAAAGACCATATGAGGTGCATGGTACAAAAAAAGTAAATAAAATGGTTCTGAAACAGTGAAATCGTATTCCACTTACTGCATTAAAATAAAATTACTACTGATACTCTGCATCAGTTCCTTTCTCAAACACACCCACCCCAACATGTCGCGCAGAGCGCGGGTTATGCTAGTCTATGTTATTAAATTTGGCTTCTGGTAAATTTACCCCTCCCCTCTCTCATTCCTGGCTTTTGGTTCAGTTCAGTCCATTATGTGGATTACCACATTTGTGAAACAATGCAATTATCATTTTCAAAAAATAATAAAATGCTTAATGTTTTATATATTTTGGTATTTTGGTATGGATTAAATGTATCTATGTTATTGAATTGTTTTAATACTTGTTTCAGTTGATTTAGGGAATTGTTTTGATATTTATCACTTTTGGAATGGTTCTGTCCACTGTCCATTTCCTCCCCCTCCCACAATCCTGGCCTGGTTTGGTCGAGTCCACATTTACACTTAAATTCTTTTCATAATAAAACACTTAATGTTTTATATGTTTTTAAATTTTGGGTTGCATGCATGAGCCCAGAGACAATGTAACTTCCTTGCGTTGGAATCACCATCATAGCTTCAGTAGTTGTTGAAGAAGGTTGGGCTACAGTTTTACATTGTTTTGAGAGGGGAAGAAGAAGAAATAGAAGTAGAAGTAGAAGAAGTAGAAGAAGTAGAAGAAGTAGAAGAAGTAGAAGAAGTAGAAGAGGAAGACGAAGAAGAAGTACAAATTGGAGTTTTAGAGATCTCTCGATGTGGTACTTTAGCGACATATTCTGGCATATTTTTAAGTCTTGGTAGTTCAGAAAACGCTCGAGAATGAAATGTATGGCTTTTAAATGCTTACGACTCACTGTGTAGTAGTTTTAAGCCTATCTATGTATGCACATTTGAATGGGCGGCTATTTTTTCCCATACCATCCCTCGATATGGAGTGCTACCGTACTCCATGATGATTGAAGTATTGAGCAAATGACAGCAAATAATCGAGAAAGCACAGGTAAGAAGCATGATTTGTATCGAGTTTGGCTGATTGCATATTTGTTCTTATATCACACAATGTTGGAAAGTAAACTTGCAGATAGTAATCGCATCCAATACTCAGTTCATTAATTTTGCCTTTTAGCTCACTCTGTACCACAAGGCAGTGTTCTAGTCCCCATATTATTCCTAATGTTCATCAATAATCTCACTGACTTTCTGGAAAATCCTCTCGATCTCTTTGCTGATGACTCCATTCTCTGTCATGACATCCCTCATCCCTCTGACAGGCAGACAGGCAGCACCTTCTTCCATCTCCTCAGACCTTGACAAAAATCCCAAACTGGTCAAATATTCAAAATACTGACAAATCCCTCACACTCACTCTCTATGAAAGGACCATACCGCAAACCCTTCCATCTACTTTCTCAACAAACCTCTTTAAGAGGTTCAATCACTCAAACTCTTGGGACTCACTCTCAGCCATGATCTCTCTTGCACAAACAACATTTCAAAATTGGCATCCAAAGCCAGGTGCCGACTGGGCATCCTCCATCGTGCAGTCCTGCTCCTATCCGCTGACCAGGCTTTCATCCACAGCTTGATGGAGTACTGTTCTCCTTTCTGGGCTGGCTCCCCTGCCACACATTCGATGGAGTACTGCTCTCCCCTCTGGTCTGGCTCCACTACCTCTCATCTTGCTCAACTTGACGCTATAGAAACAAAGGCCTTCAATAGCATTAGAATCTCTCGGGATGAAGCTCGGTCTATTGGCCTCTCACTTGGCCATTGTCGACAGGTCAGTGGTCTCTCTGTCTTTTTCCGCCTCATTTCTGGACATGCACCCACTGCCCCTTCCATGCTTTGCCCCCCCCCCCCCCCCCCCCCCCCAGGTATCTGCAGGATGCACACAGTCCACCAACAACCCCTTCCTAGTGAAATTGCCTAAATCCAGAATCACTGTTCACCTCCACTCATCTATTCCTCTTTTCCCACACCTGTGGAACCACCTAACACACTCTATGCAATGTCATTCTTCCCTCCAGGTCTTCAAGACAGCTGTTCACCACCATCTCAAGTCATCCCCCATCCAAAGTCATGATCTTTTCTACATCCATTATGCCACCCCGCACCCCTCCCAAAATTTGGCTTATGTTTCTACATTGTTCACCCTTTGTGTTCTCCCTTACCCCTCATCATTACCTGCATCCCTTGTTTGTCTATCTCCACGGACTTTCTCCCTCCGCCCTGCTGTTGGTGTTTCTTCTTTCTCCTGCTGTTCCCTCGGTGTATTTTTCCCTGATTTTGTTCTGTGTTATAGCTCTTCCACGAGCCAAGAACATGAATTAAAAAAATTATTAAAAACCTGAGTTTCTCTTTGCAGAATTTACATCTCTGTACATTAATTGTGTTTACAGTTAACTTATCAAGGTATGTACTCACGCAGTGTATAACCCCAACCAGAGATTGTGCAGATGGTTCCAGCAGACAAGCAACTCGTCGCCAGAGGCACCGGCTGTACATAGTTGTTAAGTTGGGCTGGATGTGCCAGTTTGATTAGCATTATGTCGTTGTCTAGGGTATATGGGTTGAAGTAGCGATGCTTGATGGCTTTTGCAACTCCAATGTGCTGCACAGTGTTTCCCTCATTACACAGGTTGTCGGTTCCCAGATGGATCGCAAACTTGTCGGGCCTAAACAGTGACACCATTTATGTCACACAAATATTATTAGAGAGTTATAGGTTTTAAACACTAACTACATCTACATACTCATTATAGAGGTAACAAAATGAACAGTAATTATGCAGTCAGGAAAAAAAAAAATTGATAACCCTATTGGCTTGTAGGCCTCACTCCTGCTGTAGTCATATTTTTTCTTTCTTGTGCTGTTTTTCTTTTCTCCTATTTTTACATCTAAGGCTCATGGAAAAGTGTGATGTATGGTAAGTGCTCAGAAGGGAACACAAAATAGGACAGCTGAAACCTGACAGGTAGCAGCTGAAACTCGAATCCAATCCAGGTTCCTCCTGATGACTCCATCTTTGCTCTTTACTTCTTCGGGGTCTTTCTTGGTCGACCGTTTCATTATGTTTGTAGTATATCCTGATGCTGTGTGGCCTGTGCTTCCCTGCTGACAGACCTCTGGTAGCTTGTACATGTTGCTGCCTTTGAGCCTGGGGAGTCACTCCTGAAATATTTTTGTCCGGGTTCTTGCTTTTTCTTCTCTTTCATTTATTTTACTCTCTATTTCTCTCTCTTCCATTGTCTGTCTCTCTAAAGGAAAAGTGGATTCTTTCTTGCAGAAAATTTTCATGAGGCTCACTTGGCTGCGCCCGGGTGGGTTTGAGGGTTGTGGAGTAGCGGCTGAACCCCACATCCTACCCAGGTTCCTCCTGATGACTCCATCTTTGCTCTTCACTTCTTCGGTTTCCTTCTTGCTCTTCCATTTGATTCCATGACTGAACACTCCATGTGATATAACACCCCAAGGCAGGCAACAGTAAATTCGTTTGTGTAATTGCAAATTCAATTCACACCAGCATACTATCCAAGTTTAATTTTCAAATAAAATAAATTGTTTCTAAATCACAAAGCAAAAGCACCCTAACTGCAAGGTTGAGAAGAGAATTTTGTGAATACTGCACTTCCATCTTGATTCTGTTTCTTCTTTCAGTAAACAATCCCCTGTCATTGCTCAATCACAATCACATGGACAAGAATATCGAGTTAGTTCCACAAAACTTACTTTCTCATCATTGTAGGATGTATACAATAGCTGCGCTGTTTTGATTTATACAATAGCTGCAATGCAAAAATCAATGACTACCTGTATTTCGAATTTTAATATTTTAAAATTAATTATATTGTGTTGTTTTTTCAGATATTGATGTTCTATTACACCAATTTCTGTTTAAAATAATGGAAGGAGAGTTTTGTTTTTAGGTCAGGGCATGTAGAAGAGCAAGGAGACTCGGCCAGCAAATTGACAATGCAGCGGTGGAGGACACAGACACACAGGTAAAGAGATCTGGACACAGACAGACACATAGCACAATGTGACAGAAGAGCACAGTTGAATGAGGAGCATGCAAAGAGATAGGACAGCCAACGAAAAGTTGAATTGCTGTCAAAGACGCATGCAGGCACACAGAGGGGAAAGATAAGTGAGAATATAAATAATCCAGGCTTGGAGTGGACACAACACCAGATGGCAGTATGCCACCATCTGAGGACAGGAGGAGAGAGCAAGATTGGACTCAGGGAAGCAATTCCATAAGATTGGAGAAAAGTGAGACAAAATGATAAAAGCAAGCAGGGAGACTATATTTGAAAAGGCTGACCAGCTGTGAGAGAAGTACTTAATGTGCTAAATCCGGCTGCGGAGTGGTACAAATTATCCTCAGGGGCCTGCAGATAGCTACATCTTTTCCAATTATGTTCCACTGTCACTAGGGGAGAATAAGCTAAGATGCAACAGGACTAGGCCAACATGGGGAGCTGTCCTCCTTCACACAGTGCATATATACTCATATGTCTTGTTCACTGTTAGGAACTAATTGCATCAAAATAAGTGCTGAGCTCTGTGAAGACCACCTGGCTCTTGAGGCCAGCATTGGATGTGACAGGCCTCAGACAGGTCATAGGATACTATAGGACCAAGGAATGTGCCTTTGTTGGAGGTTGATCACCGAGGTGGATCGAATGGGTAGCCATGTGATTTTTGTGTAAAAACAGTTCATTTAGAGGAGTTCTAAGCATTGCATTTCATATTCTTGATGGCTGACCACTTCCTTCCCATCTCCCACTCAGCAGGTAAGAAAATATCTCGAGTAAATCTTTCACTGTTTGAAGGAATTGTATGACATGGTTGAATAATCTGCAAAGTGATAAAGATAATTTTCCAGAAAGATTTGCCCATTATGACAAACAATGTGTCGACTGCTTAATGTGAAATTCGAGATTGATGGAACTTTATAGAACCATCTATTTGTTTAAAGTTGTACATCACTTCCACTTCCACTTCCGATCCAAAGGCAATGTGATTGTGAGCCATTCTTGATTACTTACAACGTGTAGCAATGACCGGCTGACAACACCCACTGTTCATTGATCAATGACCCTCCACAGTAATGGCCACCGGAGTTCAGCGAGACTTGCCAGGGCTGTGAGTGGGTGGGACACTGATAACCACCCACGATGCGGTCATCTTTCGCAGCTGGGAAGAGAGATAGTAAAATAGGATATAAAGACAATATATAGACAGCAAATTCCCCCGAAACAATTAATCCAAGATTTTGCACAATTCTGTACAAAAGAAAACCAAAGCATGCCCATTGCCTCTTCTAACCGAAGTTTGCTAAAAACAACTAAAGTGATAAAGTAAATTGGTTGGCCTGTTCGCCTTCACATCTGAACCACTGACTCATGATGCATGGAATGCTGGTTCAAGCTCAATATATGCCTGTCCATTGTTAATTAATGTCCTTGTAATTCACGTCAAAGTATATTGATGTCTACTAATATCTTGGTTGTGGACCTGATTTATGTACAAGCTACTCCACATGAGCCTGAGATCAATGTGAAACAACCCATGTGATGAAATCCAATCCTCAATTGATCTCTGTAATGAGAATTAATTTCTGTGTGAAGCCTTTGTACCAGCACTCAATGTAGTGGGCTGTTAAGGTTTCAAAGCCTTGGATGGGACACAACAAATAGGGATACAGACAGACCCCATGAAATTCATCTCAACAGTTCATTTAATGTGTGCCGCTTGGTGACCATTTCTGTGAGCATATTGAGACTGTTGGTCACTTGTACAATACCATTTTACCCTTTGACTGGAGAGATTGTCATTGTTTTATCATGTGGTTG
>CM068957.1:135233725-135248423 GCA_035128595.1 Eptatretus atami
TTTGTTGGACTCTGTGTGTGTTTTTGTAAAATTTTCTAGGAGGGCCAGGGCTGCTACCTGGCTTGTATACCGGTATGGTCTGCCATAGATGATTCAGCAGAAAAAATGAAAATATAATTTGATATGAATGCATCGATGGATATGCCTCTGCCCATTTAGATGTAAATCCAATGTACATGAGAGAGAGAGAGGAGAGAGAGAGAGAGAGAGAGGAGAGAGAGAGAGAGAGAGAGAGGGAGAGAGAGAGGGAGAGAGAGAGAGAGGAGAGAGAGAGAGAGAGAGAAGAGAGAAGGAAGAGAGAGAGAGAGAGAAGTGAGAGAGAAAAGGGAGAGAGAGAAAAGGAGGAGGAAAGTGAAGAGGAGAGAGAAGAGAGAGAGAGAGAAAGAGAGAGAGAGATAGAGAGAGAGAGAGAGAGAGAGGAAAGAGGAAAGAGGGAAGAAGGGAAAAGAGAAAAAGAGAGAAAGAGAAAGGAGGGAAAGAGAATGAGAAAGAGGAAAGAGAGAAGAGAGAAAGAGAGAGATTTGATTTTTCATGCTTATTATAAAGGTAGAAAAAAATTATTTTACCAAAACAGATGAATGAACCAATTATAAAAAAAACATTTTAGGTTGATTCATACATTTAAATCAGAAAGGAAACTCAAGTGATTCATTACAACAGAGCAAAGAACATTTTTTACACACCATTTGTCAACAAAATCCTGCATTCTCCCATACTTGCAACAGAAAAAGAAATCAAGCTGATGAAGGACACAACTAAAGTTCAAAGGTTAATAAAACACAGAACAAGCATCGCACATTCCACCTTCTTTTCCTTGTCTATAAATTGCCATTTTGCTTCAGCAACGAAAAACCTGGCCAAACCAGTCTCAGATTTGAAACTAGAGGAAATAGGGAAACCATAAATAAATTTCACAAGGAAAAGAAAGACCATCTTTAAAATAATATCATGCAAAAACTGAAAAAGAGGGACAAGTCTTATGCAATCTACATATGCATGACAAAGCGTTTCATTGTTTTCACAAAATGGCACAATTCCGGGATCTCATTGGAAAACTTGTGCAATAGATATATAAGGGAGGATGCAATGCACTAATCTCCATTGCAGGTCGCCCTGAACGTTTAGAAATGGGGGGGGGGTATATAAACCTCTCCATGCAGGGACAAGAGGGGTAGAAGTTGGCAAATGTTCTTCCATTGAATCCGAAAGGACTTTTAACTGAATCGGCAAAATATACTGAATACAAAAGGAATACAGGTTCCCCTTCTCAATGGAATTTAAAGGTACAGATTTGCCATCCCAGTCCAAAAGCAAAACAGGGAAGGCATATGATTGGCAAATCCACAATATCAAAAAGACTCCTGAAACCCACTCCATAACTCATTAATGCTTTAAGATAGCAGAAAAAGCTGGACCAATTATCCGAATTGATTTCAACCCAGTAATGGTGGAGATTTCATGACCAGATTTCCATCTTTCTTTTGAAAAATCCAGCAGATTGTGCACAAGAAGTAATTGGACCCCACAAAATGTTGCACAAAAGCCCTAGAGGATGGGATTTCCTGTAAAACAGGGTTGTAGAAAACTGGTTCATTAAGAACATCGAGGCCGTAAAGAAGTGACCTCACGTTGCAGTGATAAAGCTTGCCAAGCGTTGATACACTCTGCATATACAGAGGAAGTGGTGACACGTCGATCTTCAGGAGGTCGAGCAAAAAAAGCTCACAGCCATATCCTAGCCGGCCCGCTTGCTTTAGCAAACAAAGGGTCAAACTCTCCCAAGGCATGTGGTATAAAGCAACTTTTTCACAAAAAGAATGCGGAAAGTCATGATCCTGCTGGTGATGTCAACAAGCCCTTGACCCCCCTCATTCGAGAAAGGCTGAGCACACCTGGTCGAAGCCAGTGCATACCACCCAGAAAAAATCGATCAGATGCTTTGAATATTTTTAATTAGCCACGCAGGTGGCTGCAAGACAATAAACCTGCGCCAAGAATGGAAGAGACCAAATTGTTAATAACTAAAACTCTTCCATGATATGATAATTTGCACAGAAGGCCCCTCCATCTCTGAAGTCCGGAGTAGACTTTGTCTGTTAGTCCATCCCAATTTTCCTGAATACTTTGAGCATCACCAAGGTGTACACCCAAATGGTAAACACTTATTCTTCCAGGATAAATTGTTAGGTAGTGTGGGAAGAAAATGCATTGCTAATCCAAAAAAGGAGGCATAACTCTTTGTCCAGTTTACTCTGGCTGAGCAAGCAAGGGTAAAATTATTCATAGTTTTTAAGTAGCTCAGATACATCTTCTTGACATTGAATTGTAGTGCAGATATCATCTGCATAAGCAATAACTTTATAGCGGTATGTCCGGAGCGACAGAGAATCCCAAGTTTCTCACGCAATTTAACTAAAAGGGGTTCAATGGAAAGAACATAAAGGAGTCCGGATAAGGGACACCCTTGCTTATTCCTCTGGTAACAGTAAAGGGAGGAATCAACTCATTATATATTATTTAATTAAAAAAAAAAAAAAATAAAAAATAAATAATTATTATTAGTTAAATAAATTTTATAAAATAAATATAAAATAATTCAAAATCATAATTTTTATTATAAAATAATAATAAATTAAAAAATTATATGATCAATAAAAACATAGATTAAATTTAAAAAAAAAAAATTAAATTTAAAATGAAACTTGTGAAAACAACTGTTATGATCGAATAGCACCTTAGGAAGCAAGAACTATGTCTATCTTAAGCATGCTCTATCTATTAAGCGACATGGAAGATCACACACATCAACAATGTCACGAAGCACCAAGATTGTATATATTGTCGTCCAGGCACACAACAGGTGTTGATCAGGATGCACCAAAATTGGACTACCAATTTTAAGCGAGAGGCAAGGACCTTTGAAAAATCTTGTAGTCGGTGGTCAGTTAGGAGACAGGACGCCAATTCTGAGTAACTGGGTGTCTCCTTCTTTGGTAACAGGAAAACAACAGCTCGCCGGAAACTTAGGGGGAGTCCAACTGAAAACTTTCCTGGTACTTCCAAAAGTTCGGGTCCGATAATGTCCCAAAGGTTGAGAATTCACAAGGGATACATAAACCAGGAGCTTTCCCGGATGCCATACTGGAAAGAGCAAGACCCAACTCCTCCAGCGTGATGGAACTCTCCAAGAGGCTCGCTGCGACTCAGAACAACTTAGGTAAAGGTTCAATGAAAGCTCTTGCAACATCAAATCAATCTTTTTCGCACAGAAAATAAAGAAGAAAAATAATCGACTACAATTCTTTTAATCTCTTAGGTTCGTTACTATCCTCCTTCAGGTGATTGTACAGATAATAGTTGTTGTTGTGCTTTAGTTTTCCTCTCCAAAGAGAAGAAAAACTTTGATGAAGTGTCAAAAAGACTCAAATTTTTAATCTTAAGCCGCACTAAAGCCCCTTTAGCCTTTCGTTGACAAGACTGTGAAGAAGCTCTTTTTTAGTTATAAATTCTTTACGTAATCCTTGATTTCTGTTCAACTCAAGAGGATTCCTTTGCAATTCTAAAACCTCTTTTTCTAGGATCGTTATCAGAGAAAGACTATCCCGAGAGTGATGAAGTTTATACTGCTGACAAAAGATTTTGATGTGGATTTTTACAATATCCCACCATTGTAGCTTGCTATGAAAAGTATTTTTCCTTCCGAAAAGAGAAGTCCAAAAGATTCTAAAAGCATTGCAAAAAACAATGTCTTCCAAAAGACTAACATTTCGCCCAATAGGCACTCCTACGTTGAAAGTAGGGAAAAGTTAATTTTAAAAGAAACTAGGTGGTGATCCGAAAAGCCAGAGGGAGAAATTGCCGTAGACAATATGAAGTTCGAAAATCATTTATAATCATAAAATCTATCTAAGCGAGCAAACGATACCCTGTTATTGGAAGCTTGACACCACGAATATTGTTTAACTTTGGGGTGCTGCAATCTCAACCATCAACCAAATTATACTTTGCTAAATGGTCGTGCAAACCCTTGCACTCTCAGGGTGAGGTTCTGAGCCATTACGGTCCAGAGCTGGCTCCAAGGTACAATTAAAATCACCAGCTAGGCACACGAGACCACTAAAATCAATCTGGGATAAACAATCGTCAAGAATGGAAAAATATTCGTTTCTTTCTGCAGGATTACTTGGGACATAAGCATTTAATAGTGTGATTTTATAGCCTCCATAAGAAAAAACCACAAAAGCCAAATGACCTTGCATGAAATTCGTGAAAAACAATTTGGTCCGATGAAAGACTTGATCGAAACCAGAAAGCAACTCCTGCACTGCAGCAATCAAAGGAACTGAAAAACCAAGAACCCTTATTGTGGTTGCCACTCTCAGAACAAGTAGGTCCACAACGCACATCCTGAAGAAGAGCTCATCAATATGCTTTTGATCAAGTAACAGTCGAACATGTGTTTTACGTATAGGGGCGCGGCCCCATTTATGTTTAAACAAGCAAGAGACAGAACCATTTTAGTATTTTATAGTGGGTACTGGTTAACGATATTTATTTCCTTGCCAGAGTTACATATCCTCAATCTGTGTACCTGGGATTCATTGGCGCCATAGGCTGCCGGATTTTTAGTAATAAGGGATGCGGTAAACATAAATTTATCGAGTTCCGGAAAGAAATCGGTTAGTTTAATTTTTTTCTGAAAGGTGTTGTGGAGGAACTTGATCACCTTCGCAGGAGCAGGGGCATTTAAGCCCTTGTGGTCTTGTAATCTCAGCTGCACCATCCAACTCAGAAGAATCTGATATTGAACAAGTATCATCGGAATCACACGACTCGTGTTCAAATTCAGCTTCCTTTTTCTTTACAGATATAGCAGACATTGGAAATGGTTTCACGAAAAAGAATCCTCAGGAAGCAGATTTCCTTCTAACTTTTCAATGTCTGCTCAAAGTCACTGGAGGTAATGGGTGTGGCTGTAGATGTGACAGGCAGTTCTATGTTACTCGGTGCAACTACAGTTTGGTCAGATTGTTCTGTGTGGTAGGCACAAACTATAGTTTTGGTCAGATTGTTCTGTGGTGTTAGGCACAACTACAGTTTGGTCAGATTGTTCTGTGGGTTAGCACAACTACAGTTTGGTCAGATTGTTCTGTGGTGTTAGGGCACAACTATAGTTTGGTCAGATTGTTCTGTGGTGTTAGGCACAACTACATTTGGTCAGATTGTTCTGTGGTGTTAGGCACAACTACAGTTTGGTCAGATTGTTCTGTGGTGTTAGGCACAACTACAGTTTGGTGAAGTTGTTCTGTGTGTTAGGCACAACTACAGTTTGGTCAGATTGTTCTGTGGTGTTAGGCACAACTACAGTTTGGTCAGATTGTTCTGTGGTGTTAGGCACAACTACAGTTTGGTCAGATTGTTCTGTGGTGTTAGGCACAAACTACAGTTGGTCAGATTGTTCTGTGGTGTTAGGCACAACTACAGTTTGGTCAGATTGCTCTGTGGTGTTAGGCACAACTATACTTTGGACAGATGGCTCTGAGTTATTAGGCTCTACTGTAGTCTGAACTGCTGGTTCCGAGTATTAGGCCAACTATGGTTTCAACAGATAGTTCCGAGGTATTAGGCACGACTATGGTTTGAACAGTTGGTTCTTGGTGTTAGCACAACTTCAGCATGAACATCCTGCTTCAGTGTATGACTACCTACTGTATGTCCAGTACAAGTTTCGTCTCCGCCTGGGAAATCTACTGATGGTGTGTTTTGAAGCTCTATAGTCTGCTCGTCATCACATGCGAGAGGGCAGGCATAAACATCTGAAGGATGTTGGTTACTCTCATTCCTATTGAGGGAAACCCTCTTCACAGCGACTGCTTCGGCGTATGAAGAAGGTTCGACTAAAACTGCATTTTGGTGCCTTCGTTTCCTCGTCTCACCAAACCAGACTCATTTTCCATTTTGATTTCAGAATTTTCCCTGCCTCAGTAGGCACCCCAGTGAACCTCAGGTTCATTTACATTTTCAACTTTACTTGATTCTTTTTCAACGCCCCTTGGGCATTCATTTTTCATGTGACCATACTGTCCACATTTGTAACACACTAAAGTCTGTGATGTGGCAAAGATGCGGAAAGTAAACTTTTCATGTTCAATTTTTAACATCACGTCTAGCTCACGAATGTTTGCTTTGGAATAAATAAATAATTGACGTCGAAAGGAAAGAAATGTTTTGTACTGTGGTCTTAAACGAACAGGAATGAAAGTTATTTTTGAACGACAGTGGCCATACTGTCCAAAGCAGCTTCAACCTGCTTTCGATGAAGGGAGGAATATTTGACAGCGGAGATCCTTCATCGATGGAACATCGAGGGGTGATATGAAGAGGAATATATCCGGCTCCACAGACAGTCCTGACTCACAAGCTGCGCCACTATTTCTCCTTTAGCGACCGAGATAACAACACGCTGATTCATTCTCGAATGCAGCTATTTATGCTATGCATGCCGATTAATTTTCCGATGCACAAAACAACTTTTCAACTGAGATTTCAGGTGGTGGTGTCCACGAAAACCCATTTTCCAACGTAAAGACTCTAACAGCTCAACGGTCGCCATGATTTAGGCGCAATAAACCACTCAATGCCTCGGGGTAAAAAAAAAAAAAAAAAAGTGGAACTGAGTGCACTCACTCACTCTCAAACTCCAAGAAAGAAAAAAAGGAGAGTAGAATATATATATATATATGTAAAATATAGAAACAGAGAGCAATGATAGCAAGAAAATAAATAAAAAAGAATACTGGATAAAGAGGAACACACAGGGGGTAGGGTGGGATGAGAGAGATAAAGAAGGGAGGAGGAAGAGAAAGAACATCAAACATGGAGGAAAAAAACCCGAATGGAAAAAAAACAGAATACAAAAACCAAGAAACAGGAGAAGGGGTAGAAAGGAACTCACAAGGACAGGGTGAAAGGGAAAGAAGGGAGGGAAAACAACAATTGAAAAGACGAGTAGGAAAAAAACAGAAACCAAAAATTAAAAAACATAAGCAAGTGTGGAAAGAAGTACACAGGATAAGATGGAAGGGAAAGTAAAGAGGGAAAGGAAAAAAACACCAACAATGGAGAAAAACCGATGAAAACACAGAACACAGTCAGAGCTCTCACCAACACCAACACAAGGCGCCCATGAACACCACACCCAGGAAACGACCAGCAAGGGTGAGAGAGAGGAGAGAGAGAGGAAAGAGAGATAATATAGAGAGAGAGAGAGGAGAGAGATAGAGATATATATATAGAGAGAAGATATAGAGAGATAGAGAGGAGAGAGATAGAGAGATATATAGAGAGAGATATAGAGAGAGATAGAGATATATATAGAGAGATATAGAGAGAGAAGATAGAGATAGAGATAGAGATATAGCAGATAGAGACAGAAAGAGAC
The DNA here is from genome assembly GCA_035128595.1 of Eptatretus atami. Classification (NCBI taxonomy): domain Eukaryota; kingdom Metazoa; phylum Chordata; class Myxini; order Myxiniformes; family Myxinidae; genus Eptatretus; species Eptatretus atami. The sequence continues at coordinate 135,241,167 of CM068957.1, forward strand.
AGAGAGAGAAGAGACAGAGACAGAGAAGAGACAGAGACAGAGAGACAAGAAGAGCAGAGACAGAGACAGAGACGAGACAGAGACAATATGTCAGATGCTTCTAACTTGAGTTATGATTTGCAAAATTATTTTCAAAGTGCACATGACCTTTGACCAGTTCAACCCAAAATTGAATCACTTCATCTCTGTATTGCAGTCAATAATTTTTGCCAAGTGCGGTTGAAATCCATCGCTGGTTCACAGGTTATTGTGGTAACAAAATTTTTAAATAAAGGTACCAAGACCATAGACCGTTGATCTTTTGACCCCCCCAAAATCGAAGCATTCATCTTTGAGTAATCTCTAATTTTACCAAGTTTGGTGAAAATTCCTTCAGCAAGTTGACATGTAATCGTGATAACAATAATCTGCTAGCGCGCACAGCACTGACGGCAGATGCACAGCAAGATGGACAACCCCAAAACCAGCCCGTGAAGGCATAACAATGGCACCCCTTTGCCACTAACAGGTGGAAACCACAAGGAACAACGTTTAACCTTCCCTGACCAGTCATTGCAGTAGTTAGTCGTGCCTTTTTTATGCTATCGCTTTCCTCTTTTTCTTTGACTATAAAGTAAGTCATATAGCTTTACACCTCATGAACAGAATTGATGTTAATCTCTTGATGTGAATGCCAATTGAGAGATGGAAAAGGCATGAGCATTAAATCTTTCAGAGATGTCTTAGGGCTCTGCACACTCACCGACGCAATGAAACACGATGGTCGTCGACAGTTTTTGATAGTTGTGTAATGTGCAGCAGTTGAAAATTCTCATCAACTAGTTTTTCTGGTGCGTTGTGACAATCGCAAATGTTGAACAGTTCAACTTTTACGACAAATTCCTCGACAATCATGCACATAAACTCGCTGATGCGGCGCAAGTATTGAACAATAAATTTCAGCATTCACGAGCTTCCGACCGTAGCTTCAATGACACATTCATATCTCTCTGCAGCATTGTTTTTAATAGTTGTAACTTTGGTGAAATTGAAGCCCAAAAAGGTATTATGAAACTGCAATATAGCAGCCTGAACCTGCCCTTTATTTATTTAATGTATTTAACAAACCTTTAGGAAAAACTAAGTAGTGCTGTTCTCGGCATATTGAGTTATAACAACTCTAAAAAAACAAAAATTGCATTGACATATACCATACTAGGTGTGTGTGTGTGTGTAGTGTGTGTGTGTGTGTGTGTGGTGTTGTGTGTGTAGTTTCACGAGCAAGTTGTTGAACGCTCCCTGAGCCAGCCATCTCTCCACCGAGGCTTTAGCCACAACCTCTTCTTTCTCCTGGCATGCATCAGTGACATACCAGCACAATTGGCACAGCAGCAGTGCTCAGAGCTCACCATTCTTATCCTCTCCTGCATTTCTTTTTCATCCCAATTTCGTTTCACAAAAATAGTGTCATCGACGTCGCTTCGTGTGGCAGTGTATGGCAGTCTTCGAGCAAGATCAATCTATTCGTGCTGCAATCGGGCGAACATTGGTTAAGTTAGTGTGCGGCGGCCCTTGATCATAGTGAATCTTTACATCTTCTGGAAGTTCAATTATTTTTTGAAATTCTGAACAATACAGGTTTATTCAGGTCACTGAGCTGTTGAGTCACCTACCACCCCAAACTCTGTCAGAATTATCCTTCTATAAAATCTAAATATTTGCCCAAGCCTCAATCATGTCATTTTTGTTTTTCTGCCAATGTATGAACAATTTTCTTGCCTACCTCGTCCTCCAACTGATTCCTGCTATTCAGCAGCATGTCCACTGTTTAACACAATGAACACACAGCTCATGAACCAGGTTCTGCCTTACATCATGAAAATATGTGATTGTGATTTCCTATATAGTATTTTTTTATATACAAGGCTTCATAAAAGAACACATTAAAAATTATATGTACATATATACATATATATATAATATATTATATATATATATATAATATATATAAAAGAAATGACCCAAAAGTGTCTCACCAATCAATCGACAGGATGAAAAGAAACATTGAAAACACTTGATTGTTCATGGAACACCATAACCTGTGACGTTGAGAGACAACCAGGACGATGGGTGGGGCTGTGAGCGGCGCAAATTGATTGTCATGGATGAGTTAAAATGCTGTAAAATTTGGCAAAGTAGCCTACTGCTCTAAAACTGTAAGGGTTTGAAGGTTTTGAAAACATGTCATTTCTGTACTTACGGTGTCTTCAAATGCATGTAATTAAATTGAACATAAAAATAAAGATTTTAAAGTGTAGAAAAACCATACATATCCTGAAGTTTCCGCCGTTGATGCAGTCTTTTTGCCGCCTTATTTAATTAGTACTTGAGTTATTTCGTGCCTCTGTTCCTTTATGACATCCACTTAAAACAGTAAGTTTCCAGTTTTGAATGATTTTCAAATTTTTTAATGCCGCCTTATTTAATAGGTTTATCTGATTATTACGTGCTCTGGTCCTTTATCATCGCTCAAAAACATAAGTTTCCAGTTATTGAATGATTTTTCAAATTTCTTGAATGCCAGACGGCAGCCAAAGTTGAAACATATGTCTCACTCCTTTCTGCCGATTGCTCGATTGGGACCACAATTCAAGGCAATTCACTGTTAAACTACAGGCATGGTTTATCTATGATTCATGTTCCGATTTCGTGCTCAAAAATAAACATTCAATATGAATGAAGTGTTCCTCGTCATAAAATGACGTTGTAGAAACGACGAAAAACCCACTTTAATTTCAAGTGGTGGGGTAAAATGTCTACCTGGTGGCTGTCATGGGTTAAGCAGCATCCACTCTGAGTATGGCGAGATTGGTGGATCGAACCCAGCTGAATCATACCAAAGACTAAAAATGGTTATGTGCAGCTTCTGCTTGATGCTCAGCATTTGAAAACGATGGAGCACAAACAAACAACCTGAGATGGTGGTAATAGCCTTGCAACAAGGTTTTCATGGCCGAATGACCTATCCTATGTTGAAGTACTTACAAGCATGAATTTTCTATTATAAATATACAAAACAAGCAAGGTAAATGGAAGAAAGAATAGTGATGGGATAAAAACATAAGGGAAGATGTAAACTGCTCAGTGGCAAAGATCAAGAGCTGAGAGAATAGAAATGATCATAAGTTAAATAACACAGAAAAACAAACACTGCATAATTTAATAATCAAAAGAAAACTAAAGAGACACAAAGTGATGAGGATACCTCTTGCAGGCTGAACAGTTTTACATTTTATTCTCACTGATAGGCCGATCTGAATCCGGACCTTAACAAAATCTAAGGGCTTGCTTTGGCCAGATACCTACCCACCATCCACCAAGTTTCCATCATAGCCCGCCACACTTTTGAAAATATCAGTGCTTAATATATTGTTTTTGGCCACATTTTCAATGTCGAAAATCACTTTTAAAAATTATAGTATCGGATCCGGATTTTAACAAAATCAATTAATTGTCGTGTCACACACCAACAGTTCACCAAATTTTAGTCAAATCTGTCCTTAACTTTTTTGAATATTTGGAAGATAGCGTTTTTGCCTTACCTCTCAAAGTGATTGAAGAATCACTCAGAGATTCCTAGGTATTTAGATAAGCTTCACACAAAATCATATCAATCGTCTTGTCACTCACTCCATGTCCACCCAATTTTGTCCAAATTCACCCAAATTTTGAGATATCCTGCTCACAGGACAGACAGACAAACAAACAAACACACAGGGGTGAACAAACATAACATCCATCATCTTCAGTGGAGGAGAAGGTAACTATGCTTTGCTAGTTTGTTGCTGGTTTTTGTAGTTGACATCTCGGTAGAGGTGTCACGTGCCGTGTGTGATTCGGTGATCCCCATCTTTACAAGTGTTTGTTTTCCGTCTCCGCAATCAACCTTATTAACAGTCCGAGCCTGACTATGTGACATTCTTCAACAAGTACTTGATGCTTGTACGTTGTCTGCAAACGGACATTTATCCTTGATACAAGCAGTGCGGAAAGAAAATGAGCAGAACTCACGACAGCTCCAAGAAGCAACACAAAATCAAAACACTGATTATTGATGAATGTACAACGGGAATGGATGTCGTGCCATACAACGTCCCTATTTATCACCATTGCCTGTTGTGATTGCATCACCATTCTTCCACTGCTACTATGTCACTGCAGCTGTTGGGATGTGGATCTCGCATTCAGCTGTGCTAATTTCTCACGGTTGTTTAGATTCTCAGTCTGTCTTCTAGTGGATTCTTGAGGGCAGGTTGCACGCCACTGGTTACATTGCCATCCAGTGGTAGATAATAGCAGGAATTTGGCCAGGATGGTGGTGAAAACGCTTTTCTTGGCGAAAGACTACTGAATGGATTTAACATGTACCAGCATCCCAATGTGCCTGAAAGTAAAGAGACTGGACTTTTACACTTTACATGAGAATGGAGGCGATAGTATGTCAATCATGATAAGATGTTTAAGACACATGAAGGCTACAGGCAAATAAGCACAGATGAGTGTTTCAGCAGAATGGACAGTGATCGAACCAAGGCATCCACCTGAGAGTATGGATGGAGAAAGAGTCAGACATGGTAAGGCAGGGTTATAGTCAGAGTAATTAAGGCTTGGGAATGGTTTCCTGAAAAGGGTGGCAAGCAGAGACAGGTCGTGGCGTTTAAATAGGATTGCATCGGTATCTGAGAACATTCGATTGGAGTGTTACATAACTGAAATTTGGAAAGATTTGCCATGAAGAATGATGGGCCTAAGGTCCTTTTGTGTTTGAAGTGCTTGTGAATGCCAGCAAGCTAATTCGTGTCCCAAGCATTCACATCGCATTATGATGAAAGCTGTGTACTCTCATTGGTGCAACACTATGTCTTCTAAAACCAGTGACAGTTTAATGAGTCGGCGTCAGAAATTGAAAAAGATACTACACCACTAAAGTGATGCATGTTACCTCTATCTGAGCGATTCCCTGCAGCCCGGGTTTTCAGATTTGACCAGTTAATTGAAAGCACTTGAAATTAACACGCAACAATTTTCCTTCAACGAGCATTTGACCCAACCGAGAGTAAAACGGAGTCATCAACAGATGCAAGTTCTAAGACAAAGGACCGTCAAGTTCAGCTTCCATTTAGAATCTCTCACAATTCTATCATCGAACAATATCAGCATCATCGAAATATTTTGTTTCTGATACGTGACATGAACACAAAGGTAATTGACCTGAAAGATTCTTTAGCGCCATTAACTCCACTTTCACCATGCATGGCGTTCGCCTAGTTTTACATCTCAGGCTCACATTTAATGAGAAATACATTGAACCAAACTTTCAACCAATTGCTCAAACTTTTCTAGCTTTTCAGTGTTAAATATTCATGGGTTGTTTCGTTTTTCTCTTTTTATGGATAAAATATTTAAATTTCAATTATAAATGTCATCTTAGGCCACCCCTCTACTGGGAGACACGCACATGCGAATACAAACTTTGACAAATTGGGCCCAAAGATGTTGGTACAGTTGGTTAATCATGAGATAGGTCGATTGAATAAAATGGGGAAATTTATGTTCAAGGTGTACAATAATAGATGAATAAAAAGATATCAAGTTGAGCGTTTATTGATCTGTTTACTTTTGTTCCACTGAACATGAATATTCATGGCACGATTAAAACACTGATGGAGCGAAAAAACATTGAACGAGGAGATTTTTTTAGTGTTGTCATTTAGTTTAGCTTTTAAAACAAGCCTCGACTTGCGTATACAAAAAAAAAAGTCTAAGTTTGCACCCGTCACTAACTTGGTTTATCCCAAATTGTATCCATTCTTAAGGCACCCCTGGCTACGCAGCAATTTTTTGTCCCAACATTTGTTTATTTATTCCTTTTCTTTTCCAGCATAATTGTATTGTATTCAACCAAGAATTAGTCGACACAGAAATCAGTTCTTAAAATGCTGATAACGAGTAAGTCCATAGAGAAAAAAACTTTTCAACGATTCGTTCAAGCTTCTGTGCTTTTCACTGTTAATATTATCGGTATTAAAAATTATTTTTCTTTTCTATGCAAAGTGTTGTGTGTGTATCTCATCTCACTGATGGGCCGGATCTGAATGCGGACCTTAACTAAATGTAATCTGCTTGTTTTTGTCAGCACCGACCCAACTCATCCACCAAGTTGTGTCATAACCCATCCTTCAAATCTTGAAATATCCCTATCATATTTTTTTCGCCATATTTCTTCAATTGTGAACAATCACTTAAAAAATGTAGTATCCACATCTGAATACTCGCATAAATCGAAGCAATTCACGCTGTCACACACCATACAGTCCACCCAATTATATCTGAATCCGCCCATAACATTTTGGATATTCCTGCTCCACAGGCAGAACAGACAGACAAACAAGCCTGTTGTTGGCTTAGTGGTTAGGGTGGCGGCTTGGACCTTAAGCCGCTGTCACACCTTGACGATTTAGCCAGCGTATGCGATTTATGAAAATTTGTCATAAAACGCTGGCACACGTCGAATACGTTATGGGCTACGTTTTGTATTACGTTAAGAACACGCTTAAAAACACTGCCATACGTCCTAGTTACGCTGCGATTTAAACGTTTACTTTGGGTTGTCTCAAATTTTTGCCATGCTTGAAATTTTACGACGCATGCCGGCGGTATAACTCACACGTCCGCTACGCTGGCCATAAGTTGTAGGCACGTATGCGATCGTTGACACACGTCGACACACGTTACTTGTAAGTTACTCAAGAAGTCGAAACGTCACGTAATGTTTAGCTTACCCGAAACTATTTCTAACCATATGAGTAACGTGTGTAAGACGCTACACGAACGTTGTTCACACTTCGCAACACGTTACTTGAAAGTACACTACTACTTACTACTACCAACATCGACATCACTAAATTCCTCTCGAACTACTACTACTACTTAACAATCGACACACTAAATTTCTCTCGAAACTATTACTACTAACTGTACTACTATACTACTACTACTACTAAACATCGACCATCACTAAATTTCTCTTCGAACTATACTATACTACTACCATAAATCCTCTCTCTTCTTTTCAGATGTCTGCTTCAAAGTCACTGAGGTAATGGGTGTGGCTGTAGATGTGACAGGCAGTTCTATGTTACTCGGTGCAACTACAGTTTGGTCAGATTGTTCTGTGGTGTTAGGCACAACTATAGTTTGGTCAGATTGTTCTGTGGT